>OZ010742.1:136592279-137139275 GCA_963932245.1 Tachinus rufipes | reverse complement strand
AAAACGCGTAAAAAACGGAAATTTTTCGACTTCACCCAAAAATTGAAAAATTCATTTTTTTTCAAAAAGTCACAGATTGCTTCGAAACGCGTAAAAAACGGTAATTTTTCGACTTTTCACCCAAAAATTGATAATTTCAAATTTTTTCAAAAAGTTTTATTTTGCATCAAAACGCGTAAAAACGGAAATTTTTCGACTTTTCACCCAAAAATTGAAAATTTCAAATTTTTTCAAAAAGTCTTATTTTGCATCAAAACGCGTAAAAAACGGAAATTTTTCGACTTCTCACCCAAAAATTGAAAAATTCAATTTTTTCAAAACGTCACAGATTGCTTCGAAACGCCTAAAAAACAGAAATTTTTGATTGAAAATTTCAAATTTTTTCAAAAAGTCTTATTTTGCATCAAAACGCGTAAAAAACGGAAATTTTTCGACTTTTCACCCAAAAATTGAAAATTTCAATTTTTTTCAAAAAGTCACAGATTGCTTCGAAACGCCTAAAAAACAGAAATTTTTGATTGAAAATTTCAAATTTTTTCAAAAAGTCTTATTTTGCATCAAAACGGAAATTTTTCGACTTTTCACCCAAAAATTGAAAAATTCAATTTTTTTCAAAAAGTCACAGATTGCTTCGAAACGCCTAAAAAACAGAAATTTTTCGACTTTTCACCCAAAAATTGAAAATTTCAAATTTTTTCAAAAAGTTTTATTTTGCATCAAAACGCGTAAAAAACGGAAATTTTTCGACTTTTCACCCAAAAATTGAAAAATTCATTTTTTTTCAAAAAGTCACAGATTGCTTCGAAACGCGTAAAAAACGGTAATTTTTCGACTTTTCACCCAAAAATTGATAATTTCAAATTTTTTCAAAAAGTTTTATTTTGCATCAAAACGCGTAAAAAACGGAAATTTTTCGACTTTTCACCCAAAAATTGATAATTTCAATTTTTTTCAAAAAGTCACAGATTGCTTCGAAACGCCTAAAAAACAGAAATTTTTGATTGAAAATTTCAAATTTTTTCAAAAAGTCTTATTTTGCATCAAAACGCGTAAAAAACGGAAATTTTTCGACTTTTCACCCAAAAATTGAAAATTTCAATTTTTTTCAAAAAGTCACAGATTGCTTCGAAACGCCTAAAAAACAGAAATTTTTGATTGAAAATTTCAAATTTTTTCAAAAAGTCTTATTTTGCATCAAAACGCGTAAAAAACGGAAATTTTTCGACTTTTCACCCAAAAATTGAAAATTTCAAATTTTTTCAAAAAGTCACAGATTGCTTCGAAACGCCTAAAAAACAGAAATTTTTGATTGAAAATTTCAAATTTTTTCAAAAAGTCTTATTTTGCATCAAAACGCGTAAAAAACGGAAATTTTTCGACTTTTCACCCAAAAATTGAAAAATTATTTTTTTTTTTAAAAGTCACAGATTGCTTCGAAACGCGTAAAAAACGGAAATTTTTCGACTTTTCACCCAAAAATTGAAAATTTCAAATTTTTTCAAAAAGTCTTATTTTGCATCAAAACGCCTAAAAAACAGAAATTTTTCGACTTTTCACCCAAAAAATGAAAATTTCAAATTTTTTCAAAAAGTCTTATTTTGCATCAAAACGCGTAAAAAACGGAAATTTTTCGACTTTTCACCCAAAAATTGAAAAATTCAATTCTTTTCAAAAAGTCACAGATTGCTTCGAAACGCGTAAAAAACGGAAATTTTTCGACTTTTCACCCAAAAATTGAAAAATTCGTTTTTTTCAAAAAGTCACAGATTGCTTCGAAACGCGTAAAAAACGGAAATTTTTCGACTTTTCACCCAAAAAATGAAAAATTCAAATTTTTCAAAAAGTCTTATTTTGCATTAAGACGCGTAAAAAACGGAAATTTTTCGACTTTTCACCCAAAAAATGAAAATTTCAAATTTTTTCAAAAAGTCTTATTTTGCATCAAAACGCGTAAAAAACGGAAATTTTTCGACTTTTCACCCAAAAAATGAAAATTTCAAATTTTTTCAAAAAGTCTTATTTTTCATCAAAACGCGTAAAAAACGGAAATTTTTCGACTTTTCACCCAAAAAATGAAAATTTCAAATTTTTTCAAAAAGTCTTATTTTGCATCAAAACGCGTAAAAAACGGAAATTTTTCGACTTTTCACCCAAAAATTGAAAATTTCAAATTTTTTCAAAAAGTTTTATTTTGCACCAAAACGCGTAAAAAACGGAAATTTTTCGACTTTTCACCCAAAAAATGAAAATTTCAAATTTTTTTAAAAAGTCTTATTTTGCATCAAAACGCGTAAAAACGGAAATTTTTCGACTTTTCACCCAAAAATTGAAAATTTCAAATTTTTTTCAAAAAGTCTTATTTTGCATCAAAACGCGTAAAAAACGGAAATTTTTCGACTTTTCACCCAAAAATTGAAAATTTCAAATTTTTTCAAAAAGTCACAGATTGCATTAAAACGCGTAAAAAACGGAAATTTTTCGACTTTTCACCCAAAAAATGAAAATTTCAAATTTTTTCAAAAAGTCACAGATTGCTTCGAAACGCGTAAAAAACGGAAATTTTTCGACTTTTCACCCAAAAATTGAAAATTTCAAATTTTTTCAAAAAGTCTTATTTTGCATCAAAACGCGTAAAAAACGGTAATTTTTCGACTTTTCACCCAAAAAATGAAAATTTCAAATTTTTTCAAAAAGTCACAGATTGCTTCGAAACGCGTAAAAAACGGAAATTTTTCGACTTTTCACCCAAAAATTGAAAAATTCAAATTTTTTCAAAAAGTCTTATATTGCATCAAAACGCGTAAAAAACGGAAATTTTTCGACTTTTCACCCAAAAATTGAAAAATTCAAATTTTTTCAAAAAGTCTTATTTTGCACCAAAACGCGTAAAAAACGGAAATTTTTCGACTTTTCACCCAAAAATTGAAAATTTCAAATTTTTTCAAAAAGTCTTATTTTGCATCAAAACGCGTAAAAAACGGAAATTTTTCGACTTTTCACCCAAAAAATGAAAATTTCAAATTTTTTCAAAAAGTCTTATTTTGCATCAAAACGCGTAAAAAACGGAAATTTTTCGACTTTTCACCCAATAAATGAAAATTTCAAATTTTTTCAAAAAGTCTTATTTTGCATCAAAACGCGTAAAAAACGGAAATTTTTCGACTTTTCACCCAAAAATTGAAAATTTCAATTTTTTTCAAAAAGTCACAGATTGCTTCGAAACGCCTAAAAAACAGAAATTTTTGATTGAAAATTTCAAATTTTTTCAAAAAGTCTTATTTTGCATCAAAACGCGTAAAAAACGGAAATTTTTCGACTTTTCACCCAAAAATTGAAAATTTCAAATTTTTTCAAAAAGTCACAGATTGCTTCGAAACGCCTAAAAAACAGAAATTTTTGATTGAAAATTTCAAATTTTTTCAAAAAGTCTTATTTTGCATCAAAACGCGTAAAAAACGGAAATTTTTCGACTTTTCACCCAAAAATTGAAAATTTCAATTTTTTTCAAAAAGTCACAGATTGCTTCGAAACGCCTAAAAAACAGAAATTTTTGATTGAAAATTTCAAATTTTTTCAAAAAGTCTTATTTTGCATCAAAACGCGTAAAAAACGGAAATTTTTCGACTTTTCACCCAAAAATTGAAAAATTCAAATTTTTTCAAAAAGTCTTATATTGCATCAAAACGCGTAAAAAACGGAAATTTTTCGACTTTTCACCCAAAAATTGAAAATTTCAATTTTTTTCAAAAAGTCACAGATTGCTTCGAAACGCCTAAAAAACAGAAATTTTTGATTGAAAATTTCAAATTTTTTCAAAAAGTCTTATTTTGCATCAAAACGCGTAAAAAACGGAAATTTTTCGACTTTTCACCCAAAAATTGAAAAATTCAAATTTTTTCAAAAAGTCTTATATTGCATCAAAACGCGTAAAAAACGGAAATTTTTCGACTTTTCACCCAAAAATTGAAAAATTCAAATTTTTTCAAAAAGTCTTATTTTGCACCAAAACGCGTAAAAAACGGAAATTTTTCGACTTTTCACCCAAAAATTGAAAATTTCAAATTTTTTCAAAAAGTCTTATTTTGCATCAAAACGCGTAAAAAACGGAAATTTTTTGACTTTTCACCCAAAAAATGAAAATTTCAAATTTTTTCAAAAAGTCTTATTTTGCATCAAAACGCGTAAAAAACGGAAATTTTTCGACTTTTCACCCAAAAATTGAAAATTTCAAATTTTTTCAAAAAGTCACAGATTGCTTCGAAACGCCTAAAAAACAGAAATTTTTGATTGAAAATTTCAAATTTTTTCAAAAAGTCTTATTTTGCATCAAAACGCGTAAAAAACGGAAATTTTTCGACTTTTCACCCAAAAATTGAAAATTTCAATTTTTTTCAAAAAGTCACAGATTGCTTCGAAACGCCTAAAAAACAGAAATTTTTGATTGAAAATTTCAAATTTTTTTCAAAAAGTCTTATTTTGCATCAAAACGCGTAAAAAACGGAAATTTTTCGACTTTTCACCCAAAAATTGAAAATTTCAAATTTTTTCAAAAAGTCACAGATTGCTTCGAAACGCCTAAAAAACAGAAATTTTTGATTGAAAATTTCAAATTTTTTCAAAAAGTCTTATTTTGCATCAAAACGCGTAAAAAACGGAAATTTTTCGACTTTTCACCCAAAAATTGAAAATTTCAATTTTTTTCAAAAAGTCACAGATTGCTTCGAAACGCCTAAAAAACAGAAATTTTTGATTGAAAATTTCAAATTTTTTCAAAAAGTCTTATTTTGCATCAAAACGCGTAAAAAACGGAAATTTTTCGACTTTTCACCCAAAAATTGAAAAATTCAAATTTTTTCAAAAAGTCTTATATTGCATCAAAACGCGTAAAAAACGGAAATTTTTCGACTTTTCACCCAAAAATTGAAAATTTCAATTTTTTTCAAAAAGTCACAGATTGCTTCGAAACGCCTAAAAAACAGAAATTTTTGATTGAAAATTTCAAATTTTTTCAAAAAGTCTTATTTTGCATCAAAACGCGTAAAAAACGGAAATTTTTCGACTTTTCACCCAAAAATTGAAAAATTCAAATTTTTTCAAAAAGTCTTATATTGCATCAAAACGCGTAAAAAACGGAAATTTTTCGACTTTTCACCCAAAAATTGAAAAATTCAAATTTTTTCAAAAAGTCTTATTTTGCACCAAAACGCGTAAAAAACGGAAATTTTTCGACTTTTCACCCAAAAATTGAAAATTTCAAATTTTTTCAAAAAGTCTTATTTTGCATCAAAACGCGTAAAAAACGGAAATTTTTCGACTTTTCACCCAAAAAATGAAAATTTCAAATTTTTTCAAAAAGTCTTATTTTGCATCAAAACGCGTAAAAAACGGAAATTTTTCGACTTTTCACCCAATAAATGAAAATTTCAAATTTTTTCAAAAAGTCTTATTTTGCATCAAAACGCGTAAAAAACGGAAATTTTTCGACTTTTCACCCAAAAATTGAAAATTTCAATTTTTTTCAAAAAGTCACAGATTGCTTCGAAACGCCTAAAAAACAGAAATTTTTGATTGAAAATTTCAAATTTTTTCAAAAAGTCTTATTTTGCATCAAAACGCGTAAAAAACGGAAATTTTTCGACTTTTCACCCAAAAATTGAAAATTTCAAATTTTTTCAAAAAGTCACAGATTGCTTCGAAACGCCTAAAAAACAGAAATTTTTGATTGAAAATTTCAAATTTTTTCAAAAAGTCTTATTTTGCATCAAAACGCGTAAAAAACGGAAATTTTTCGACTTTTCACCCAAAAATTGAAAATTTCAATTTTTTTCAAAAAGTCACAGATTGCTTCGAAACGCCTAAAAAACAGAAATTTTTGATTGAAAATTTCAAATTTTTTCAAAAAGTCTTATTTTGCATCAAAACGCGTAAAAAACGGAAATTTTTCGACTTTTCACCCAAAAATTGAAAATTTCAAATTTTTTCAAAAAGTCACAGATTGCTTCGAAACGCCTAAAAAACAGAAATTTTTGATTGAAAATTTCAAATTTTTTCAAAAAGTCTTATTTTGCATCAAAACGCGTAAAAAACGGAAATTTTTCGACTTTTCACCCAAAAATTGAAAATTTCAATTTTTTTCAAAAAGTCACAGATTGCTTCGAAACGCCTAAAAAACAGAAATTTTTGATTGAAAATTTCAAATTTTTTCAAAAAGTCTTATTTTGCATCAAAACGCGTAAAAAACGGAAATTTTTCGACTTTTCACCCAAAAATTGAAAATTTCAAATTTTTTCAAAAAGTCACAGATTGCTTCGAAACGCCTAAAAAACAGAAATTTTTGATTGAAAATTTCAAATTTTTTCAAAAAGTCTTATTTTGCATCAAAACGCGTAAAAAACGGAAATTTTTCGACTTTTCACCCAAAAATTGAAAATTTCAATTTTTTTCAAAAAGTCACAGATTGCTTCGAAACGCCTAAAAAACAGAAATTTTTGATTGAAAATTTCAAATTTTTTCAAAAAGTCTTATTTTGCATCAAAACGCGTAAAAAACGGAAATTTTTCGACTTTTCACCCAAAAATTGAAAATTTCAATTTTTTTCAAAAAGTCACAGATTGCTTCGAAACGCCTAAAAAACAGAAATTTTTGATTGAAAATTTCAAATTTTTTCAAAAAGTCTTATTTTGCATCAAAACGCGTAAAAAACGGAAATTTTTCGACTTTTCACCCAAAAATTGAAAATTTCAAATTTTTTCAAAAAGTCACAGATTGCTTCGAAACGCCTAAAAAACAGAAATTTTTGATTGAAAATTTCAAATTTTTTCAAAAAGTCTTATTTTGCATCAAAACGCGTAAAAAACGGAAATTTTTCGACTTTTCACCCAAAAATTGAAAAATTATTTTTTTTTTTAAAAGTCACAGATTGCTTCGAAACGCGTAAAAAACGGAAATTTTTCGACTTTTCACCCAAAAATTGAAAATTTCAAATTTTTTCAAAAAGTCTTATTTTGCATCAAAACGCCTAAAAAACAGAAATTTTTCGACTTTTCACCCAAAAAATGAAAATTTCAAATTTTTTCAAAAAGTCTTATTTTGCATCAAAACGCGTAAAAAACGGAAATTTTTCGACTTTTCACCCAAAAATTGAAAAATTCAATTCTTTTCAAAAAGTCACAGATTGCTTCGAAACGCGTAAAAAACGGAAATTTTTCGACTTTTCACCCAAAAAATGAAAATTTCAAATTTTTTTAAAAAGTCTTATTTTGCATCAAAACGCGTAAAAACGGAAATTTTTCGACTTTTCACCCAAAAATTGAAAATTTCAAATTTTTTCAAAAAGTCTTATTTTGCATCAAAACGCGTAAAAAACGGAAATTTTTCGACTTTTCACCCAAAAATTGAAAATTTCAAATTTTTTCAAAAAGTCACAGATTGCATTAAAACGCGTAAAAAACGGAAATTTTTCGACTTTTCACCCAAAAAATGAAAATTTCAAATTTTTTCAAAAAGTCACAGATTGCTTCGAAACGCGTAAAAAACGGAAATTTTTCGACTTTTCACCCAAAAATTGAAAATTTCAAATTTTTTCAAAAAGTCTTATTTTGCATCAAAACGCGTAAAAAACGGTAATTTTTCGACTTTTCACCCAAAAAATGAAAATTTCAAATTTTTTCAAAAAGTCACAGATTGCTTCGAAACGCGTAAAAAACGGAAATTTTTCGACTTTTCACCCAAAAATTGAAAATTTCAAATTTTTTCAAAAAGTCTTATTTTGCATCAAAACGCGTAAAAAACGGTAATTTTTCGACTTTTCACCCAAAAAATGAAAATTTCAAATTTTTTCAAAAAGTCACAGATTGCTTCGAAACGCGTAAAAAACGGAAATTTTTCGACTTTTCACCCAAAAATTGAAAAATTCAAATTTTTTCAAAAAGTCTTATATTGCATCAAAACGCGTAAAAAACGGAAATTTTTCGACTTTTCACCCAAAAATTGAAAAATTCAAATTTTTTCAAAAAGTCTTATTTTGCACCAAAACGCGTAAAAAACGGAAATTTTTCGACTTTTCACCCAAAAATTGAAAATTTCAAATTTTTTCAAAAAGTCTTATTTTGCATCAAAACGCGTAAAAAACGGAAATTTTTCGACTTTTCACCCAAAAAATGAAAATTTCAAATTTTTTCAAAAAGTCTTATTTTGCATCAAAACGCGTAAAAAACGGAAATTTTTCGACTTTTCAACCAAAAATTGAAAATTTCAAATTTTTTCAAAAAGTCTTATTTTGCATCAAAACGCGTAAAAAACAGAAATTTTTCGACTTTTCACCCAAAAATTGAAAAATTCAAATTTTTTCAAAAAGTCTTATATTGCATCAAAACGCGTAAAAAACGGAAATTTTTCGACTTTTCACCCAAAAAATGAAAATTTCAAATTTTTTCAAAAAGTCTTATTTTGCATCAAAACGCGTAAAAAACGGAAATTTTTCGACTTTTCACCCAATAAATGAAAATTTCAAATTTTTTCAAAAAGTCTTATTTTGCATCAAAACGCGTAAAAAACAGAAATTTTTCGACTTTTCACCCAAAAATTGAAAAATTCAAATTTTTTCAAAAAGTCTTATATTGCATCAAAACGCGTAAAAAACGGAAATTTTTCGACTTTTCACCCAAAATTTGAAAATTATATTTTTTTTTAAAAGTCACAGATTGCTTCGAAACGCGTGAAAAAAGGAAATTTTTCAACTTTTCATTTTTTGTGTGAAAAGTCGAAAAATTTCCGTTTTTTACGCGTTTTGATGCAAAATAAGAGTTTTTGAAAAAAATTAAAATTTTCAAATTTTGTGTGAAAAGTCGAAAAATTTCCGTTTTTTACGCGTTTTGATGCAAAATAAGAGTTTTTGAAAAAAATTGAAATTTTCAAATTTTGGGTGAAAAGTCGAAAAAATTCCGTTTTTTACGCGTTTTGATGCAAAATAAGACTTTTTGAAAAAAAAATGAAATTTTCAATTTTTGAGTGAAAAGTCGAAAAATTTCCGTTATTTACGCGTTTTGATGCAAAATAAGAGTTTTTGAAAAAAATTGAAATTTTCAAATTTTGGGTGAAAAGTCGAAAAAATTCCGTTTTTTACGCGTTTTGATGCAAAATAAGACTTTTTGAAGAAAAATGAAATTTTCAATTTTTGAGTAAAAAGTCTAAAAATTTCCGTTTTTTACGCGTTTTGATGCAAAATAAGACTTTTTGAAAAAAAAATGAAATTTTCAAATTTTGGGTGAAAAGTCGAAAAATTTCCATTTTTTACGCGTTTTGATGCAAAATAAAAGTTTTTGAAATAAATTGAAATTCAATTTTTGAGTGAAAAGTCGAAAAATTTCCGTTTTTTATGCGTTTTGATGCAAAATAAGACTTTTTGAAAAAAATTAAAATTTTCAATTTTTGGGTGAAAAGTCGACAAATTTCCGTTTTTTACGCGTTTTGATTCAAAATAAGAGTTTTGAAAAAAATTGAAAATTTTCAAATTTTGGGTGAAAAGTCGAAAAATTTCCGTGTTTCACGCGTTTCGAAGCAATCTGTGACTTTTAAAAAAAAATATAATTTTCAAATTTTGGGTGAAAAGTCGATAAAATTTCCGATTTTTACGCGTTTTGATGCAAAATAAGACTTTTTGAAAAAAACTGAAATTTTCAAATTTTGGGTGAAAAGTCGAAAAATTTCCGTTTTTTACGTGTTTTGATGCAAAATAAGACTTTTTGAGAAAAATTAAAATTTTCAAATTTTGGGTGAAAAGTCGAAAAATTTCCGTGTTTCACGCGTTTCGAAGCAATCTGTGACTTTAAAAAAAAAAAATAAATTTCAAATTTTGGGTGAAAAGTCGAAAAATTTCCGTTTTTACGCGTTTTGATGCAAAATAAGACTTTTTGAAAAAAATTGAAATTTTCAATTTTTGGGTGAAAAGTCGAAAAATTTCCGTTTTTTACGCGTTTTGATGCAAAATAAGACTTTTTGAAAAAAATTAAATTTTTCAAATTTTGGGTGAAAAGTCGAAAAATTTCCGTTTATTACGCGTTTTGAATGAAAATAAAGAATCTTGAAAAAAATTAAATTTTTCAAATTTTGGGTGAAAAGTCGAAAAATTTCCGTTTTTTACGCGTTTTGATGCAAAATAAGACTTTTTGAAAAAAATTAAATTTTTCAAATTTTGGGTGAAAAGTCGAAAAATTTCCGTTTATTACGCGTTTGAATGAAAATAAAGAATCTTGAAAAAAATTAAATTTTTCAAATTTTGGGTGAAAAGTCGAAAAATTTCCGTTTATTACGCGTTTTGAATGAAAATAAAGAATCTTGAAAAAAATTAAAATTTTCAAATTTTGGGTGAAAAGTCGAAAAATTTCCGTTTTTTACGCGTTTTGATGCAAAATAAAGAATCTTGAAAAAAATTAAATTTTTTAAATTTTGGGTGAAAAGTCGAAAAATTTCCGTTTTTTTCGCGTTTTGATGCAAAATAAGACTTTTTGAAAAAATTTGAAATTTTCAATTTTTGGGTGAAAAGTTGAAAAATTTTCGTTTTTTACGCGTTTTGAATGAAAATAAAGAATCTTGAAAAAAATTGAAATTTTCAAATTTTGGATGAAAAGTCGAAAAATTTCAGTTTTTTACGCGTTTTGAATGAAAATAAAGAATCTTGAAAAAAATTAAAATTTTCAAATTTTGGGTGAAAAGTCGAAAAATTTCCGTTTTTTACGCGTTTTGATGCAAAATAAAACTTTTTGAAAAAAAAAAATTTTTTCAAATTTTGGGTGAAAAGTCGAAAAATTTCCGTTTTTACGCGTTTTGATGCAAAATAAGACTTTTTGATAAAAATTAAATTTTATCAAATTTAGGGTGAAAAGTCGAAAAATTTCCGTTTTTTACGCGTTTTAATGCAAAATAAGACTTTTTGAAAAAAAAAAAAATTTTCAAATTTTGGGGTGAAAAGTCGAAAAATTTCCGTTTTTTACGCGTTTTGAATGAAAATAAAGAATCTTGAAAAAAAAAAATTTCAAATTTTGGGTGAAAAGTCGAAAAATTTCCGTTTTTTACACGTTTTGATGCAAAATAAGACTTTTTGAAAAAAATTAAATTTTTCAAATTTTGGGGTGAAAAGTCGAAAAATTTCCGTTTTTTACGCGTTTTGAATGAAAATAAAGAATCTTGAAAAAAATTAAATTTTTCAAATTTTGGGTGAAAAGTCGAAAAATTTCCGTTTTTTACGCGTTTTGATGCAAAATAAGACTTTTTGAAAAAAATTAAATATTTCAAATTTTGGATTAAAAGTCGAAAAATTTCCGTTTATTACGCGTTTTGAATGAAAATAAAGAATCTTGAAAAAAATTAAATTTTTCAAATTTTGGGTGAAAAGTCGAAAAATTTCCGTTTTTACGCGTTTTGATGCAAAATAAGACTTTTTGAAAAAATTTGAAATTTTCAATTTTTGGGTGAAAAGTTGAAAAATTTTCGTTTTTTACGCGTTTTGAATGAAAATAAAGAATCTTGAAAAAAATTGAAATTTTCAAATTTTGGATGAAAAGTCGAAAAATTTCAGTTTTTTACGCGTTTTGAATGAAAATAAAGAATCTTGAAAAAATTTAAAATTTTCAAATTTTGGGTGAAAAGTCGAAAAATTTCCGTTTTTTACGCGTTTTTATGCAAAAAAATACTTTTTGAAAAAAATAGAAATTTTCAATTTTTGGGTGAAAAGTCGAAAAATTTCCGTTTTTTACGCGTTTTGAATGAAAATAAAGAATCTTGAAAAAATTGAAATTTTCAATTTTTGGTGAAAAGTCGAAAATTTTCTGTTTTTCACCCGTTTCAAAGCAATCTGTGACTTTTTGAAAAAATTGAAATTTTCAAAAATTGAGTGAAAAGTCGAAAAATTTGAAATTTTTATTTTTTTGGCAAAAAAACACAAAATTTCACGTTTTTTCACCTTTCACATGAAAAAATATTTTTTTTATCTATACATAAAAATTGTAAAATAAATAAGTTATTATTCAGCTTTACGTTTTTAGTATGTCACCCTGTGTAATAAGAAAAAAGTCGCAAAGAAATCCTTATATTTTCACAGGAAGGATATTCATAATTTAAAAATCGTATAGAAAACTCATATCCAGCTCGGAAATTGTATATCATATAATTTATATATAACACTAAAATAAAATTAATGACATTTCAAACATCATATTTGCTTTAAAAAATTGCTCAAAATAACTTTTATAACGAGAAAATCTTGCAGAAATCGCAATTTTACATCAAAATTGTTCAAAAAAGACGTTCATAACTTAAAACTATAAAATTCATACAAAACAATAGTCGATTGTATTTGAGTTTGTTTGCCATAATAATTTAAAAAATAACATTTTGACAATTTCAATTCAATTTTGACTTATAAGCTACGACACAGTTTCAGTTGGCAACAAACATGAAGTTGCACTTGTATTTTAATAACAAATTTAATTTCAGAGCTTTTTTCAAATGAACGAACAGCAACAACTACGTAAAAGTCGTTACAAATCGTTGGACACATTCCGCGGCTTTTGCATATTATTCATGATCTTTGTTAACACACACCACGGCGGACACTATTGGTTCTTTTCGCATTCGACTTATAACGGAATAACATTGAGCGATGCTCTAATGCCATGGTAGTAATCTGTAATATTTAATCAAAATTGTTTTTTGTGATTTATCGGTTGTTACAGGTTTTTGTGGATCATGGGGTTCACGATGGCAATTTCGATCAATTACAAGCTGCACGCAGGAACAAATCGTTTTGAAATGTTTGGTGGAGTCTGCAAGCGATCGCTGCTGTTGATAATATTCGGTTTGATAGCAACAGATACTGATTGCACGCTTAGAACGGTTAAATATAATGGCGCTTTGCAAATGATTGGAGTTTGCTATTTTATAGTCGGGACGTTTGAAACGATATTTTTTCTAAAAATTAATGAAGCTGAGGTGATTATAAAAATTGTATAAATTAAAATTAATTTTGTTTTTGTTTAGAATGTTGATATGAGTTGCATGCTGCCTGAAATTGCGCACACTATTCCGCAATGGATGTTTGCTATTTTTCTCATAACGGTGCATAGTGTATTGACATTTATGGTTCCCGTTCCTGGTTGTTCGAGAGGATATATCGGTCCTGGTGGATTGCACGAATTTGGTGAACATAGGAATTGTACGGGAGGAGTGGCTGGTTATATTGATAGGCTATGGTTGGGTAGCCACATGCATCCCTATGATGGGCACAGGGAATTATATCGTGGCTGTCAAGATATTACTAGTAGTGGTAATTATATTTCATTGTTAATATGCTAAATATTAAATAACTATTTACAGGAATCTTATCACATTTGACTGCAGCCGCACTAGTTTGCATCGGAGCCATAGCTGGTAGAATATTATTATTCCACACGAATCTATACATGAAAATTGGAAAGTGGACATTTTACGGAACTTTATTTGTAAGTATAAAACGAGCTATAGGAACTTTAAGTCAATTGATATTCGTAGGTATTAATTGGGGGCTCATTATGCGGCTTTTCCGTGGATGAAGGATTGATACCATTGAACCGACCTTTATGGTCAGTTTCGTTAATATTCGTTTTAGGCGGATCGGGATTTTTGATAATAGCATTATTGCATTTGATTGTGGATATAAAGGAGATATGGAGCGGATCACCATTCCTACATGCAGGAATGAATTCATTGATTCTGTATATGTTACATAATGTAATGTATGTAAGGTTTCCATTCGCATACAAACCTGAAGATTCGAATCATATGAGTTACTTATGCTCCAGTTTATGGACGACTTTTGTTTACATGTTTTTGGGTATTTATTTGTATTATAAAAGAATTTTTCTAACAGTTTGATTAATAAACAAATTTATTAAGTAAACTTTATAACTTTAACAAATTAAATATGTAATTACGCAATCGTTTTGTTGTTATTATCAACGGCAGTGTATCCTTGATTTTGTCGACATCTACTACAGCATCTTGATAGTAGGCAAACTCGGCAAAGGCTTATAAACAAACAGAGAAGGCCCATTATTAAGTAATTAAGAAGTTGTTTGAATCGAGACGGAGACCATAGGACGGTATAGCTTAAAACACCATTTTCTAAAAAAATAATTGATTAGTGTAAACTTATAGTAATCCCAATACAGCGTGGCCTATAAAATGTAATTTATATGTATACCGGCCACGCTGTACTGGGATTACTGTTATTATTCACGTGATCATTTCTTGTAACAAACCAATTAAAGCAAAGCCGTATCCGATACGACTCGTTCCCATTCGATAGGAACACGTTGGCACATTAATTTCATAAACAGCATTAAGACCCAAAGCAAATTCATAAACTTTATTATCAATCACAGGCGTTATACGTCGATCCTTCTGTATCAACATATCCATATCAATAATCATTGATTTGTGTTCGTGAGCTGTAAACATTAAGTGTGGCTGAATATTTTTAATTACCTAAAATATTAATTGTTATATTAGCACAATTTGATTTTGAGTGGCGGCTACGATCGCGAACTAAGAAAGTCGTGTCATTTAAACTTACTTTATCTACAAATAAGGACGGCAAAAACATTAACGGTTTGTGGCTCAATGCAATACGTATATCGTCTGCTTTATAAAAGTCCTGGCTTGTCAAAACGAATGGTATGCTTTGTGTTAACCGATTCACCTTATAGAAAGTCATATTGCCAAATTCAATAGTGCCTGGTTGTAGAAACGTTCTTTCAAAACGATAAATATTATTATTGGTGAGTCTATCTATACCCTCGCCTCCTATATCGTTATCACCCGGTATAAAAATATACTAAAATTGATTAAATATTAAATTAAATTATTTATAATAGAGTGAAGTAACGTACAGTTATTTTGTTCTGGCTGGGCGGATTTGCATATCTATTATAATTTAAAGAGAAAATACTAAAGAATCGTTTCATATAATATTCGAAATCCGGTTCGTTTGCTCTGGAACCTTCATCTAATAGGTCCCCTAAGAATATCACAATATCTGGTTTGGCGTGTTTTAATACTTGTGAATAAGTTTTTGCTAAGTACCTGGAATCAAAATTAGTTTAAATCATTACAATTAGAAGCGCATATAAAATATTTAAATAAAGCGGCCATCTTTAAAATGGGCGTGGCCACAATTGATTCTGATTTAAATTAAATTCCGCAACTCCGAAACTGTTCATTGGATTTTGATGTAATTTGGTACCAACCTATATCATTATCATGGGTACCAATAGTAAAAATTTAATTTAAATCATCTAAACACTCAATTTTGATTAAATAAAATTCCGTAACGTACGCTCATAAGCGCAAAACTAACACAAACGTATACAATACCAGAATTTTAAACATTTTTCAGTCAAAAAGCATATGACACTTTATTTGACAGTTGTGGGAGCTCATGTAAAAATACTGTTTATGCTTTTGTCAGATAATTGACAGTTAGACTGTCGGTTGATTTATTTATGTCAAATCACACAACATATGACACTGCACATGTCAAAATGTTTGACATTTTTCAGTCAATGTGACATATGACCGATTGTTCGTTTGACAGTTAATTTAAGTGACGTTTCGCAGTTGTACTTTTACTAGACAACCGATATTTTAGCGGACAGTCTATGTGTCAGTTAGTTTGATAATTTATCTGTCAGTTAGTTTAAAGCTCATGTCAAAACACACGATAAATGACACTTGACTTGTTTGTACCTTTACTAGATAGACAGATAATTTGTTTGACATTTTTTAGTTCATTTGATCTTTTGTGTCAGTTAGTTTAGAGCTCATGTCAAAACAGGACAGATGACACATGACAGTTCGTTTGACAGATTTTGTATGTTAGTTTAAAGCTTGTGTAAAAGGATAACAAATAACAATTCATATGTCAAAATACTGATACTCACACAGTTGACAGTCAACAAACAATTCATTTGACAATTATAGAGGTTATGTCAAAACATATCAGATATGAGTTCATGTCAAAACACTTATTGTACTTTTGTCAGTTCAATTGACAGTTCTTTTGACATTTTTTGTTTGTCAAAGTTGACAGTTGTCATCTGTCAATCGCGAAGCAATTTATTGAGACATTATTAAATTTTAATCAATCGCTTAGCGATCTTTTGCTTGTCAAAGTTGTCAATTGTCATCTGTCAATCGCGAAGCAACATTTTGTTTGTCAAAATTGTCATCTGTCAATCGCGAAGCGACATATTGAAACATTATTAGATTTCAACCAATCGCGAAGTGACACATTGTTTTTCAAAGTTGACAGTTGTCATCTGTCAATCGCGAAACGACATATTGTTTCTCAAAATTGTTATCTATCAATCGCGAAGCGACATATTGAGAAATTATTCATTATTTATCAATCGCGAAGTGACACATTGTTTGTCAAAGTTGTCAGTTGTTATCTGTCAATCACGAAGCGACATATTGAGACATTATTAGATTGTAATCAATCGCGAAACGACACATTGTTTGTCAAAGTTGACAGTTGTCATCTGTCAATCCCGAAGCGACTTATTAAGAAATTACATAATGTTTGTCAAAGTTGACAGTTGTCATCTGTCAATCGCGAAGCGACATATTGAAACATTATTAGATTTCAACCAATCGCGAAGTGACACATTGTTTTTCAAAGTTGACAGTTGTCATCTGTCAATCGCGAAACGACATATTGTTTCTCAAAATTGTTATCTATCAATCGCGAAGCGACATATTGAAAAATTATTCATTATTTATCAATCGCGAAGTGACACATTGTTTGTCAAAGTTGTCAGTTGTTATCTGTCAATCACGAAGCGACATATTGAGACATTATTAGATTGTAATCAATCGAGAAGCGACACATTGTTTGTCAAAGTTGACAGTTGTCATCTGTCAATCGCGAAGCGACATATTGTTTCTCAAAGTTGTCATCTGTCAATCGCAAAGCGACATATTAAGACATTATTGAATTTTTAACAATCGCGAAGCGACATATTGCTTGTCAAAGTAGCCAGTTGTCATCTGTTAATCGCAAAGCGACACATTGGTTGTCAAAGTTGTCAATCGCGAAGCGACTTATTGAAACATTATTAGATTGTAATCAATCGCGAAGCGACACATTGTTTGTCAAAGTTGACAGTTGTCATCTGTCAATCGCGAAGCGACATATTGAGATAATATTAGATTTCAACCAATCGCGAAGCGACACATTGTTTACCAAAAATGTTATCTGTCAATCGCAAAACGACATATTGAAACATTATTAAATTTCAAATTGTTGTCAAAGTAGCCAGTTGTCATCTGTCAATCGCAAAGCGACACATTGTTTTCCAAAGTTGTTATCTGTCAATCGCGAAGCGACATATTGAGACATTATTAGATTTCAATCAATCGCAAAGTGACACATTGGTTGTCAAAGTTGTTAGTTGTCATCTGTCAATCGCAAAGCAACATATTGTTTGTCAAAGTTGTCATCTGTTATTCGGGAAGGGACATATTAAGACATTATTTTAACAATCGCAAAGCGACATATTGCTTGTCAAAGTTGTCAGTTGTTATCTGTCAATCGCAAAGCCACATATTGAGATATTATTAGATTTCAACCAATCGCGAAGGGACACATTGGTTGTCAATTTGTCAATCGCAAAGCGACATATTTTAATTAGATTTTAATCAATCGTAAAGCGACACATTCTTTGTCAAAGTTGTCATCTGTCAATCGCGAAGCGACATATTAAACCATTATTAGATTTCAACCAATCGCGAAGCGACATATTGCTTGTCAAAGTTGTCAGTTCTTATATGTCAATCGCGAAGCGACACATTGTTTGCCAAGTTGTTATCTGTCAATCACAAAGCGACACATTATCAGCTGAAACGTTTAGAACTCATCTCAAAACTATATAACTGATGACGTAAGCTAGTTTAGAGGTTATGTCAAAACACATCAGAGATGATAGATAGTTCATGTAAAAAATTTTGTCTGACAGTTCCTTTGACGTTTTTGATTGACAGTGAAAACATACAGCAATTCATTTGATAAATCATATGTCAGTTAGTTTATTAGAGGTTATGACAAAATAGATGAGAGTTCATATGTCAAATATGTGCATTTCATTTGTTTAAACAAACTTTGACACTTGTCGGACAATTGACAGTTTGTTTGACAACATTTGACAGTTCATGTCAGTTAGTTTAGAAGTTATGTTAAAACACATCAGAAATGATAGATAATGTTCATGATAATTGACAGTTCTTTTAAGATTGTCAAAATAGATGACAATTCATGTCAAATGTCTGCATTTCATTTGTTTAAACAAAATTTGAAGAATTCATGTCATGACAACATGTGCCAGCTTCCATTTGACAGATCATGTGAAATAGATGACATTTAATTTGTCAAAACAGAACGGATTTAAACAAATTAACGAAATTGAGGTTAGATCAGTTTTTTGCAATTAAAATAAAATCAGTTGGCAATATGTAAAAATGATTAATATAAGTCTTGTTGGGAATTTAATTCTACACAATTCAATTTAAATACATATTTGCTGTAAAGTTGGTAATAATAAAGTTAGGGATTAAATTAATCAAATTGAGGTTAGATTAGTTTTTTGCTTTTAAAAAAGAATAAGTTGGCAATATGTAAAAATGATTTATATAAATTTTGTTGGAAATTTAATTCTACACAATTTAATTTATAAACATAATTGTTGTAAAGTTGGTAATAAGAAATTAAATTGAGTTTTTGCTTTAAAACAGAATTAGTTGACAAAATGATTTATATCTTATCTATGACCACTAAAGCAAACAATATAACTCCATACTTACATATCACTATCCCATATGGAAATTGGTGTCAAAAAATGTAATACTTCATACCGCAACCCAATAAGTTGCGGATCGGCAACCAATAATATCTTCTTACACCCATCATCGTTACGTTGGCATTCCAATTTGTTCCAATCATGCGAATAATATAAATAAACTTCATTATAACAAATGAATGTTGCAAATGCGATTAATAAACCAATCCATGGTTTCAAGAGTTTCCTACAATTCGATGACATAATTTGTGGAATTGAATCATATTTGAAGCGTGCACGTGCTCTCAAGCCAAATGAAAAAACAATTTGAAATGAATTTATATGATTTTTACTTATGTTTAAATTAAATTAAAGTTTTTTACCTGATAATATACTTCATGCTATAAAAAATAAAACTAACAACTACATTCTACCTATTGTCGCCTTTCACATTATTCAATAATTATATTTATTATATTTTTGAGCAATGTTTATTTTTGTTTAAATAATCTGACAGAAAGGTTAGGCCTGGCACAGCCAACCAATAATTAAGAAATGACTGTGAAAGTTCAACTGTATTATAGAGCTCTTGTTTAGAGCGGCATTTTGTAAAATAATCCAACAGATGTCGCCACCAACAATTATTTTCTTTTTTAATTTAGCTATAATTATTTCACACTTAACTGAGTAATAATATGTAATTAAAAACAATAATAATCAAAATAATAATTAAAATCCGGCCATGTTTCCGGAAAATAAACAAAAACCAAACGGAGAGCAATCGAATTATAAACAACTTGAACGCTGGGTCAGTTGTTTAAATTAAAAAAACTTAATATTAATTTAACACTTTTTGACAGATGACAGTTTTCAATACTTTTTGACAGATGACTGTCAAAAAAGCTAACCGTCATAAATGTTCTTTAACTGTCAAAAAATGTTTGACAGTTGATAAAAGGAGACAAAATACTTTAATTAAAAAAAATATATTTATTTACAATACAATTTCATAAAATTTATCGACGTCCCGGTGATATCGCTTTATAACTTTCAGGATTCTTATAAATACACAAATCAACGAATGTAATTGCAAGCAACAATGCTTGCCCCATTATATCCTTGTACATAGGAGCCTGAACATTATAATATTCCTGAATATCGAAACTGCTATTAATTCTTGTACATGGAAGAGCATTCGATTGTTCCAATATTTGTGAAATAATCCCCGCAGTTGAAACACGCTCATTACCAACTAAAGTACGAAACAATCTGCAAATTAATAATTAATTAAACATTTTAATATATTATAATCAATTACCTTGGGGGTAAATTCGATCTTAAATAATAAATCCTATTAGTAGCATTATAGATATCATCCGATTTCGGATTATGTTGCTCGAATGTATTAATCAAAGCGAGTAACATAGAACTCAATTCTAATTGTTGGGTGTAAGTTGGTGCCGCTGGTTTATTACTCTGATTCATGGATTGATTCGATTCCATCACATATACATCACCAATTGGAAGCTCCAACATTAATTTCCTCGCCTTAAATGTTACAAATTTATAAAATGAATTAAATTAATTGAAATTAATTACCAAATCAAATGTTTCCGTTGGGAGCATCTTTTTAGGAAGATTTACGAAATCTTGAAATCCCCATGTTATTAATTCATTTTTATTTGTGGATAATTTTACGTATGAGACTCCAGTCGGTGCTAAATGAATCCCAACAACACTTTTCAAAACCTAAAATGAATTTGATTAATTTATTTGAGGTTATGTTTGTAATAATATAAATTTTATACTTTAGGCTCATTAATTCCTTCTGAAATATTACAATAAGGTTCAATATATTGCACCACTTACAATACACAACAAAATCTGTGCTTTATATTGAAAATTTATTTTGTAATAAACATAACCTCAAATAAATTATTTAATTATAATTCTTATGGTGGAATTCATGAAAGCTGATTAAAGTTAATCAGAGTTAAATGTGACAACATAACCTCAATATACGATAAACTGTCAAAATTGTTTTTATTAATTCAATTTAAATACTTGATATTTACTTTGCGTTAGTATCAAATATTATTTTCCTTTTAGTTCTGGTAGTAACATATTGTGTAAAACTTGCCTTTGCAGTAGCATTACTATAAACAGTTTTGCGGTTGTCAAATTTAATCAACCGTTAATTTAACTGGCTTTTATGAATTTCAGCATAAATCTTTATTATTGAATTACTATTATTTAATCAATCCCTTAACTTACGTGTGCTAGATTAGGACATAATTGCGGAAACAAAATCTGTCTCTGTCGATAATTTTGATTCACTTTAACCACATTATTATTATTCCGCTTATCCAATATGATACTATTACATAATCGTTCCAATACTTTTTCTCCCAATCCTTCGACTTCTAAAATTTCATGTAATGTACGGAATGGACCATTTTTCGATTTCCAATTTTCTAAATTTTTTAATCGACCTCTCGAAACATCATATCTTGCTAATTGTTCCGCATCGGTTTCATTTAAAGTGCTTAATATTTTTGCCTGCTCTTCATCACTGAACTTCGGTTTGAAATGGAAATCAATGTTAGCAGTGGAATAATATAACTGAAATTATCAGTCAGAAATTAATTCTATATTAAAAAGTTGATGTAACTTACTAGTTTTTGTAGGATTTTACTACTTAGTCTTAAGTTTGTGTGTGTAAATAACATTTTTTAAAATTTAAATTAAGTTAGGTTATGTTTGAGTTATGCAACCAAATATGCAATTGCATAATAGTAAAGTTGGGTTGGTGTATGTTTGGTTGCCTATGTTATTTATTGATCAAATTATTTATACAAATTTTGTTAGGAATTTAATTCTATACAATTTAATTAATATACGCTTTAATTGTAAAGTTGACAATTAAAAAAAAATGAATTAAATTAATTAAATTGAGGTTAGATCAGTTTTTTGCTTTTAAAAGAGAATTAGTTGGCAATATGTAAAAATGATTTTTATAAATTTTGTTGTAAATTTAATTCTATACCATTTAATTTATATACATATTAATTGTAAAGTTAGTAATAAGAAAGTTAGGGATAAAATGAATCAAATTGAAGTTAGATCAGTTTTTTGCAATTAAAACAGAATCAGTTGGCAATATGTAAAAATAGTTTATATAAATCTTGTTGGAAATTTAATTTTACACAATTTGATTACTAACATATTAATTGTAAAATTGATAATACGAAAGTTAGGGATTAATTTAATCAAATTGAGGTTAGATTAGTTTTTTGCTATTAAAACTGTTTCAGTTGGCAATATGTAAAAATGATTTATATAAATTTTGTTGGAAATTTAATTCTATATAATTTAATTTATATACGTATTAATTGTAAAGTTAGTAATAAGAAAGTTAGGAATTAATTTAATCAAATTGAGGTTAGATCAGTTTTTTGCCATTAAAACAGAATCTGTTGGCAATATGTAAAAATGATTTTTATAAATTTTGTTGGAAATTTAATTCTACATAATTTAATTTATATACGTATTAATTATAAAGTTGGTAATAAGAAAATTAGAGATTAATTTAAACAAATTGAGGTTAGATCAGTTTTTCGCAATTAAAGCAGAATCAGTTGGCAATATGTAAAAATAGTTTATATAAATCTTGTTGGAAATTTAATTCTACATAATTTGATTTATATACATATTAATTGTAAAATTGGTAATAAGAAAGTTAGAGATTAAATTAATCAAATTAAGGTTAGATTAGTTTTTTGCTTTATAAACAGAATCAGTTGGCAATACGTAAAAATAGTTTATATAAATCTTGTTGGAAATTTAATTCTACACAATTTTATTGTTAACATATTAATTGTAAAATTGGTAATAAAAAAGTTTGGGATTAAATTAATCAAATTAAGGTTAGATTAGTTTTTTGCTTTATAAACAGAATCAGTTGGCAATATGTAAAAATAGTTTATATAAATCTTGTTGGAAATTTAATTCTACACAATTTTATTGTTAACATATTAATTGTAAAATTGGTAATAAGAAAGTTTGGGATTTAATGAATCAAATTGAGGTTAGAACAGTTTTTTACTCATAAACCAGAATCAGTTGGCAATATGTAAACATGATTTATATAAATCTTCATGGGAATTCAATTTTACATAATTTAATTTATATACATTATGATTGTAAAGTTGGTAATAAGAAAGTTAGAGATTAAATTAATTAAATTGAGGTTAGATCAGTTTTTTGCAATTAAAACAGAATCAGTTGGCAGTATGTAAAAATGATTTATATAAAATTGGAAATTTTTGTCACTGTCAAATTTTTTTGCAACTGTCAAAGTAATATCTGTAGCTGTCAAACACCTGTTACAACTGTCAAAATGTCACACAACGTTAATTATGTGAAAATTGTCAACTGTTAAAATAACTGTCAAAATTGTATTTAAAAATGCCATTTGTCAAAATAAACGTATAACATATTTAAATATTGTCAAAGTATTCTGTAATTGTCAAACTTTTTTTATAGCTGTCAAAATAATATGTACATATACAGGGAGTTATAAATGAATATATATACTATTTGTTTTGACAGATCAACTTTGACAGCTGTCAAGCAAACATATGAACATATGTAATATAGTAAACAATTTTAAAAAGGCGGCATATTTAAAGTGATTACATAATCCCATTCATTTATAAACTCCCTGTATATACATATATATATATATATATATATATACCAAATATTGTAATTTTATAAACAATATGCTTAAAACTGTCTTAATAAGAAACTGTCAGAATTAATAAATACTTTCAAAATACGTCTGAAACTGTCAAATTATATCTTAAAGTGTTACAATATTATAGAAAACTGTTAAAATACGTTTTAAACTGTCAAAATTTATTATAATCTGTCAAAATATCAATAAATATTTTCAAAATACATCTGAAACGGTCAAATTTTATCTTAAGTTTGAGCTTTTGTATCAAGTTTGACAGTTTTGACAGTTTTGTTAAATGGCAATTTAACATTTTGTTTAAAGTATGTTTATGTCAGTTTGTAATAAAATTGACAGTTTGTGTAATACATATTTGATAAATATTTGTATGAATTTGTGTAAATGATTTTTTCTTCAATATGCTTCTAATCCATTTATAATATAATTATCTACAATAGAATTGAATTGAATTGTTTACAAAATTAATTTTTTTAATTTAGTAGGTCTAGGAATTAAGTACATCTAATTAAACAATTAAAATTATTTAATTATAGATAAAGATATCGCAATACTATCATAATAAGTAAACACATTTTGAAACATTACAAATAAAAGAAAAATATTATAGAATATTTAAATTTTGCTTCAAGGTTACAATTGTTAAAATATAAAATCAAAATTTAGGTCAAGCCTTTAAACTAAACAATACTTAATATGATAATAAACTCAAAATTACATATTTATATATTCAAAAATATTTTTTTATCATTTTTATCAAAATACAATTTTGCTTCAATTCATGCTAAAGCTACAATAGTTATAAAACAAGTTCAAAATTTACATAAAACCTAGTTTAAGCAATGCTTAATATGATAATAGACTCAAAATTAAGTTTGAAGATTCAAACATTTTTTGATTTTTTTTTGAAATTTTCTTGATTTTTATTAAAATACAACTTTGCTTCAAATTATGCTGAGGCAATTGTAATAGCATTCTCACACTAGTTGCGTTTCTGCTGTTTTTAATGTGACAGATTGAATGACAGTTGTCAGTAATACGTCAGAGGTGGGCACAATAACAAATTTTTTGATAACAAACACTTGGGCAGGTGGGCGGGAACACAGTTTATAAATATTGAGCCAGTGGTTTAGTACAGTGTTCCCGCCCACCCGCCCTTTTGTTTGTTATTAAGAAATTTGCTTATTCTTACACTAGTTGCGTTTCTGCTGTTTTTAATGTGACAGATTGAATGACAGTTGTCAGTAATACGTCAGAGGTGGGCACAATAACAGATTTCTTGATAACAAACACTTGGGCAGTTTATAAATATTGAGCCGGTGGTTTGATACAGTGTTGCCGCCCACCTGCCCAAGTCATTGTTATTCTGAACAAACTGCAAATGTTTTATTAAAAAATGGAGTAAATGTTAATTCAAAAGATAATAATTTATGGACACCTATTCATCATGCTTGCTTTGTAAACAAAAAGAACTTTGTTCAATTACTTTTATCACACAGCGCAGATAATACATGTAAAGACAAAAGTTACAAAACTGCTTTAGACTATGCAAAAGAGTATAAACATCAAGCAATTGTAAACATACTAGAAAATCGTTAACAAACTAATAATCATAATCCAAAATAATTTCAAATTATAATAAATATACTAAAAAAATCAATTTATTTTCTTTTAATTTCCACATCATTTTTTAGCAAATCTAATAATAAACACCTAAATCTGCCTTGATGGAAATTTACATAAAAGTCAGAAAAGTAATACATTACATAATTATCATTAACAGTTATAATGACACCAATTTTGAATCATTTTAATTGTTAGTATAACAGTTGAGTATTTTTACATTGTAAGTTTAAACCAAACTTGTTATTTTAAAATGTTTTTATTGATATTTTGACAATTTTTATTGAATGTTGACAGTTTAAAACGTATTTTAACAGTTTTCAATAATATTATGACACTTTAATATTTTAAAATTTGACAATTTAGGACGTATTTTGACAATTTTTAATAATATTTTGACGTTTTTAGATATAATTTGACAGTTTAAATAATTATTTTTTTTTGGTTTGTATTAATATTTTGACAATTTTTAATAATATTTTGACAGTTTTCAATTATATTTTGATACTTTCAGATATAATTTAATAGTTTCAGACGTATCTTGAAAGTATTTATTGATATTTTGACAATTTATAATAAACTTTGACACTTTGAAACGTATTTTGACAGTTTTCAATAATATTATAACACTTTAAAATATAATTTGACAGTTTAGAACATATTTTGACAATTTTTAATATTATTTTGACATTTTTAGATACAATTTGACAGTTTAAGATACATTTTAATTTCTTTTATTAATATTTTGGCAATTTTTAATGATATTTTGACAGTTTTCAATCATATTTTGATACTTTAAGATATAATTTGACAGTTTAGGACAAATTTTGACAGTTTTTAATAAAATTTTGACACTTTAAGATATAATTTAACAGTTTTAGACGTATTTTGAAACTATTTATTGATATTTTGACAGTTTATAATAAATTTTAGCAGTTAAAAACGTATTTTGACAGTTTTCAATATCATATCATGACACTTTAAGGTATAATTTGACAGTTTAGGACGTGTTTTAACAATTTTTAATAATATTTTTACATTTTTAGATATAATTTGACAGTTAAAAATGTATTTTAAAAGTTTTTAATAACATTTTGATACTTTAATACAAACTGTCAAATGTAATATTTCTTAAAAAATATACAAACATCAAACTGTCAAACATTTATTAAAATTTACATAAACAAGCTGACTTGTCACAAAATTTTATGTCATTTGTTAAAAATTGCGACTGTAACTTGTCATAAACTGTCAAACTTGACACAAACCTTAACACAAATTGTCAAACATAATATTTTTCAAAAACTACACAAACATCATTTCTCAAAAAAAATTAACAAAATATCAAACTGAACATAAGCTAAAAAACTGTCAAACATTTACCAAAAATAATGTCAAACTTGTAACAAGCTGACATAATCATGCTTTACACAAATTGTAAAATATAATTTGTCTACAATTAAATTAATATAAACTGTTATTTGTCATAAACAGTCAAATTTGACACAAAAATGACATATAGTTAAAAAATTAATCAACATTTTATGAAAAAGTGGATGGATATCTGGTTTTTCAAATAAGTTGTGAATATAGAGAAAAGTTGCATCGGTGTATATTTGGTTGCCTATATCAAAATCACATTTTATAACAATTGTTTGGTTTTATTTTATTTTTAAGATTTACAATACATTACACGTCTGTATAATAAATAAATAGTAAAGTATACGTTGCTTAAACATTAAAGTATTCCATTTACGCTTCAAACAATGTCTTTTAGTTATGTACAAGTTAGTAGAAGAATATATATTTTATGCATAATTTAATTCTGTTGAATGACGTCTGTCAACTCAATAATTTAAAAGTAGGCTGCATTAAAAATTTGCATTGATAGAATTAATGTCAATATTAATCAGAGGTTATAAAAATTATCAACTGTCAAAATATATTCAATTGAAGATATTAATCACAAAAATGTCTGGTATTCTACTCCTCACAATCTGTCAAACGTGATAAAAGTTAAACATGTCAAACATAACAAACTGTCAAATTTATTATCAATTGTTAATCACGTTTATAAACATGTGACATACACATCTAATAAATTGTCAAACATATAATGACCTGTTAAACTTGTTAAAGCTGTCAAACATATAATATTCAACCGAGTATGGTAAAATATGTTAAATCTGTCAAACATATCATAAACAATCAAGTTATCAACTGTCAATCAGGTTACAAAGCTCTCAAATATTTTAAAGCTGTCAAACATGTAATCAACTGTCATTATAATATAAAGCTGTCTAACTGACACAAAAATATTTACACAAAACATTACACAAACTGTTCAACTTGTCACAAGCCTGCTAACTCACATAAATTAATTTCACACTTCTTAAATACTGTCAAAAATGATATTCAGTTAAAAATGTCACAAACTGTTAAGTTTGTCACAAAAAATGTAAAAAACTACACTGTCAAATATGACAATTAGTTAAACAAATTAAATCATTTAATTACATTTCTTTTATATGACAAAATTTGTGTACATTTGGTTGCCTATAGCAAAATCACATTTATAATCTGTTGATTACATCTGTCAAATTAGTTTGACATTTATTAATATACATTTTAAGTAAGTTGCAGTCAGATAAACACAATTGGCCAAAAGTGATCAAAGCTGTCAAATATACATTGAATTGTTAAACATGTTAAAGCTGTCAAACATGCATTCAACTGTCAAGCACTGATAAATATGTTAAAAATGTCACACATGTAACAAACTGTCGAAACAAACATACAATAAACTGTCAAACATGTTTTCAACTGTCAATCATGTTAAAACTGTCAAACATAAATGCAATTGTCATGACAGAAAGCTAACAAATATCTTAAAAATGTCACACATGTAATAAACTGTCTAAACATATTAAAGATCAAACTGTCAAATATGTAATTAACTATCAGCATGAGTTTTATAATACGTTTATAAACTGTCAAACAGTTTTTTGTGGTTTTATAAAAAAAACTTTCAAACGTACACAAACTGTCAAACTGCATAAAATAAACAACTTACTACAATCTGTCAAAAATGACATTTGTTATAAATCATACAAACTGTCAAACTTATTACAATCTGTCAAACTTAAACATTTTGGTCAATTAACATGCTGTCAAAATTGACAAAGTATATAAATTGTTTAATTATTTTATTTGTCAGATTATGAACTGTCAATAGCTGCTAATCTAAAAAGTAATAAATTTAATATAAATCTTTTATTGATATTATTTTTGACAAGAAAATAAATTCATTTTGACACATCTGTTATTACAAAAAACCACACACTATAATCAAAATCTGTCAAAATGTGTTTTATTGATTGATAACAGTTTGACACTTATTTTAAATTAATTTGACAGTTTTTTGGAGAAAATATAAAATTACGTTTGGAATGTATGCTAGATAAGTAATAGTAATGAGAATGGAATCCGCCTTGTATGGACATCTCTTTATTAGTAAATATGTAAGCGCACGTCGTACGGGGGAGCTCCCCCTTTGCCCCCCTCGAATAGATCGAGCAACCTTGTGACGTAACGGTGCCGCTTTCCCCACGCTCCTCCATACACTTATTCCTCTTATTCAACTCTCAACAGGTAAATAGCTGCATAGATGGAGTACACCGCACCGCTGTTGTTGTTGTGTATAATAATATTCTTCCATCCCATTCCCACCAACTATTCTTTCTTATTTGCGGTTGTTTTAAGTAAAGTAAATGTTAGAGTTAGTCAGTGCTCGGCGGTGAAGGTCTACGGTGATACGCGCGAATCATTAATTAAATTAATTAAAAAAATAATAAAAAAGTGAGAGTGATGGATAGTACGCACGATTCCAGGTATTACTTTTGTTTCAATCCTAACTTAATATATTATTTGTTGCAAACTAGTTTTGCGCTAAATGTCAAAGGCACTAACCATTCGTGAGCGCGCGTCCTTTGTTGAAAACCGTGGCGTAATAACTCATTGCATTTAAATAAAAAGTAAAACAACTTTCCCAAATATGGTTACCGAAAATTGTCATCCTTGAATTTGTAATTTAATACAAATAATGTGACAGTTTGAAAAAAAAATGATATTTGACAGTACAAATCTATCTATCAATGTCAATCTAAGTTGTTGACAGTTTGATATGTGTCAAACTATCGAAAATATTTTAATTTCTGTGAAAGTATCTGTCAAAAATCATGGAATCTAATTTGTCAGTCTATTCATAATTTGATAGCTGTCAAAATAGAAACTATTTTATATATATATTAAGTTGTTTTGACAATGTCTACATACAGATGAATTAAAATCTGTCAAAATCATTCACAATTTCAATCTGTCAAACTACATATTAATAATTTGACATTAACAATTTCAACATCTGTTGTCATTACTGACAATTTGATATATGTCAAAGTATACTCATCTGTTGACAATAATAAATTGAAAGTTTGATAAACGTCACTGTCAATTTTATTTTAAATTTGAATGTCATCCTACTGATAATATGACAACTGTCAAAGTCACTGACAGTTCAAAACCATTGAAAATTTTAATTTAACAAATTACTGCCTATCTATTTATAAGTTTTAATCAAAACTGTTAGTTAATCGCTGTCAAACAACTGAGAATTTGCCAACTGTCAAACAAATGAAAATTTGCAAACTGTCAAATTATTGATCATTTGACATATGTCAGCCATTAATAATTCAATAACGAATGACAGATTGGCTAGTTTTTAAATTGTTTGACAGATGATCAACGTTTTTATTTTTAGTTTGACAGAGTTCTCAATAATTTTATATTTGAACGGCAAGTGACAGTTTGACATATTATATATTTAATAATTATTGATATCTGTCAAACTATTTATAATTTGACAACTAATAAAATATAAACTAACATAAATGTGTCAAACTACTTACAAATTGAATACGTCCGGGCACAGATAATTTAATAATTGTCAACTGTATTGACTGTCAAACTATTTTTCAAGTTGAATGTGTTAAACTACTAATAATTAAACTGTCAAAGTCATTGAACATTTAAAGGTCAAATTATTAGTAACAATCTGACAAATGTCAAACTACTGACAAGTTTATCATAATATTAATGTGACATCTGTCAAAGTTATTAACAGTACACGTTAAGTACAAGTTATTGACAGTTTTTATTTATTAAATTACTAACAGTCAAACTGCTAATAGTTTTGCAGCAGTCAAACTATTGATAGAAGTTTGACATCTGTCAAATTACTTTGACATCTATTGTTCAGTGATAATTCATCAACTGTAAAACTATTTAATCTATCTAAGCAGTTGACAGATTATTAAAAGGTTTGACGGTTTACAGATTGTTGAATTGTTTGACAGTTTATAGTTTGACAGTTTTCAATTTTTTATAATAATAATAGTTTTATTTTCCAACAAACAAAAAATCTTATTAAAGAAAATCAATTTTATTATTAAGAGTTTGACAGTTATCCATTTTAAAATTTTGACAGTTTACAGTTTGACAGTTTGATAGTTTTGACATATTGACTGTTTGCAGTTTGGCAGTTGAATAGTTCACAGTTTTTAAAGTTTTGACAGTTTACATTTACCAATTTTGACAGTTGATGGTTATACATTAATAGTTTATTTTTTACAGTTTTACAGTTTGACAGTTTACAGTTTGACTGTTTATAGTTTTGACAATTAACAGTTTAATAGTTTATAGTTTACAATTTTGAGAGTTAACAGTTTTGACAGATTACTATTTTGACAGTTTACAGGTTAAAATTTACAGTTTTGACAGTTGTAACAATTTAACAATTTGCACATTAATAGTTTATAGTTTACTGTTTGACAGTTTACAGTTTTTAGAAGTAACCGTTCTGACAGTTCAAAAGTTAAATTTTTCTACAGTTTGACAGTTTAAAAGTTTACAGTTTTGACAATTATGACGGTTTGCACATTTATAGTTTAGTGTTTGACAGTTTAACTGTTTGACCGCTTAACTGTTTGACAGTTCTCAATTTACAGATGTGACAGTTTTGACAGTTTGCAGATTATTTTTTGACGGTCTACAATTTTGAGATTAAACAGTTTACAATTTTTACAGTTTGACAGTTGTGGCGATTAACAATTTTAATAATTTACAATAATTTTGACAGTTTAAAATTTAACAGTTTTGACGGTTTACATTTTACTAGTTTATAGTTAACTCTTTGACAGTTTGAATGAGAGTTTATAGTTTTGACAGTTTTTAATTTTTACAGTTTGACAGTTTAGAGTTTTGAAAGTTTAAAAAATTGCACAAACATTTTGCAATGTAACAGTTAAAAGTTTGACAGTTTTGACAATTTACTATTATAACAATTTACCAGTTTTAAAATGTTCAGTTTTGGAATTTAAAGGTTTAAGAGTTAACGATTTTGAAGGTAAACAGTTTTGATACTATTTTGACAGTTTACAGTTTTGACTTCACAATTTTTTCAGTTTCACAGTTAATAGATTACAATTTTTATAGTTTACAGTTTGACAGTTACATTTCAATAGTTTGATAATTTACAATTTTGACAGTTTTAACTGTTACATTATAACAGTTAAAAGTTTGACAGTTTACACTTTAATAATTTATAGTTTTTTGTTAAACAGTTTGACAGGTTACAGTTTTGACAGTTAAAAATTTGACGGTTTAACAGTTTTAAAAGTTTAAAATTTTGACAGTTTTTACAATTTACTGTTTAACAGTTTGACAGTTTAAAAGTTTCACCGTTTAACAGTTTGACTATTTAACAGTTTGACAATTTTTAAAATTAACCGCTTTGACAGTTTACAGTTCAACAGTTTATAATTTTGACAGTTTACTGTTTTAAAAGTTTACAATTTTGACGGAATAAACTTCAATAATTTACTGTTTAACAGTTTGACAATTCATAAATATTTATACTTATTTTGACACTTTATTTAACAACTTAAGACAGTTGACAGTTTATAAACAGCTTATGACAAATATTTTGACAGTTTGTGTCAAATTATAAACATTTTGACGCTTTGTATATATTTTAGATCTGTTGACATGTGTTTCCACATTTTATGACAGTTTACAGACATTTTGACAGCTCATTGTTTACTGTTTGACAGCTACTAAATTATAAAACTGTTAACAGTTTGAAAGTTATGAAACTGTTTTGAAATGTTAGTAAATTGTAAAACTGTTTGACATATTTTTAAAAAATTTGACAGTTTGACATGTTATAAAATTTACAACAAGTAAATTGTAGTAAATTTGACAGTTTTGTGTCAAGAATTTGACAGTTCTCAAACAATCATGAAATTTAAATTAATTTAAAATAAATTACAAATCTGTCAAATTCTGTACAATCTGTCAAAATCGAATTAGAATTTTGAGAAATGAATCTAAGAATGTTGTTATTATTACGTAATTTATGTTAATCTGTATGACGTTTTAATACGCGATGCATCGGAAACGCAATGGTGAGTTTTAATACGTAATCTTTGCAATAATTACACGCTCTACAGGAAGAAGAAACGCTTCCGATGAGTAAGTGCAGATTAACGGGCACCATCCGCGTGAAAGAGCAGCTATGAATCTTACATTTATTTGACAGTTAATTAGTTTGACAGTTATTAATTTGACAGTTAATTAGTTTGACAGTTATTAATTTGACAGTTAATTAGTTTGACAGTTATTAATTTGACAGTAATTAGTTTGACAGTTAATTAGTTTGACAGTTATTATTCTTGTAACTGATTCTTATTTAACATTCAGCTCAAGAGCATGCGGTTTAGTAGAAAATCAATGCATCCGCTCACGGACTGTTGGAAACAATTGCAGGTGTATTAATTCCGATCCGTTTTTGATTGAGGTCATGCCGAAGGTTACCTTTCCATAAAATTAATTAATATGAAAGAGATGTAAATGTTATTATTATTTTTAACAATTCAAACACAAGCGATGGATGAATCGCTTCTTAACAATTCATCAAAAAACCAAACAATGGAATTAGAAAGATGTTTAGTTGGTCGGTGGGATCTATCTAGAATTGTTTTGTTGTGTTTGCCGGCGACCATGAAATATCTGTTATTATTATTTATGTTTATTTATGCCGCTGGCGGGTTCTAGGTCAATGAAGACCTGGCCCGAAATGCCATCTCGATGTCATTTAGGTCAAACGCTCCGTCGGTACAAGACAAGACAAGAGATCGAGCAACGGGTAAGCGACAGGGCTTCCTTCACAGATGCACCGTTTCAACAATTAAGACATTCATCATTTTGCATCATGTTCAACTATTTGGGATGAAACGTGATTCATAAATTACATTCACAAGAATTTTAAAAAGTTTCAATCAAATCAATAAAATTTTGTTACATAAATTGTAATTTTTTATTGATATCTGTCAAAAAAAATTGTAATTGTAAACTGTCAAATAATTAAACAAACTAGCAATTTTAATATGTCAAACTATACTGTCAAAACTGTATTTTTTTTAAATTGTAAACTGTAAAATGTCAATATTGTAAACTGTCAAAACTAATTGTTAAGTCTCAAAATTGCAAACTGTCAAACTGTTAATCAATCAATCAATAAACCGTCAAAACTGTCAAAATGTCAAGCCAAAAACTGTAAAAACTAAAAAAAATTTAAACTCAATAATTCAAAATACTAAACAGTCAAACTGTAAAAATAATACTGTCAAAACTGTTAACTATTAAAGCGTAAACTGTCAAACTTTTGACTGTTATACTATAAACTGTCAAACTAGTAAACTTTAAAAACTGGAAACTGCCCAAAACAGTTTCATAACTTTCAAAAAAAAAATCAAAAACTATCATAAAGTGTCAAAATAAGTATAAATATTTATGAACTGTTAAAATATTTGCAAACTGTTTGAAGCAGACTAACTGTCAACACATTTAAAAACTATTACAATATTTATAAATTGTCAAACTGTTAGCCTAACTTAACCTAACCTAACCTAACCTAACCTAACCTAACCTAGCAGATTGACAATAAACTGTCAAAACATTTATGAACTGTTAAATTGAAGGTGTCAAATTGTAATGTCTATATTTTATCATTAACTGTCAAAACGTTTGTTGACAACCCGTCATACGCTGTTAAAATGTTTATAAATTGAAGAAAGTGTCAAAATATATATTTACGTACTGTTAAGTTTGTATACATAAACTGTCAGATCTGTCATAAATTGACAATATGTCTATAAGTTGATTAAAAACATCTATAACTATCAAATTACTAATAATCTACTGTCATAAGCTGTCAAAATGACAATGACTTAATAAACTCTTGTAAACTGACAGTATTTTGTTTAGAACTGTCAAAGTAAATGCTTATGAAGATTTGTAAATATTTTGCTTTTGAACTAACACAAACTGTCAAACTGCATGTAGACAGTTAAAACATTTGTTGAACTATTATAAATTAATCTAAACTGTTAGCTGTCAAACATTTTTATATGTCAAATAGTAAAATGTCAAAACGTTTTGTACCAAATAGTTTCATAACTTGTCAAACAGTATTATAATTTATCATTCTATAAGCTGTCAAACGTATTTATAATCTGTCAAACAGTTTCAAATAATCAATTGTTTTGACAGATTTTAAATTGTCGGTGGGTAATTTGACGGTTGTTAACGAATTAGTAATAATTTGATTGGATTTTAGTAAATTTTTATTTGTCACTTAGCATATTAGCAATTATTTGACAGTTGCCAAATAAACTAATAGATTTGACAGTTCTTGGATTACTTTGACAGTTGCTAATATTTCAGCAACAATATTTAAATTGAGAACCGTCAAATTAATACAGTTTCTGTACAAAAATTGTTGAATCTATACAAAAACTGTCAAATTATTTTATTAACTATCAAATTATTGTATGGTTTATGCAAACATTAAAACTGAAACTGTCAAACTGTTATAAAAAGTCTTAAATTAATACAAAACTGTAAAATTATTTTATTAACTGTCAAATTAATACAAATATTATAAAATTACTTTACAAATTGTCAAATTAATGCAAAAACTGTCAAATTAATACAAAAACTGTCAAATAAATATAAAAATTATGAATTTAATTTACAGACTGTCAAACTATTTTAAAAACCATCAAATTATAACAAAAACTGTCAAATTATTTCATTAACTGTCAAATTAATACAAAAATATGTCAAAAAAATTTGTATTTGTTGCAATTTTCTGCAAAAATAGCAAGTTTTTTGACTAATTTACTAATTATCTTGTTTAATGTTTAAAATTTGGCAACAATGTATATAAATAAAACTGTTCAGTAGTAATCTGGCAACAATGTTTATTTGAAAATATTTTGAGAAAACTTTGTATTTGTTGAGAAAATTTGAAATTTACTGCAAAAACAACAAGTTTTAGGCTAATTAACTAATTATTTGGTTTAATGTTCAAAATTTGGCAACAATGTATATAAATAAAAATGTTCAGTAGTAATCTGGCAACAATGTTAATTTGAAAATATTTTGAGAAAACTTTGTATTTATTTAGAAAATCTGCAATTTAATGCAAAAACAACAAATTTTAGGCTAATTAACTAATTATTTGGTTTAATGTTCAAAATTTGGCAACAATGTATATAAATAAAAATGTTCAGTAGTAATCTGGCAACAATGTTTATTTGAAAATATTTTGAGAAAACTTTGTATTTATTGAGAAAATCTGCAATTTAATGCAAAAACAACAAATTTTAGGCTAATTAACTAATTATCTGGTTTAATTTACAAAATTTGGCAACAATGTATATAAATAAAAATGTTCAGCATTAATCTGGCAACAATGTTTATTTAAAAATATTTTGAGAAAACTTTGTATTTATTGAGAAAATTTGCAATTTACTGCAAAAATAACAAATTTTAGGCTAATTAACTAATTATCTGGTTTAATGTTTAAAGTTTGGCAACAATGTATATAAATAAATCTGTTCAGTAGTAATCTGGCAACAATGTCTGTTTGAAAATATTTTGAGAAAACTTTGTATTTGTTGAGAAAATTTGAAATTTACTGCAAAAACAACAAATTTTAGGCTAATTATCTAATTATCTGGTTTAATGTTCAAAATTTGTCATGTTTGATGTTTATAGAAATTGTCTAGTCTTATTTAAGCAAATATTATTCAGTTAAAAGAAACCAACACTCGACGTAAAGGAATTGTCAACAACACTTGATTAATTGATCATTTTTAAATGAATTATTTATAAATCGAAACCAGCCATCTGCGAACATGACGTAATTAATATACAAAGCGACAGTTGCAGCCACCTTGATTTTCGTGGGCGATAAAGTGACGTCATCGCCACCTTTCGATTTTCTTCTCTTCCATTTTATTGTTACATTTTTTTCAGCCGATTAACATGTGTGAACGGTGTTAACCCGCTTTTAGTTTCGTACAATTAAAACCGCTTTCACTTCCATTCGATGCACCGATATTGTACATTATAAAGTTCGAAGGAAAAAACAGACGAGAAACAATTGTTTTTCACTTTATTCAGAACGGTTTTTGTGTCATTGTTTTCGCGCGCTACCGTTTGCTGTTATAATTTTGATCAGATAAACATCTTACGGATGAGAATAACAATGCTTGCGAAATAATGTTTATTATTACTAACAACTTTATTTCACAAGTAAGAAAAAATTGACTCAAAATTATTGACAGAAATGTCAGATTCCTTAATTATAATAATTTAGAAATCTTCTTATTTATTCAATAATTACGTAAAAAAGAAAACGTCGGTTGTGTCGCCGCAGGTTGGAACCGGCTTTACGAAAATAGCGGCTGTGATGTAATCAATTTACACATTCGTAACCATGTTTGTTGCGAATAAATATACTCACATAATGACATGTGAATTTGACATTTATTATTATTATTGTTACATGTTTTGACATTTGATTATTTATTTGTGATTACATGACAGCACAATATTTGACAAGTGTTTTTTAATGTGTTAAAGTTGTTTTATTACAAATTACACAAAACTGTCAAACTTGTTTCATATATGTGACAGATAATTTGACAGATGTCACACAATTTGACATTTATTTGACACCTGTCACATTTACAACTTAAAAATGTTATATTTGGCATTTTAGTAATTTTTGACATTTCCAATATCTTTTAATAGGTAATATTTGTGATAATGTTGTTTTAAAGTTTTGATATCTGTCAAACTTTGACACTTTATTATTATTTATTTGATAGCAGTTTGACAGCTTTGAAAATCAGATAGATTCGACAGATTTAAATATAATTTTAGAGCTTCATGAACCATTAAGAAATTGAAAATTAATTTGACAGCAAAAATTATCTGTAATTTGACAGTTAAATAAAACATATTGACAACACAATACACAATTTGACAATTAAGAAACAGTTTGACAGCTGTCACTGATCCAGATTGACAGATAACTATTCATATAATTTACAAATTCAATCTAGTCGAAGTGATTCGATGTTTCCGCATCCGTTTATTTTTAATATCGATTCACACGTATGGGTATCGTTTACGGATGAATGATAAAACATCGTTTGCGGTTTTCCCAGTGTTCCATTTCGCTTAACTCTTGGGACGCGCCAAGGAAACGTTCAGATTTGTTTTATTTGTTTAATTCGATATAATCTAATCACGCTGCTTGTTTGGATCCCGTTTTGTCGCAGCCATGCAACCTTCGTTCGATCGTTTTGCGATCGCAAATACACATACGCGCAAGAGAATGGAGGAAGACTGGTTTCATCGAGTGCGCACATTTTTTTTTTAATATTATTCTCTCTCTCGCGCCCGCGATTCATTCGCGAGATGCATGTAATGTTAATGATGCAGACACAATGTCGAAACTAAATCAGAGCAAACGGAATTATATTGAAAAGAAATGTTTAAATTATAAAATTAGGGCGGAAAATCGATTGTTTTATGGTTCATGTCATGAGATTAACCAAATATTTGTAATTTGTGGTACAAAAGAGTAAAAATGCAAACACATTTTGACAGATTAAACAATCAAATTGTGAGAAACTGTCAAAGTTAGCAAGGAATCTGTCAAATTAGCTGTTTTTGTAGAAATTTGCAATTTTCTCAACAAATACTAAGTTTTTCCAAAATATTTTTAAATAAACATTGTTGCCAGATTACTACTAAACATTTTTATTAATATACATTGTTGCCAAATTTCAAACATTAAACCAGATAATTAGTTAATTAGCCATAAATTTATTGTTTTTGCAGTAAATTGCAAATTTTCTCAACAAATACAAAGTTTTCCCAAAATATTTTTAAATAAACATTGTTGCCAAATTACTACTACACATTTTTATTTATATACATTGTTGCCAAATTTTGAACATTAAACCAGATAATTAGTTAATTAGTCATAAATTTGTTATTTCTGTAGTAAATTGCAAATTTTCTCAACAAATACAAAGTTTTCTCAAAATATTTTCAAATAAACATTGCTGCCAGATTACTATTGAACAATTTTATTTATATACATTGTTGCCAAATTTTAAACATTAAACCAGATAATTAGTTAATTAGCTTTAAAAAATAAATAGCAGTAAATTGCAAATTTTCTCAACAAATACAAAGTTTTCTCAAAATATTTTCAAATAAACATTGTTGCCAGATTATTACCAAACATTTTTATTTATATACATTGTTGCCAAATTTCAAACATTAAACCAGATAATTAGTTAATTAGCCATAAGTTTGATGTTTTTGCAGTTAATTGCAAATTTTCTTAACAAATACAAAGTTTTCTCAAAATATTTTTAAATAAACATTGTTGCCAGATTACTACTAAACATTTTTATTTATATACATTGTTGCCAAATTTTAAACATTAAACCAGATAATTAGTTAATTGGCTATAAATTTGTTGTTTTTGCAGTAAATTGCAAATTTTCTCATCAAATACAAAGTTTTCTCAAAATATTTTCAAATAAACATTGTTGCCAGATTAATGCTAAACATTTTTGTTCATATACATTGTTGCCAAATTTTAAACATTAAACAAGATAATTAGATAAGTAGCCAAAAATTTGCTGTTTTTACGAATTTTCTTAACAAATACAAAATTTTCTTAAATTTTTTTCAAAAAAACATTGTTGCCAAATATGTTGAACATTTTTATTCATATACATACTTGTCATATTTTGAACATTAAACAAGTTAATCAGTTAATTAGTTAAAAAGTAGCTTTTTTTGCGTAAAATTGCAATAAATATCAAGTTTTCTTAAAATATTTTTAAATAAACATTGTTGCCAATTTAATGTTGAACATTTTTATTTATATACATTGTTGCCAAATTTTGAACATCAAGCAAGATAATTTTGTATAACTTAATTAATTATTTTTTTTGCTTCTAGGTGAAAAGAACGCGTTAGTATGGCGAAGAGGATCAATAAAAATCATTATGTGGCGTCGCAGAGGCATACGGAATCCCCGACACCCGTCCACATAGCAAGAAGCGTTTATTCCGATGGCGAAGAAAGCCAAAGAGCTCCATCCGAGAGAACATTATCCGAATACACGGTAATTGTTGGCCACATTATTGGTTACCCTGGTTACTAATAAATATTATATTTTGCAGCCCTATTCAATCGTAAATGAGCGTGATAGGCGATACCAATCGAGAAACAATCCCCCTCGAGCTGCCTCTGCCATGAGCAGAGGCAGCGGATACGATAATGGATCCGATATTTATGTTACCAGTGGCGCGTATAAAGCACCATCAGAAATTAGGTTGGATTTATGTCAAATTTGACGCATTAAATGTTTGACAGGTTTTTTTTTCAGTCGTGTGTCTCGAACGAGGGGTCCACCGAGCCATTATTCATACCGCAGTGGTCGAGCTCCATCCGTCACAAGCACTGTAAAAACGCGCAACAGTCGTAAAGCTGGCGTCACCATCGAAACAATGGCCGCCCCCAATCCCTTCTGTCCGAACATTAAAGGCATGTGTTGCCTCATGTTGCTACTCAATTTGGGCATAATTTTAGTTACTTTAGGCTTCGTTATAGTCATTCAATTTTTCGAACCCGTCTACGTTTGGTAAGGATGCTTTAATAACTCAACATAACTTCAATTAATTTTTTATTTTTAAGGATTTTGGGTATAGTTTTCCTCATATTTGGTTTCCTCACGTTAATTGGAAGTCTCATCTATTGCGTAGTTGTGTGCAGGGAAGTCAAACGACCGGATGAGATCCATCCGGAAGATCTTTACTGGACGCATCATTGGCAGAAGAATATTGGTTCGCCCGAGATACATTACAAGGCCGAAGAAAAGTACAACGACGACCGATACAGCGATCGATATTCAGTTAGCAAACTGTCGGGCAAATATTCAGACAGAAACGGTCGATATTGAGAAAAAAAAGTGTTTTATTCCGACACTCGCAAGTGCCAACTTCAGTTTACACACAAACATTTGATTGTTTCTAACATGTTTGACAGTTCATTGCTTGTTTGACATCTTTAACATATTTGACAGCTTTATATTATAATGACAGTTGATTACATGTTTGACAGCTTTAACATCTTCAACATTTTAGAGCTTTGTAACCTGATTGACAGTTGATAACTTGGTTGTTTACGATATGTTTGACAGATTGAACATATTTTACTATATTTGGTCTATGTCAAGCAGTTGAATATTATATGTTTGACATCTTTAACAAGTTTGAAAGGTCATTATATGTTTGACAATTTATAAGATGAGTATGTCACATGTTTATAACATGATTAACAGTTGATAATAAATTTGACAGTTTGTTATATGTTTGACAGTTCTTACATGTTTGAGAGTTTATTAAATTTTTGACAATATTTGATATTTTAATGTATGTTTGACAGCTTTTATCACGTTTGACAGATTGTGATGAGTAGAATACCATTTATATAAATTTATTATTTGACATTTTTGTTTAACATCTTTAATTGAATATATTTTGACAGTTGTTAATTTTCATAACTTCTAATTAAGATTGACATTAATTCTATCAATGCACATTTTGACTGCAGCCTACTTTTAAATTATCGAGTTGACAGATGTCGTTTAACAGAGTTAACTTTTTTTATTAAAAATTATACAATGAAATATATATTCTTCTACTAACTTGTACATAACTAAAAGACATTGTTTGAGGCGTAAATGCAATACTTTAATGTTTAAGCAACGTATACTTTACTATTTATTTATTATACAAACGTGTAATGTATTATAAATCTTAAAAATAAAACCAAACAATTGTTATGAAGTGTGATATTGATATAGGCAACCAAATATACACCGATGCAACTTTTTTTTTATATAAGTGTTCAAAACTTATTCGAAAAAATGTAATAGGCCAAAGCGGAAGCTTAAAAAGGTTTTCTTTCAGCGGTCTGAAGAGTTGAAATATAGGAATAAATAATTTAATACTTCATCAACACTAATGATCACATAGTAGAGGTCACAACCATCAATTATATAAAATAGTTTTGAGCATTTATTCTTCCATACAAGAAAAATAGGTAAAATAAAAACAAACATTACATACACATGTTAAAAAGTAATAATAATAATAATATGCACGAAACGAAAAAAAAATTATTTGGAATTTAATATAATAATAGTTGACAGTCTTGCTAAGTATATTTTCAAAAATAATGAATCAGACAGAAACCAGTGGCATACGATGGCAAATGGGTCGTGTAAAATCAACGCGGATGCATGTATCCATGTTGGGGTGATGGCTGCGTATAAGATTTTGAGTAAGGGTTGCCTGCCTGCGATTGGGGCGGGTACATCTCGGACGGCAATTGCTGTCCGCCGTACTGTGGCGGATTCTGGTACTGCATCGTCGTCGGCGTATAATTGAAAGCGTTCGGTTGAGGCAGATCCTGCTGGTGGCTATAACTAAACAATTTTCTAAATTTTAACCTAAAAAAATATCAATAACATTCCATTCGTCAAATAAAATTCAAAAACACGTCTGTACACGCAACTTTAAGAGTTAAGTCTGCTGTCAAAAAATTGTCAAATTGAATCAAATGTTGAACAATGAAAATAAAATATTGTTTCAACCTACCCTGCAGACGAGTAAGTATACTGTCCGGCTGAATACGGCAACGAGGCGAATGAAGCCTGAGGATAACCTAAAAATAATTAACCGTAATACGTTTCAGGATCAATTTGTTTATTTTACCTGTCGTGGGGGTCCTCACAAATTGGGGATTCTGACTGGCGACACTGACCGGCAACGGGGGCGTCGGTTTGACGGCTTGAGGCACGGATTGTGGTCGACTATCGGATGTCTTGGGTGTAGGCACCTTGCGTTGTTCGCTGCTCTGTTTCTCCTGTTGTTGCTGCTGCTGTTGTTGTTGTTGCTGCTGCTGCTGTTGTTGTTGTTGTTGCAACGATTCAAATTCGCTCGGATTGGATTTGCTCGTTGTGGGCGGCTCTACGCCGTTCGTTACCGTCTCAGATACATCTGAAATTTGCATAAATGTCATATTCTGACTTGTATCTGTCAACAAACAATGATCAAAATTAAAAACATTTGACATAACAATTATAAATAATGTCAAAATAGACACAAACTGTCATTGCACATGTAAAGATGCACAATTCAAGCCATACGTTAAACTTCAATTTTGACATATACATATATGTCCAAGACAGTTAACAATTTTTATAATTTTCGACAGTTGACACTTTTGCAATTTTAGACGTTTTTGACAGTTGTCATATTTGCCACAGTTCACTTTCAATGAATGACAGTTAATTAAATTTTCAATATCTTTGACAATTATCAACTTTTGACAGTTGACATTTTTCTAATTTTTGACAGTAGTAGTAGTCATTTTAATCACAGTTGACATTTTTAATATCTTTGACAGTTAACAACTTTTGACGGTTGACAGTACTATTTTCTAATTTTTAATATTTATGACAGATGTCAATATCAAATAACATTTTTGTATTTTTTGACAGTTTATTTTTTTTATAGTTGTCATTTTCAATTATCAATATCTTTAGACAGTTGTTGCCATTCCAACACATGTCATATTTATGACAGTTGACATTTTTAATAGCTCCCAAAACTCAATGGTTTTAGAATTTTTGACATCTTACAAATTTCTATTTGATACCTGTCAAGTGTCTATTGTTGACATATCCAAATTTCTATTGATTGCCTAATAATGTGTCAAAAACAAAAGTTACTAATTGTCTTGTCAAACAAAGAAATGTTAATCAATTTTGTAATCTGTCAGTTACTGACTATTAAAGTTACTATATGTCAAAAAGTACTAACGGTTACAATTTTATTACTGAATGTCAAAAGTATTAACTGTCAAAAATTATTAATTGTTATTGTTATGAAATGTTTATAACTGTTACAATTACTGAATGTCAAAGTTACTAAATTTCAAAAATTATTAACTGTCATAGTTTTAAAATGTCAAAGTTACTAACTGTCAAAAAGTATTAACTGTTACAATTACTAAACAATAAAGTTATTAAATGTCAAAATTATTAACTGTCATAGTTATGGAATGTCAAAGTTACTAACTGTCAAAAAATATTAACTGTTAGAATTACTAAACGATAAAGTTACTAAATGTCAAAATTATTAACTGTCATAGTTATGGAATGTCAAAGTTACTAACTGTCAAAAAGTATTAACTATTACAATTACTGAATGTCAAAGTTACTAAATGTCAAAATTATTAACCGTCATAGTTATGGAATGCCAAAGTTACTAACTGTCAAAAAGTATTAACTATTACAATTACTGAATGTCAAAGTTACTAAATGTCAAAATTATTAACAGTCATAGTTATGGAATGCCAAAGTTACTAACTGTCAAAAAGTATTAACTGTTACAATTACTAAACGATAAAGTTATTAAATGTGAAAAATATTAACTGTCATAGTTATGGAATGTCAAAGTTACTAACTGTCAAAAAATATTAACTGTTACAATTACTAAAAGATAAAGTTAATAAATGTCAAAACTACCGTCAAAGTTACTAATTATTAACTGTCAAAAGTTATTAACTGTCATAGTTATGGAATGTCAAAATTACTAACTGTCAAAAAACATTAACTGTTACAATTACTAAACGATAAAGTTATTAAATGTCAAAAATATTAACTGTCATAGTTATAGAATGTCAAAGTTACTAACTGTCAAAAAGTATTAACTGTTACAATTACTGAATGTCTAAGTTACTAAATGTCAAAATTATTAACTGTCATAGTTATGGAATGTCAAAGTTACTAACTGTCAAAAAGTATTAACTGTTACAATAACTGAATGACATGTTAAACTTGTCAAAATGACAAAAATTGTTAACTGTCATAGTAACTGTCAAAAAGTACTAACTATTGCAATTATTGATTAACAAAGTTACTAAATGTCAGATTACAAACTGTGAAAAGGTACTAACTGTCATAAATTTATTGAATTACTAACTGGAGTCATAATGACAAATTACAAACTATCAAAAATTATTTACTGTCATAGTTTTTTTTTTTTTTTTTTTTTTTTTTTTTTTTTTTTTTTTTTAGGACGTAGTGAGTTGTTTGGCTCTCAACAAGTGGCCCTTAAGAATAACTTACGCATGGTAATACCTTTCGGTTTTCTTCTCTGCGCAAATCCTGTTGTTTTAATGTCCCTGTCTAAACTAACCTACATTTGGTGCTAGTTTGAGGCGGGCTGGTTTTTGCTTTGCGGATTTTCACGCATCATCTGCGGCACGCATGCTGTCCCCGGCCCCTCTCTCCCTATAGCCCCTACCTTTGTCTGTCTCTTTTGTCATTTTGCCTTGTCTTATCTGCACTGGCATCTACCTCTGCATTCTCTTCTTTCTCCCATCTTTGTGTTATTTACTCTAATTATATAATTTGTTCTCAGATGTGCTCTTAGCTTACTAAGGTCTTCGTTCACTTCTTCTTTATCATATCCCCTCTCTTTCATGAATAATTTATGCAGTTCCATCAGTTGTATTCCTTTTGGCAGTCCTAGATTTGTAAGTTTTACCACCAGTGATATCCTTGTATCTCCATCAGGAATTACTTCTTCATGTCCTCTCGTTGCCAGGTATATTCTGACTATCTGAAAGGTTGCGTTCTCAGTCATCCTCGAGATAGCATATCTACCATTTGGTATATGCCTTGTTATTTCTGTTATTCTGCTTTCCTTCAATATTTCTTTTCTCCTTCTCCTTATCTCTGCAATTTCGTTTGGTATCGTAGTCTCTGTAAATGTTCTTCTTTTTTCTTCTGTTTCTTGGTATGCACAATTCAGTCATATCCTTTCTTATTTTTTTCTTTTTGATCTTTTTCTCTGTTTTCTTGTTTCCATTTAGCTTCTCTCATCTCTTTCCTTTCTCTTCTATGGCTTTTAGTTTGTGTGTTTGTTTCCATTGTTTGTTTTTCTATATTCTTCTATTGTCAAACTCTTCAATTTTTTTTTTTTGTACACTTGTTGCAAAGTTTTTTAACGCCCTCCATTTATTTTCATCTTTTAAGCATTTGTTAATGATTGTTCTTTTATCCACTTTGCTTTCTAGTATATATTCTAGTTTTTTTCTATCTTCCTCCCACGCCTCGCATTCTACTAGAGTGTGTTCTGCGTTATCGTGTGTTTCTTCCTGACAAAATGTACACCTTTCTTCTTCATTTATTTTTTTAATTTTTTGCAAGAATTTTCCAAATGCTCCGTGCCCGGTCAGTATTTGTGTTGTATAATAACACGTCTCGGGTTTCTTCTCTACCCATTCTTTTATGTCTGGGATTAATTCTCTGTCATAGTTAAGTGAATGTCAAAGTTACTGATTGTCAAAAAGTTACTAAATATCAGAAGGTACTGTCATAAGAGTTACTAATTGTCAAAATTACTGATTGTCAAATTAGAAACTGAAAAAAGTTATTAACTCTCATAGTTAACTAAATGTCAGATTACAAACTGTCAAAAGTTACTAATTGTCATAAAGTTACTAAATGTCAAACTTACTTACTGTTAAAGTTACTACTTGTCAAAATGATTGATTGTCAAATTATAAACTGTCAGAAGTTATCAGTTGATAACTCACAGTTCAAAGTTACTAACTATCAAAGTTATTACTTGTCAAAATGGCTGATTGTCAAAAGTTATAACTGTCACAGTTATTGAATGACAAAGTTACTAAATGTCGAATAATAAACTAATTAATTCATATACATCGTTGCCACATTTCCTCAAATTAACCTACTATTGAGACAAATTTGTTCATTTGAAAATTTACCTTTAGTCAATTTTTATTATTGATTTTAGACAAAATATTTTCAAATAAATTAGTTGCGCAATCAAGCTGACTACAAATTAATTCATATACAGTGTTGCCATATTTCCTCAAATTAACTTGTTATTGTTGATAAAGTTAGAAAATTAACTTTTGCACAATTAGCATCAACTTCAGCAAAAATAGTTTCAAATAAATTAGTTGCACAATTAACCAAGCTATAAATAAATTCCTATGCATTGTTGCCAAATTTCTTCAAATTAACTTGTTATTGCAAAAATTTGTTTGATTAGTTAGAAAATTCATTTTTGCACAATTGGTTTAACTTTAGCAAAAATAGTTTCAAACAAATTAGTTAAGCTACAAATTAAATACATATCAAATTTCTTAATTTATGTCAAATGTCATTTTTGACAGAAACAATGTGTCAAATTAAGAATTAAGAACAGCAAATCGTTTGATTTTGTTAAACTGTGAAAATTGAATGATTGGATCCATTAAAATTTTGTTTACATAAAAAATGTTGTCTTAAAGCTGTCATTATTTGACAATTCTTTTTTTATTGTCAAAAACCTGTCAATTTTTTTAAACATTATTTAATTGCATACAAGTCAAATAGTCCACATTAATATATGTCAAAAAATTTGACAAATAAATGTCCATCAATTATGATTAATCCAAACTTACTTTCTTCTGTCGTTTTATTACTGGCAACTTCACTCCCATCAAGCGTATCAAGAATCTTATTAACTTGATCCCTAATATTCCTTAATTGCACTTTGATGCCGCTCACATCCTTAATCTGAATTTTATTATCATCCCCTTGCTCCCCATTAATTAAAATCTGCAATTTCAATATGCGACTGCATTGTATGGCAAACGATAAATCGGAACTATCAAATATCGTTATCAAATCATCATCTAAAAATTAAAAAAATAATAAACAATTCGTTACAATTGATTAATTAACAAACCTTCATCCTTATATTTGATCGTAACCTCATCGGTCGATGATAATTTCCCTCTAAACACGCGCTGCATCATTAAAACCAATTCATCGTAAGTGATGGCTTCATTATGTATCGGTATTCTACGAATATCATCACCAAGTTGCACCTTTATTATCAGTTTTCCACTAAGATCAATCTCACTTTTAGATTCCATGATTAATTAAAATTAAAAATACAAAATAATAATATAAAATTATGGTCGCAGTGTGTTGGCCCACTTATGCCAGCAGCTGCAAAACCAATTAAAACTTAATGTGTGTTAAATTAATTAAAGTAAATTCAATCAAATTGTAATGTGAATGGAATGCATTGTTAAATGCAGATTGCCAAAAGTCATCATCAATGTGAAGTTAACGGAATCAGTGATTTTGTTCAGGATGTTTGGCAGAATTTTTTGTATTTATAACGTGAAGTGGCAAATATAAGCATTGTTGCCAAGTCTTTTAAAATATTTTATAATTTGTTAAACTAGTTTTACCGATTTATCAGAATTTTCACTGAATAAATTGGTTGGTGATGGTTCCTTACATTTTTGTAGTTAACTTTGATCAAATTTTTGTATTTTTTGAGCAAATTTTATGTTAGAAATAAGTTTTCTGTGCGATTTTGATGTTATAAAAGTATATTCTGTGTAGTTTTGAGTTTTTTTTAAACAAATTTTGTACTATAATTAGGTTTTTCTTACAAATTTTGATAAAGTTTATATGTTAATCGTGATATTTTAGCAAAAATTATGCGATTTGTTTATTTTGTGCAATTTTTGAAGCATATTTTATGCTAAAAATGAGTTTTTTGCACAATGTTTATAGTCTTCAACATGGGTTATAGGTGGCCAATTATTCCGTCCTAAATAAACCATGTTGAAGATTAAGTATCAAGGACACCTAAAAGAAAGAAAAAATAATGTTTATAGAATAAATGTTTTTTCCGTGAATTTGTTGCGTTAATTTTAAAAAAGTTTTTATGGTAAACAAGATTTTTGAGCGAATTTGATATTTTATTACCGGATTATGTTATTTTTTACATTTCATAGATAAAATTTTACACTTTTTAAAAGTTTTTGACAATATTTTTAAATTTCATAACCAAATTGAGCTAGTTTTGACTTTTTATGATAAGTATTTTAGATATTACCAATTTTTGACAACTTGAACATAACCTTGCACCTTTTGACAGTTTAAGACCGGATTTTGCTTATTTTGACATTTCAGTTTATAGCCGAATTTTTTCTGGCAATATTTTGATACTTTTGACAAAATTTGCTATTTTTATTATCTCGTGAATAGAATTTTGCACTTTTCAGTCTATCAGTATAGTTTAACATATTAGTGAGCGGATTTATAATTTAAAAGCCAAATTTACTGTTTAGCAGATATATTTAACACTTTAAAGACCAGATTTATACTTTCAAAGACGGATTTACAATTAACACGGTAAAGATTTTCAGTCCGATTTACAATTTTAAAGACCAGATTGCTAATTTAGAAGCCGAATAAAGAGTTTGGCATTGAAATTTTACATTTTTAAAACTACAAATATTTTTTCTTTAAAATAAATTGAATTTCTAGTTCTAAAAGCCAAATTTAGAAAATGCTGGTTTTATAACGGATCATCACTATGTCAGCAATATTTAATACGTTTGCAGCCGGAATTACATTTATAAAGGCCGCATTTATACTTTTAAAAACCAGATTGACAGTTTATAATTAAAGACCAAATTAACAGTTTGATAGTAAAAAATTTGCAGTATTAAATAAATTGATGACCGGATTTTTATTTTTGAATGCTGCATTTACACTTTTCAACGTCAGATTAACAAAGCTTATAATTTTGCAGTGAAATTTAAAGTATTTTTTCTTGAAACAATTAGAATTATTAGCACTCAATTGAAAAAAATGTCTGGTCAGCCTGATTAGTATGTCAGGTAAAAGACCAGTAAAGAGGGTATGGAAGACAAAAATCAAGAACAAGAGAGGAACACAAAGACGAAAATAGTATAGAAGGATTTATTTTATATTTATTTATTACATAATCAATTACATTTTATTAATTATATTAAATTCTAATATTCATGAATAGATGAGTTTTGGTGATTCATTAGTTACTTTTTAGATAAATGATTTTCTAATATTATAACTATTTCTGTATAGTTTTTTTGTTTTGCATAATCTAAAGCGGTTTTGCCAATTTTAGTTTTACATGTAGTATCTGCATTGTGTGATAAAAGTAATTTAACAATGTTAATGTTATTCTTACAACATGCTACATGCAATGGTGTATCTAAATTCTTACATTTTGAATTAATATTGGCTCCTCTTTTTAATAAAAGTTTTGCAACCTGCTCAGAATCACCCTGACATGAATAGAAAAGAGGTGTTGCATTCCATTTATCACCAATATCAATAATAGCTCCTCTTTCGAGGAGCAATTCTGTTGTATGATAACTATTGTATGGAGCACACCAATGCAATAAAGATATTTCCCAATCATGTTGCTTATTTATATCATAACCATTTTCTAAAATATATTCCACCACCTGATAATCGTCTTTTTTAATTGCAAATCGAATATATGTTGCTTCAATATGCGCCTTATAATCTATTAACAATTTAACTGATTTAAAATTTTCATTTTCACATGCATATGACAAAGCGTTTTTATTTTGGTCATGTTTTACACTAACATCAGTACCATATTTTAACAATTTTTCAACAATACGATGATGTCCATTTTTAACAGCAATTATTAAAGGAGTTTCATTATTTATATCAATAACATCAACATCAGCTCCCCTTTTTAGAAGTAATTCTGCTGTTAGATAACTGTTATAGAAAGCACATTCATGTAATAAAGTTTTTCCTTCACCATCTTGACTATCAATATTGTAACCTTTTTTCAAAAAATATTCTACTACCTGATATTTGTCTGTAGATATTGCAGATTGCTGATAAGTTACATCGATATTATTTTTATATTCTGATAACAATTTTATGGATTCTAAATTTCCACTTGCACATGCATAGTGCAAAGCAGTTTTATTTTGATGTTTTGCATTTATATTTGCACTGTTTTTTAATAACTTTTCAACAACGCGATCATGCCCATTTTTAGCAGCCATTATTAAAGCAGTTTCATTATCATCATTAACATAATTTATATTTACTTTAGATGTGATTAAGCTGTCAATGATATTTAAGCAATTCATTTTTGAAGCTATCATTAATAACATTTCTTTATTTTCACTTAATAATTTAACATCAAAGAAAGCATTAATTACATCTTCAGTATTAGCTAACTCATAAGTCATTTTATTATCCTTATTTTTAATTCTATAATCCGCACCTAGTTTCAATAATAGTTTTACTAGATCTGCCTTATCATGAGCAAACGCAACATGTAATGGAGTATTATTAAACTGATTTCTAATGTCAATAAAAACTTTCTTTTCTAAAAACATAGAAACAATGTTTTTATTACCAAATTGACACGATACATGTAAAGGAGTATCTAATTTTTCATTTTTAGCTTTGATGTTGGCTCCGTGTTCCAATAATAAATTGACCATTTCTTCGTTACCAATTTGGGATGCGATATGAAGTGCCGTGTTGCCATCTTCATCCTTCATTTCTAAATTGATGTTCTTCTTCAAAACATTTTTGACTGAATTAATATTTTCACTTTTTATTGCACCAATAATTGTTTTGTAATCCATTTCTTCTTCCATACCATTAACTTCATCAATTTTTTTAATAATTTGCTCTTTAGTTAAATTGCATTCAAGCATTGAACTCAGTATAGCCAGTAATTTATATAAATATAGATCGGCATTAATTGTTTCAGCAATAATTTGTCCCTTTACTTTATTTAATGCACCACAATTGGTGCAATTATAGAAGTTTGAAGTGTTGATTGTACCATTAATTGTTTCCTCCATAGTTAAAAAATCGAACTAAATAGTTTACTTGAATTTATTCAATAAACTGTGATTGATTAAATTCTAATCAATAGCATTGATTATCTTATATTTAATATAGGTTATATTGAGAGTAGAGACTTGGTTGGTTTTATCATAGATATAATAGGTTTAATCTGTTGTAAAAGTATGCAACAATTGGCCCTGGCGATTTAGGAATGTTTCACTCTTCACAGATGGCGCATAAGCGAGAAAATGATAAATAAACAAATATATATATATATATATATATATATATATATATATATATAAGACAATAAATTATACGGCATAAAATAAACCAAAATATGTTTCTCTGTGAACAAAGTTTGAGTTTTATTTATTATTTAACAATTATTTACAATCTTACCTGTGAACAAAGAAACGACAATTAAAGTTTTCTATTACCGCTTCTCTATGCACTACTTAAATTAATTACAATATATCTTTTTATTATAATTACGTCGTGACTTCTGTCAATTAAAAGTCAGAAGCACGGCCAACTTAAATCAAAGAAAGTATACTTTCGTTACATCTCCCCCCCCCCCCCCCCCTCTCATGGTAAGATTTCTTGGACATATTTTCTCTATAAATCATCTATATCATCTTCTTCTGTTGGTATTAGTTTTGATATATGGAATAAACTTGTTTCTGACTTTTTCTTGTTAGTCTTGACTTTGTATAGAGTGTTTGATATTTTTTCTATTATTTCGAATGGTCCTATTCTAAGATGGTCTAGCTTTTTTCTATTTAGTCTGTTGCCATTTTCGATATATACCATGTCTCCTGCACTGTACTCATGATGTTTTCTATTTTTATCATAAAGTTTTTTATTGTAATTATGTGATTTTATTGATCTCTCTAACGCTAATTTTTTATCATTAGACCAATCATCTTTGTTTTTTTTCCTTTTTAATTCTTCTGGTATGACACTTGTGTCCGTGCCATTTAATAAATACTCTGGTGCAAAACCAGTGACTGAGTGTTCTATCTTATTATATCTATCTACACATTCTCTAGCAACCGTTGTCCAAGCTTTTTTGTTTTCTTTTTCATTTATTTTACATCTTATTTTATTGACTAGAGTCTGGTTTAGTCTCTCGTTTAAGCCATTTGAAAATGGTGCATTAACTGCTGTAAATGTCAGTTTAACGTTCTTTTTTTCTAGGAATTCTTTAAATTCTTTTGAGTTTATTCCCGGATATTGATCCGTTAGTATCATTCCAATTTTTTCCGTTTCTAACACGTTTTGAGCTAACTTTATAAAATCTGTGGCGTTTTGTGTCTTTGAGGTTGAAACAAATGCGTATCTCGTGTAGTGGTCGACGAGTAAGTGAAGGTATTTTTTTGTTGATCTTTGTCCTCCAAATCCTCCAATGGTATCTATAGACATTATTTCATATGGTTCAGTGGCTGGTCCTAAGTGAGACATTAATCCAAATTTGCTTTGGCCTCTTGTTTTATTTTTTATGCATATGTCACAATCTTTACATATTTTCTTAATGTTTTCTATTAAATTCTTTGATGTATAGTAGGGACATATTCTGTATATAGTTTGTCTAATGCCTGTATGGCACCATTCCCTATGTATGTCTTTTATTAATTTGATGCTAAATTCTTCTGATAAGATTATTTTCTCCTTATTTCTAACTTTCTTATAAAATATTCCGTTATTTCTTATTAGTTTTGATTTCATCTTTCGAATTATTTCGTTTTTTTCTTGATCCGTTCTTATTTCATCTGTTTGTGTCAGGTTTACTATTGTTAGAACCTCTTCAGTGTTTTCAGACGGTTCTAGTACTGGATTTCGGCTTAAGCAGTCCGCTTCAGCGTTATCTTTACCAGGTACATATTTTATTTGGAAGTTATATTGTGACAAATAATAGGTTAACTCACCTAATTCTTCGTCTGTTCTTGCTTTTATGTTCAAATTTTCAAGCGGTTTGTGATCTGAGTATACCTCAAACCATCTTCCAATCAACCAATGTTGCCAATATTTTACTGCTTCTTTGATTGCCAAGCACTCCAGATATATTGCTTTCTTTCTTTTTTGTACCTCATTCAATTTTTTTGAGAAATATGCTACAGGTTTTTCTCGTCCATCTATTTGTAATTGCTTTAGTATTGCCCCAATTCCTTCTAGCGATGCATCTGTGTAAATTTTTATTGGCAAATCCTTATCAAATATTTCTAATACCGGTTGAGAACATAATAATTTCTTCATTTCTGTAAAAGCCTTCTCACATTCTTCTGACCATATAAATTTTGTTTCTTTTCTTAATAATTTATGTAATGGATCCAACGTTATTGAGCTATTTGGTATGTATTCATGGTAAAAATTAATCTTTCCTAAAAATTGTCTAATATTTTTTTGAGTTTTGGGAGTTGGAAAATTTTGAATTGAAATTAGATTGTCTTTTATTGGTCTTACTGTGTTATTTTCTATGATATGGCCCAGGTATTTTACAGAGTTTGCTGCAAATGAGCATTTTTTGAATTTTAATCTAAATCCTTCTCTTATAATTGCTGCTAATACCTGTTCTATATGTCTGATATGTTCTTCAAAAGTTTGTGAATAAATTAATATATCGTCAATATAATTTTCTGTAAATTCTCTCAATTTATTTTTTCTTAATATGCTACTCAAAATCCTTTGGAATATTGCTGGTGCCGTTTTTAGACCAAATGGTAAACACGTCCATTGATATTGTCCTTCTTGCGTTACGAAACCAGTCTTTTTTTTGTCCTCGATTCGGAGTGGAATTGACCAAAAGGCAGAGTTTATATCCAGTGTTGTAAAATATTTGCAGTTTCTAGTTTTAATTATTAGGTCATCTATAAGTGGAAATGGTTGAGCTTGTGGTACAATATTCTTGTTTAGATCTCTAAAATCAATACACAGGCGATTTTTCCTTCCTTCGTCTCTTTTATACGCCAGTGTTACAGGTGCGGCAAATGGACTGTAGGATTCTTCAATCAAATTCTTTTCTAATAGCATTGCCACTTGTGTTTCTATTTCTTTTTTATCTTCTATTGTACACCTGTATGGTCTTTTACTACAATATTTGTCTACTATTAATTCGATTCTTGCCTCATAATCTTTTACCGTGCCAATATCGTATTTGTCTTTTGCAAATACACTTTTATATTTTTCAATAATTTTTTCTATTTTATTTTTTTTTGTATTATCTAGATGTTCTAGTCTTATCTGAAAGTCATCTTTCTCTATGTGTTCATTAAAATTAACTGAATATTGTTCAATTTTATTATCCAATTTTTTTTGTAATATTTGTAGATTCTCATTTTGAATTAATCTGAATTTCTTTATCATATCTAATCCTACGAGGAAATCTTCAACATCGTCTCTCTCTGTAATGAATACATCAATGTATTCCTCTATGTCAAAGATTTTTACTTTCATAGTTATTAAACCTTTTGTTTGTGTCACACCATTGACTGTTTTTAAAAATATTTTATTTACATCTTTTGCCTTCCTCTTTATTCTAACTAATTTTGGATTTATTAGGGAGACTTGGGAACCTGAATCATATGTTCCGTTTACCTCTAACTTATCTTCTAATAATATTTTTAGTTTAATCAATGGTGTGATTATTCGTTTTTTGATTCTGTATTTAGATTTACTTCTATGACTGAGTTACTCTCTATTACTCTACCTTCTTTTCTTTCTTTATTCTTGAACCAACATGAGTTTTCAGGATGATATCTAACACCTTTATTTAAGTTTTCACAATTTTTACATGGCTGTTTTCCTTCAAATCTTTTCTTGTTATCATATTTATCATCTTTCTTTTTCGTAAAACTATTTTTATTTACTAAATTTTCACATTTTCTGATGTCATGCAATAATTCAGTTGACTTTTTACAATTTTCTTTATCTATCTTATTTCTAACCAACTCAGGTAATCCTGCTGCTATAAGCAACACTAGAGTCTTTGAACTAATATCATTGTCCATATCTAGTAGTAGCTTCTCTTTTCTTATAGCATATTCAATCAATGAACCTTCTTTATACCTATAATATATAGCGTACATTCCTGTACTCCATCCATTGTCTGCAAATGACTCCAGAAATCTCTCTTTCCATTCAGACCATCGAGCTTCCATTGTCAATATTGTGAGAGTTGCTGAGTGCCAATCTGAACATGACTTATCCAAGACTAGCCTTAATATCTCAATCTTTATATTATCTTCATTGATTTCAAACCTTTTACATTCTTTTTCAAATGTTTCTAGCCATTGTTTTGCATTTGAATTTTTACATGTAAATTTTTCAATCATAAACTTTTCTGTTATGTGTTTTAAATTAAGTTGACTTTCTTTCTTCTGAGTTGATTCTACTACGTCTGTTTTTATTATTTGTTCTAAATATAAGTTATTAAACATTATATTACCATCTTCATCAAAATATTTCTGTTCCATTTCCTTTGTTAGTGTGATCCACACTGTTCTGTTTTGACCTCTTTGAGTAAGACTTTTTTTAACTCTTTTATAAACGTCTGTGTTCATCAGTTCTTCATGTTCGCTTATAAATCCCATTTCCTGTGGCAACACATATTCCTTCTTTTCCTCTGTTGTAATTGAAGTTATGGCAACAATACTTGTCTTCTTGTCCCTCGGCGATACCACATATTGGAATGCAAACTGCAATTTTCTTGTCATTATAAACAAAAAATTGTCGTTTTATAAGACAATAAATTATACGGCATAAAATAAACCAAAATATGTTTCTCTGTGAACAAAGTTTGAGTTTTATTTATTATTTAACAATTATTTACAATCTTACCTGTGAACAAAGAAACGACAATTAAAGTTTTCTATTACCGCTTCTCTATGCACTACTTAAATTAATTACAATATATCTTTTTATTATAATTACGTCGTGACTTCTGTCAATTAAAAGTCAGAAGCACGGCCAACTTAAATCAAAGAAAGTATACTTTCGTTACATATATACAGACCGTCTCAATGTAAGCGGTCTTATGGAAAACAATCGGCAATCTCCGCCGTACGACATGCAAACGCAATAAAGGAGGGAGATCCGAACATAACGTAAATAACATAAATATTATGTCTTCAATCAGTATTCATACGCTCGCACGCAGAATGCGCACGTGTTAATTTTTTTGCCGGCGGCGGAGATTGCCGATTGTTTTCCCATAAGACCGCTTACATTGAGACGGTCTGTATATATATATATATATGTAGAGCTAATGCTTAAAATAAATCTTAAGAACATTTTATGATCATTCTGGAACGTTTTGTGACATTTGTAATAATTTAAGAACATTTCATGATAGTTTTGGAACATTATAGGATTTTAAGAACATTTTATGATAACTTCGGAACATTTTATGACTTTTGTGATATCTTAAAAACATTTCATGATAGTTTTGGAACATTGTAGAACATTTTATAATAACTCCGGAACATTTTATGACATTTGTGATATCTTAAGAACATTTCTTGATAATTTTGGAACATTATAGGATCTTAAGAACATTTTATAATAACTCCGGAACAATTTATGACTTTTGTGATATCTTAAGAACATTTCATGATAATTTTGGAACATTATAGGATCTTGAAGAACATTTTATGATAACTTCGGAACATTTTATGACTTTTGTGATATCTTAAAAACATTTCATGATAGTTTTGGAACATTGTAGAACATTTTATAATAACTCCGGAACATTTTATGACATTTGTGATATCTTAAGAACATTTCTTGATAATTTTGGAACATTATAGGATCTTAAGAACATTTTATAATAACTCCGGAACAATTTATGACTTTTGTGATATCTTAAGAACATTTCATGATAATTTTGGAACATTATAGGATCTTGAAGAACATTTTATGATAACTTCGGAACATTTTATGACTTTTGTGATATCTTAAGAACATTTCATGATAATTTTTGAACATTATAGGATCTTTAGAACATTTTATAACAACTCCAGAACATTTGATGACATTTGTGATGTCTTAGGAACATTTCATGATAGTTTCGAAACATTATAAAATCTTAAGAACATTTTATTATAATTCCGGAACATTTTGTGACATTTGTAATAATTTAAGAACATTTCATAATAGTTTTGGAACATTATAGGATTTTAAGAACATTTTATAATAACTCCGGAACATTTTATGACTTTTGTGATATCTTAAGAACATTTCATAATAGTTTTGGAACATTACAAGATTTTAAGAACATTTAATGATAATTCCGGAACGTTTTATGACTTTTGTGATATCTTAAGAACATTTCATAATAGTTTTGGAACATTATAGGATCTTTAGAACATTTTATGGTAATTCCGGAACATTTTGTGACTTTTGTGTTAACTTAAGAACATTTCATAATAGTTTTGGAACATTATAGGATTTTAAGAACATTTTATGATTACTCCGGAACATTATATGACTTTTGTGATATCTTAAAAACATTTCATGATAGTTTTGAAACATTATAGGATCTTGAAGAACATTTTATGATAACTTCGGAACATTTTACAACTTTTGTGATAATTTAAGAATATTTCATAATTGTTTTGAAACATTATAAGATCTTGAAGAACATTTTATAATAACTCCGGAACATTTTATGACTTTTGTGATATCTTAAGAACATTTCTTGATAATTTTGGAACATTATAGGATCTTAAGAACATTTTATGATAACTCCGGAACATTTTATGACTTTTGTGATATCTTAAGAACATTTCATGATAATTTTGAAACATTATATGATCTTAAGAACATTTTATAGTAATTCCGGAACATTTTGTAACATTTGTAATAATTTAAGAACATTTCATAATAGTTTTGGAACATTATAGAATCTTAAGAACATTTTATGGTAATTCCGGAACATTTTGTGACATTTGTGATATCTTATGAACATTTCTTGTGTTTTGAAACTTTCTAGGATTTTAGGAACATTTTATGATAACTTCGGAACATGTCGTGACATTTGTGATATTTAAAAAAAATTTCATGATACTTTTAGAACATTATAGGATCTTAAGAACATTTCATAATAACTTTGGAACATTTTATGACTTTTGTGATGTCTTAAGAACATATCATTATAGATTCGAAACATTATAAAATCTTAAGAACATTTTATGATAATTCCGGAACATTTTCTAACATTTGTGATAATTTAAGAACATTTCATAATAGTTTTGGAACATTATAGTATTTTTAGAACATTTTATAATAACTTCGGAACATTTTATGACTTTTGTGATATCTTAAGAACATTTCATAATAGTTTTGGAACATTACAAGATTTTAAGAACATTTAATGATAATTCCGGAACGTTTTATGACTTTTGTGATATCTTAAGAACATTTCATAATAGTTTTGGAACATTATAGGATCTTTAGAACATTTTATGGTAATTCCGGAACATTTTGTGACTTTTGTGTTAACTTAAGAACATTTCATAATAGTTTTGGAACATTATAGGATTTTAAGAACATTTTATGATTACTCCGGAACATTATATGACTTTTGTGATATCTTAAAAACATTTCATGATAGTTTTGAAACATTATAGGATCTTGAAGAACATTTTATGATAACTTCGGAACATTTTACAACTTTTGTGATAATTTAAGAATATTTCATAATTGTTTTGAAACATTATAAGATCTTGAAGAACATTTTATAATAACTCCGGAACATTTTATGACTTTTGTGATATCTTAAGAACATTTCTTGATAATTTTGGAACATTATAGGATCTTAAGAACATTTTATGATAACTCCGGAACATTTTGTGACTTTTGTGATATCTTAAGAACATTTCATGATAATTTTGAAACATTATAGGATCTTAAAAACATTTTATAGTAATTCCGGAACATTTTGTAACATTTGTAATAATTTAAGAACATTTCATAATAGTTTTGGAACATTATAGAATCTTAAGAACATTTTATGGTAATTCCGGAACATTTTGTGACATTTGTGATATCTTATGAACATTTCTTGTGTTTTCAAACTTTCTAGGATTTTAGGAACATTTTATGATAACTTCGGAACATGTCGTGACATTTGTGATATTTAAAAAAAATTTCATGATACTTTTAGAACATTATAGGATCTTAAGAACATTTCATAATAACTTTGGAACATTTTATGACTTTTGTGATGTCTTAAGAACATATCATGATAGATTCAAAACATTATAAAATCTTAAGAACATTTTATGATAATTCCGGAACATTTTGTAACATTTGTGATAATTTAAGAACATTTCATAATAGTTTTGAAACATTATAGGATTTTTAGAACATTTTATAATAACTCCGGAACATTTTATGACATTTGTGATATCTTAAGAACATTTTATGATAGTTTTAGAACATTATAAAATCTTAAGAACATTTTATGATATTTCCAGAACATTTTGTGACATTTCTGATAATTTAGAAACATTTCATGATAGTTTTGAAACATTATAGGATCTTAAGAACATTTTCTGATAACTCCAGAACATTATATAACTTTTGTGATATCTTAAGAACATTTCATGATAATTTTGTAACATTAAAAGATCTTAAGAACATTTTATAACTCCGGAACATTTTGTGACACTTGTGATATCTTAAGAACATTTTATGATAGTTTTAGAACATTATAAAATCTTAAGAACATTTTATGATATTTCCAGAACATTTTGTGACATTTCTGATAATTTAGAAACATTTCATGATAGTTTTGAAACATTATAGGATCTTAAGAACATTTTCTGATAACTCCAGAACATTATATAACTTTTGTGATATCTTAAGAACATTTCATGATAATTTTGTAACATTAAAAGATCTTAAGAACATTTTATAACCACTCCGGAACATTTTGTGACACTTGTGATGTTTTAGGAACATATCATGATAGTTTTGGAACATTATAAAATCTTAAAAACATTTTATTATAATTCCGGAACATTTTTTGACATTTGTGATAGTTAAAGAACATTTCATAATAGTTTTGGAACATTATAGAATTTTAAGAACATTTTATAATAACTTTGGAACATTTTATGACTTTTGTGATATCTTAAGAACATTTCATGATAGTTTTGGAACATTGTAGGATCTTAAGAACATTTTATAACAACTCCAGAACATTTGATGACTTTTGTGATATCTTAAAAACATTTCATGATACTTTTGGAACATTATAAAATCTTAAGAACATTTTATGATAATTCCGGAACGTTTTATGACTTTTGTGATATCTTAAGAACATTTCATGATAATTTTGGAACATTATAGGATTTTAAGAACATTTTATAACAACTCCAGAACATTTGATGACATTTGTGATGTCTTAGGAACATTTCATGATAGTTTCGAAACATTATAAAATCTTAAGAACATTTTATTATAACTCCGGAACATTTTGTGACATTTGTGATAATTTAAAAACATTTCATGATAGTTTTAAAACATTATAGGATATCATCAACATTTTATTATAACTGTACAACATTTTGTGATATCTTAAGAATGTTTCATGATAGTTTTAAAACATTTTAGGATTTTAAGAACATTTTATGATAATATTTGACAGTAATTTTGACATAAAAATGAATGCATGGCAACTAACATATTGACCAAATGTCAAAAATATGTTTTTTTAATTGAATGCGGTGATTAATTGTCAAATTAGTTATTAACACCATCTGTCAAAACAGCAACGTTAACTGTCAAAATAGTAACAAACTATCAAAATAATGATTAAAGGTCAAAATAGTGACTAAAAGTCAATTTGAATCAGTCATCAACTGTCAAAACAGTGATGTTAAATGTCAAAATTGTGACAAACTGTCAAATTAAAAACAGTGGTCAACTGTCAAAGTCCGCGCAATGTAAAAAAACATAAAATTTTAAAAATAGCAATATGTGGCTATAAAATACTATGCATTTTTTTTTATATAACTACCGCAACGCACGCTGATCTTCCCACCCACCACACCCACCATGCTGGAACGTTGTATCTTAATTGATTAACTAACTCAAATAATCGACCGCATCTCTTCGCTGCGCCAATGTTACTGATCCTCCTTTCTTCGTCCCGCAATCGACTCCCTCTCCACTACACTGCGATTCATTCGTGCCGAACCGGTTCATCTCGTCTTCTTGCAATAGCTCGCTAATGTTTCCGTATACTTTTCTATAAATTGAATATTGCAAATTGTAACATTTTGACAATTTTAAGTAATTTTTGACAGTTTGTTAACATTTTGATCTTTCGATGACAATAATGATTGATAATTTTTTACAACTTTTGCTAGTTTGACGTATCTGAAGTTGACATTTTATGTTCTGTCACAATATTTTGACAGTTATAAGTAATTTTTGACAATTTATATTAATTTGTTAACATTTAGACCTTCTTGTGACAAAAATTAACAATTTTGACAGCTTTTGGCAACTTTTGTCAGTTTAATATATTTAAAATTGACATTTCCAAAATGTATTATTGCTTCATGGACATTTCAATAACAATTTATGTAATTTCTGACAATTTATGTTGCCATTCTAACCTTTTAGTGACAGTTTTGACAACATTTGCTATTTTGACATATTTGAACTTGACATTTTTGACAATTTTAACTAATTTTTGACAATATGTTAGTTTGTTGACAATTTTACCTTTCAGTGACCTAACCTAACCTTTTAGTGACAGTTTTGACAACTTTTGTTATTTTGACATATTTGTACTTGACATTTTTGACAATATGTTAGTTTGTTGACAATTTTACCTTTCAGTGACCTGACCTAACCTAACCTAACCCTTTAGTGACAGTTTTGACAACTATTGCTATTTTGACATTTTTGAACTTGACATTTTGACAGCTTACAAATGATGTTTCATTTATTTGTAAACACCAAAATTAAATCTGTCACTTTTTCTTGCAGGCTCACAAACTTAAAATATAATTTATCAATTTTTGACAGTTTCAGAGTGTCACTTTGTTAATTATTTGACAGTTGATAACATAATATGACAGTTTGATAAACATTTTTAAGCAATTTGACAGTTGTGCATTGTTTAGAGTATAATTTATCAATTTTTTACAGTTATAAAATGACATTTTATTGCTTAGTTGATTATTTGACAGTTTAATGACATAATATGACAGTTTGATAAGCATATTATGCAATTTGACAATTGTGCATTGTTAAGAACATAATTTATCAATTTTTGACAGTTTTAAAGTGACATTTTGTCAGTTAGTTAATTCTTTGACAGTTTAATGACATAATATGACAGTTTAATAAACAGTTTTAAGCAATATGACCGCTGTGAATTGTTTAGAATCTAATTTCTTAATTTTTGACAGTTCCAGAATGACACTTTGTTGGTTAGTTAATTATTTGACAGTGTGATAAACAATTTTATGCAATTTGACAGTTGTGTATTATTTAAAACTTAATTCATCAATTTTTGACAGTTCCAAAGTGACACTTTGTTGGTTAGTTGATTATTTGACAGTTTAATGACTTAATATGACAGTTTGATAAATAATTTTAAGCAATTTGACAGTTGTGCATTGTTTAGAGCATAATTGATCAATTTTTGACAGTTATAGAATGACAATTTATTGCTTAGTTAATTTTTTAAGAGTTTAATGACATAATTTTGACAGTTGTGTATTAATTAAAATTTAATTTATCAATTTTTGACAGTTCTAGAGTGACACTTTGTTGCTTAGTTGGTTATTTGACAGTTTGATGACACAATACGACAGTTTGATAAATAATTTTATGCATATTGACAGTTATGCATTGTTTAGAACATAATTTATGAGTTTATGACAGTTTCAAAGTGACACTTTGTTGGTTAGTTGATTATTTGACAGTTTGATGGCATATTATGACAGTTTGATAAATATTTTTGAGCAATTTGACAGTTGCGCATTGTTCAGAATATAATTCATCAATTTTTGACAGTTCTAGAATGACATTTTGTCGGTTACTTGATTATTTGACAGCTTTATGACACAATATGACAGTAGTATAAATAATTTTGAGCAATTTAACAGTTGTGCGTTGTTTAGAACATGGTTTATCAATTTTTGACAGTTCTAGAAGAACACTTTGTTGTTTAATTGATTATTTGATAACATAATATATAATATTTTAAGCAATTTGACAGCCAATTAGAAACAAATACACAATTTTGTAAAAACTGTTCAATTAGGAGTTTTTGTGACATCTGTCAACCCTGCCTACTTATAGCTAGTTAACTTTGCACCTGCTACACAATTAATGTTATCATTAAATTATACTCAATTTTATTTAACTAATTTTTAATAACTGCTTACAATCTCATATCATTGATAAAAAAGCTATTAAATAAATAAAACTGTGATTAAAATGTACACAAATTTGACTAACTTCACATTAATTATTTTTGAAAGAATTTTCGATATTTATAATTGAATTTTTTATTGAAATAAATGTTAACAATTAGTTTAATAAGTTTTAATTAGATTAAATCAATACTTTATTGATTATTTTAATAAAATAATTAATAAAACCATTCGGCAGAATTGTAATGGCGCTTACACATATAGACAACTTCACGGCAATCAAATCAAGCGCACATTATTTGTGTAGCGCCTAATATTTAACTAAATTAAATACCTAATTTAAATTATATTTTGTAATCGTGATCTTATTTATTTATTATAAGCACTTACAATGATTAAGTAAAAATCCCAAATATATAAATTAAGTTTTAGGTTATGTTTGGATTAAGCGAGAGTTATCAGTGAAAATAATGTCAATTAAGTTGAATTGTTATGAAATTAAGCAGCAAATCATTAATACCGAGTAAGTACATGCAAATTATAACTCAATTCAAATAATTTCATTAAACGTTTCCCCAACGTCAATAACATAACCTCAAAATTAATTGTTAGGAAAGTATTGGAATTGCTCGGTGATAAAAATGCAGAATTGGAGGAAATACAAGATGCCCACAATGAACTCCTTTCAAAATTAAACGATTACAAATCAAACATAAAACAATTAGAAAACGAAAACAGTATAATCAAATTAAAACACGATGAACATCGGCAAATGCATTGTGAAATATTGGAAAAGTACAAAAAAATGGAGTTACGATGTCGTTCGTTGGAGGATCAAATCGAATCCACATTTGAAGATAGAAATATTGTGGTGGCCGAAATCGATTCGTTAAAGCAAAAAGCTAAATCGGCCGAGAAGTCAAATAATATTTTATTTAATGAAAATCAAAGTTTGAATGAATTGGTCGAAACGTTTAAGGAGAATGAACGATGTTCAGCTATTATGAAGAAGGAGTATGAGAATAAAGTAAGTCGTTAAGGTTGGCGGTTTGTGGGTTATTAATGTTTTCTATAGTTGCAGGCACAATATTCAAAATTGTTGGCTGAATCGAAATTTATTTCAAAATTGGTTGCTAAAACGGAGGAAGGAATTGTGGCTGAAAGTTTCGATAAACAGGTTGGAATTGGAATATTTTAATTGAATAATTTGACAGTTGTGAATTGTTTAGAATAAGATTTATCAATTTTTGACAGTTTTAGAGTAACATTTGTTTGGTTAGGTTTAAGCAATGTGACAGTTGTGCATGGTTTAGAATAATTTATCAATTTTTGACAGTACTAGAGTGACACATTATTGATTAGTTGATTTTTTTGACAGTTTCATGACTTATTATCACAGTTTTATGAATAATTTTAAGCAATTTGACAGTTGTGAGTGGGTTAGAATATAATTGATCAATTTTTGACAGTTCTAGAGCGACATTTATTTGGTTAGTTTTGATTCTTTGACAGTTTTATGAATAATTTTAAGTAATTTGCCAGTTATGCATGGTTTAGAATATAATTTTTCCATTTTTGACAGTACTAGAGTGACACTTTGTTGATTCTTTGACAGTTTCATGACAATATGACAGTTTTATGAATAATTTTAAACAATTTGACAGTTGTGCAATGTTTAGAGCATAATTTATTAATTTTTGACAGTTCTAAAGTGACATTTGTTTGTTTAGATTTGACTTTTTGACAGTTTTATGAATAATTTTAAGTAATTTGACAGTTATGCATTGTTTAGGATATAATTTATCAATTTTTGACTTTTGAATTTTGCAGATTCTGTGTGATATAAACAATTTAAAGGTGTTTCGAGGTTTTAATGAAGATGAATGTAATGCTGAGAGGGATTGGAATCTGAATTACTTGTCTGCAATTGGTATGGTACCTGATGATGAACTGTTGAGGATACTAGAGAGATTCAAACATGTACCGGAATTGATTAAAGAATTTTCTCTAGCCAGTAAGTACTTACATAACCTCAACTGTCATTACAATCATAACCTATAATATTTTTTTATTTTTAAAATTTCTCAAAATGTCAATTTTTTTTGTTAATATTATGTTTTGCCAATTTGACGTTCTAGTTAATTAGAAAGTTTGAAAAACTTAGCTTAAAAAATAAGCCTACTATGTTAGTTTTTGTAAATTTATTTTGATTATTTTAAAATATTTTCAAAATTTCTCAAAATATCAAAAAAAAATTATCTCTAATGAGCGGTAAATGTTGGAAATTTGGTAATTAAACATTAAAACACCGTTTTTAATGTGAAAATTTGGATTATTGTATCAAAATCCGGTTTTGTGATGTCAAAATATGTTTGAAACATCAAAATCCGGTCTTAAATTAATAAAATCCGGCTCTAAAAGACGTTAAATATAAAAAATCCGGCCAGTAAACATTAAATTCTGTATTTGAATGACAAAATTAGGTTTTGGTTTGTCAAAATTGGCTTGTGATATCAAAATATGTTTGAAATATCAAAATCCGGCTTAGAAATTTCAAAATCCGGTCTTTAATTGATAAAATCCGGTTCTAAAAGACGTTAAATATCAAAAATTCGGCCAGTAAACGTTAAAATCTGATCTTAAATGGTAAAATTAGGTTTTGGCTTGTCATAATCGGCTTTGTGATATCAAAATATGTTTGAAACATCAAAATCCGGCTTAGAAATATCAAAATCCGGCCTTTAATTAATAAAATCCGGCTCTAAAAGACGTTTTTTTATCAAAAATCCGGCCAGTAAACATTAAAATCTGACCTTGAATGGTAAAATTAGGTTTTGCTTTGTCATAATCGGCTTTGTGATATCAAAATATGTTTGAAATATTAAAATCCGGCTTAGAAATATCAAAATCCGGTCTTTAATTGATAAAATCCGGCTCTAAAAGACGTTAAATATCAAAAATCCGGCTAATAAACATTAAATTTTGTATTTGAATGGTAAAATTAGGTTTCTTGTTGTCAAAATCGGCTTTTTGATATCAAAATTAGTCTGAAACTTCAAAATCCGGCCTTTAATTGATAAAATCCAGCTCTAAAAGACGTTAAATATCAAAAATCTAACCAGTAAACATTAAAAAATTGGCTTTGTGATATCAAAATATGTATGAAATATTAAACTTCGGTTTTGAAATATCAAAATCCGGTTCTAAAGGACATTAACTTTCAAAAATCCGGTCGTTAAACATTAAAATTTGTTTTAATTTGGTGAATTGTATCAAAACCCGACTTGCGATATTAAAATCCGGCCTTTAATTGGTCTGAAAAACGTTAAATATTATAAATTCAATCATTAAACATTAAAATCCGGCCTGTAATGTGAAAATTTGGTTTACGTATCAAATCCCGGTCTTGTGATATCAAAATCCGGCCGTTAATCGATAAAATCTGACGTCAAATATCAAAAATTGGTTTAATCTATCAAAATTGACTTTGTGATATCAAAATATGTTTGAAATATTAAAATCCGGCTTTGATATATAATAATCCGGCCTTTAATTGATAAAATCCGGCTCTAAAGTACGATAGAAATCGAAATTTTGGCCAAGAAACATTGAAATCCGGCTTTGACTGTGAAAATTAAGTTTTGTTTTATTAAAACTTGACCCCTGTGATGTCAAACTGTTTGAAAAATGATAATCCGGTTTTTAAAAATCAAAAGGACATTTAACATCCAAAAATCCGGCCGTTAAACATTAAAATTTTGTCTTTAATGTCAAAATTAGGTTTGTTTTATCAAAATTTGATTTTGATATCTAAATAAACGTGTGAAATATCAATATCCGGCTCTAAAGGAGGTTAAATATTAGAAATCCGGCCGTTAAACATTAAAAATTGAGTCAAAATTGGGTTGTGTTGCATCAAAACTGGATCTCGATATCAAAATGTGTCTGAAATATTGAAATTCGGCATTTAATTAATAAAATTCAGATCTAAAAATCGTTAAATTTCAAAAATCCGGCCGATAAATATTAAAATCTTGCTTTTGATGGCTGAATTTGGTTTTGTTGTATAAAAACTCTATCTTGATATCAAAATATGTCTGAAATATTAAAATTCGGCTTTACAATGTTAAAATCCGGCCTTTAATTAATAAAATTCGGCTTCAAAAGACGTTAAATTACAAAAATGCGGCTTTTAAACATGAAAATCCGGCGTTGAGTGTTAAATTTAGGGTTTGTTTATCAAAACCTTGCTTTGTGATGTCCAAATATGTCTAAAATATCAAAATCCTGCTTTAATTGATGAAATTTGGCTTTAAATGCGGTTAAATGTCAAAAATTCTGCTTTGAATGACAAAATTGCGTTTTTGTTGTATCAAAACTCGATCTTCTTGTCAAGCAATGTTTGAAATATTAAAATCTGGCTTTAGAATATCAAAATCTGGAGTCAAAACTCGATCTTGATATTAAAATATGTTTGAAATGTTAAAATTCGACTAAGAAATATAATCCTTAATTGATAAAATCCGGCTTTTAAGTGTGTTAATTATTAGAAATTTGGAATTAAACATTAAAATCCGACTTTTAATGGCTAAATTTATTTTTGTCTTATCAAAACTCGATATTATGAATCAAAATATGTTTGAAATATCAAAATCCGATCTTTAATTGATAAATTCCGTCTCTAAAGGATGTTAATTATTAAAAATCCATGCCCCAATGTCAAAATTAGGTTTTGTTTTATCAAAACTTGGCCTTGCGATATCAAAATATGCTTTGAAATTTCAAAATCCGGCCATTAATTGATAAAATTAGGCTCCAAAAGACGTTGAATATTAAAAATCCGGCCCTGAATGTCAAAATTAGGTTTTATTTTATTAAAACCTTGTCTCGTGATCTCTAAATATGTCTGAAGTACCAAAATTTGTCTTTGAAATATTAAAATTTGGCCTTTAATAGATATAATCTGTCTCTAACAAAGGGTAAATATCAAAAATCCGGCCGTTAAACATTAAAATCCGGCTCTGAATGTCAAAATTTAGTTGAAATTGATAAAATCCTGTTCAAAAGTTTGTTAAATATAAAAAATCCGGCCATTAAACATTAAAATCTGCCCTTGAGAGTCAAAATTAAGTTTGTTTTATCAAAACTTGGTCTTGTGTTATCAAAAAATATTTAAAATCCGGCCGTTAAACATGAAATTTCGGCTTTGATTTTGTATAATCAAAACTTTGTCTTGTGGTATCAAAATATGTCTTTTATAAATTTTGAAATAATAAAATTTGGGCTTGAATTGATATAGAAATACGTTAAACATCAAAAATCCGGCCCTGAATGTCAAAATTAGGTTTTGTTTGATCAAAATTTGTTTGAAACATTGAAATCCGGTTTTGAAATATCAAAATCCGGCCTTTAATTGATAAAATCCGGCCCAAAAAGATGTTAAATAAAAAAATCCGGCCGTTAAACATCAAAATTTGATCAAAACGCGATCTTCTGATAACAAAATGTGTCTAAAATATTAAAATCCGGCCTTGAATTTGAAAAAGCCGGCTAATATGTATAAAATTATTATTATTATTATCATCTCAACAATATTTATTTCAAACAACTGTCATTAATGCTAATTAAAATTATCATTGACACCAACCTAACCTCATTTCATCAATTTAATTATCATTAGTACCAACTTACTTATTATATATACCAAACTAGATATTGCTACGCTTCACTAGTGCCAACTTAATTTGTTAAATTTTCAATTCTATCAACCTAAATATCATTTCTAATTTCAGAAAGGCCTAAATCGAAACCAAAAACATGTGATGCTAACACACAAACAAACAATAAAAGTTCCTACTCCCGAAAAACGCAGTCGACGCAAACCAAATTGAATCATATATCTCAATCACCACCACCCCAACAACATAAAATAACTGTCCAAACCCATACCAGCCCCAAATTGGTTACACGCATAACGCAAACGAGTAATACCATCCAAACGAATCCCAATTTGGTAACGCGTACAACTCAAACCGACGCAAATTCTCAACAACCGAAAACTAAAATCAGTATAGCCAAAGCAGTGAATATATTGAAACGATCCAATGCACACTATACGATAACCAATGGTAAATTAATGTCCTACAATCGTAATACTAAAACGAAATCGACCAAAATCGTGGAGAATTTGTTGAATATAATAGATAACACCAATCGGCGCAGAGTACCGTTGCCCAAACAGACGGAATTGTTTAATAAAAGAAGAGAGATGTTGATGATGCGTATGCGTGTATCGGATACGGAAAGTTCGAGCAGTGAGAATCCGGTTAGGTTCCGTCTTCCGATTGTTAGGGAAGTTCCTCAATTGGAATCTAACGATTCCGGGTATATGCAGAGCGATTGTGAAGAGAAGCGTGGCCGTTTGGAGAAGGAGAATGTTTTGAAATTGTTGAAGGAGATGCAGGATCATCCAGGAGTTTTGGAACCCATTCAACCATTGCCAACAAATGGTAAGTTATTGCAACATAACCTTTGTTTATAGTAAATTTATTTTTCAGTTTCTAACCTTAAAATTATTACATTTGTGTTTTGTTTTAATACCAACTTACATGTCACTTTGCTAAAATTTATTATTTGTACCAATAATGCCAACTTAAATGAATTTCAACATTTTGCATTGCTGCCAACTCAATTTTTGTTGATACGAATATTTTTATATAAAAATTGATTTTGAAAATCAACTGACAGTAAAATGTAAAAAAATAATATTTTTTAAAATATGAAAATTGCTAAAATATGACAATCATAACTGTCAAAAATTGCAATGTCAATTTTTTTATCCAGAAAGTTATTTATCTAAAGTTAAAACAAAAAATTTAAAGGATAATTTTTTTTTTAATTACAAAAGAAAATCAAAAACGAAAAATTGTAAATTTTGTTTATCTACAAAGACAATTAAATAAAAAAAAAAATTAAGAATAATTTTTTTAAACATAAAAACAAAATATACAAAAAAAAAAAAAAAAAAATGAAAATTGTAAAAATGTTCACCGACAAAAATTGCAATATCATTTTTTTTTTCAAATTTTTAAAAATTTAAAAAAGAATAAAAAAAAATTTAACAAGAAAGTGGATTTTTTTTTTATTTTAAAAATAAAATCAATTTTTTTTTAACATGAAAATGACAACTTTTTTTTCTTATAAGATGAAAAATTGTGTAAATTAAAAAAAAAAAATTAAAAGAATTAATTTTTATGCAAAAACTTTTTTTTTTTAATTTAAAAATGACAAAAAATATTTTTTTTAAAATTAAAATAAATGGCATAAATTAATTTTTTTTTAAACATGAAAAAATGTCAACATTTTTTTTTTCAAAAAGATGAAAAATTGTGAAAATGAAAACTGTTAAATTAAAAAAATTAAAAAATATTATTTTTTTTAATTCTACACTAACATTTTTTATTCAAAAATATAAAAATAACAAATATAAAAAAAAAATTAAAATTTAAAAAAATTTCAAAAATCAAAAAAGATAAAAAAATTGTGAAAATAAAAAAAATCTAAAGAATTTTTTTTTTTGCTAAAACTAAAAAAAAAAAATATAAAAATGACAAAATATTTTTTTAAAAATAAGTACTCAAAAATAAATTATTTTTTTTTAAATTATGAAAATGTAATTTTTTTCCAAAAAAATGAAAAATTCCGAAAAGAAAAAAAATTTAAAAGAATAATTTTTTTGTAAATATAAAAATGGCTATTTTTTAAAAAATGTGAAAATGCCTACTGTAAAAAATTAAAAAAAAATGTTAAAAATAAATGAAAAACTTTTTTTTAAGATGAAAAATTGAGAAAATAAAAAAAAACGAAAGAATAATTTTTTTGCCAAAACTTTTTTTTTTAAATAGAAAAATGTCAATTTAAAAAAAAGTGGATAAAAAAGTCAAAAATAAAATTCATTTTTTTTAATTATGAGTCCTTTTTTTTTCAAAAAAAAATTGTGAAAATAGAAAAAAAAAATTAAAACCATTTTTTTGCCAATTTTTTTTTTTCAAAAATATAAAAATGGCAAATTTTTTTAAGAAAATGTGAAAATGTTTACTTTTAAAAATTAAAAAAAAAATGTCAAAAATAATTATTTTTTTTAAACATGAAAATGTCAATTCTTTTAGTAAGATGAAAAATTGTGTGTGCTAAAACTGAAAATGTCAACTTTTTTTAAGATGAAAAATTGTGAAAATAAAAAAAATGTTGTTTTTAAAATTTATTTTTTGGCATCTTTTTGAAAATATTTTTTTGTTTGGAAAAAATACATTTTTACAATAAGATAAAATAAAATTTAGAAAAAAATATTTTTATTTTAAAAATTATAATTTTTTTTAATTTTAATTTTTTTGTATATTCATGATTTTGAAGACAAAATTTTTAATTTTTTATGTTTTAAATGGATATTTTGGCTATTTTTGACAACATTTTTACAATTTTTCATCTTGGATTTTTCTTTTTTTTTTAATTTTACAGTTGACATTTTCACATTTTTTTTATGCTTTTATAAATTTTTTTTTGTAAATTTTTTTTTTAATTTTTTTTTGCCAAAACTTTTTTTTTAAATATAAAAATGACAAAAAATATTTAAAAAAAAAATTAAAAAAAAAAATCACATTTTAAAAATTTTTGTCTTCAAAAACATGAATATACAAAAAATGAAAATTAAAAAAAAAAAAAAAATTTTTTCTTTCAAAAATTTTTTTCATCTTATTGTAAAAATGTATTTTTTTCAAACAAAAAAATATTTTCAAAAAGATGCCCAAAAAATAAATTTTAAAAACAATTTTTTTTTTTTTTTAATTTCAAAAAATATTTTTATTTTCTAAAACATGAAAATGTCAAAATATGACAATTGCAAAAATTAAAAGAAAAGTACCTTTGAAAACATGAAAATTGCTCAAATGACTAATATATTTGAAAGTATGAAATTTAAAAAATGCCAAAAAAATTTATTTTAAAAAACATTGCACAAAACTTATTTTTCAAAAATCAATTGCAAAAAGTAAAAAAAAATCTTTTTTCAAAAACATGAAAATTGGCCAAATGACAAAAAAAATATGAATTAACAAAAAAAAAATTAAAAATTGCATAAATGCCAAATTTTGTTCCGAAAACATAAAAATTGGAAAAATGTGAAAATATTTTATTTTCAAAATCATGAAAAAATGAACTGGCAAATGATGAATTGTTAACAACAGGTGACATTTGTCAAAAATGACAATTGCAAAAATTTCAAAACTGTCAAATATAAAATTCTTTATTTTTATCATTTTAAGGTTATGTATATATTTTTTAGGTTATCTTTCGTAAATGTGTTAACTAAATTCTTATAATCTCATTGCAGACTTGCAACATTCGAATGTGTTGAAAACGAGTCAGTTAAGCGTGCCGGTCGAATTCATCGACATATTGGATCGAATGGAAGAAGAAACCGAACGCGGTAAGTTGTCGTCACCACACGCAAACGATCAACAAACTAAAGAACCGGATAATAGAATTACAGATCAAGTTAAAAGCAGCGGCAAGGACCCTGCCGAAAACAAACTTAATAACGCGACCAATCTATTTGGAAGCGACATCGAGGATAGCGATCACGAGGATAACGTTCCTTTGGTTCGGTTAAAAGGAAAATCGATCGATAATAGTAAATGTGAGGTTAGGAATAAAAGCAGCGGCACGGACGCTGCCGAAAACAAACTTAATAACGCGACCAATCTGTTTGGAAGCGAGATCGAGGATAATAGTAAATGTGAGGTTAGGAATGTTGCAGAAGTTAAAAAAAGCGATTGTTTAATACAGTTATTAACACTCAAACAAAAATTGGAGAGTAAACTAAATGTTGCTGAGAATAAAGTTAATAACACGTTTCGTCCGATTGATAATGGTAGCGATTACATTCGTTCGATGCAGTTGACAGTTAAACGAAAAATTGAGAGTAATGCTAATTGTGAGGTTAGGAATGTTGCTGAGGGTAAATTTAATAACATTGGTAGCGATGCTATTAAGGATGATATTTCTTTGTTGACACGAACAGTGGAGAGTGAATTGGTTGATAATACTAAATGTGAGGTTAGGAATGTCGAAGATAATCGTAATACCACGACTGATTTATTTGGGAGCGATAGCGATGCTGAGGATGACATTCCTTTAATAAAGTTAACACCCAATCGAAAATCCGAGAGTAAAAAGTCTAAATTATCAATTGTCAATCCAAAGGAAATGAAAATTAAATTGACGGATGCAAACAGTATTACCAACTTAGAAAAATTGCCTGGTAACAATATTAAAATATTGGAGGATATAAATGTTACCAATCTTACCAAAGGGGCAAAATTAAGTAGTACCAACTTGGTAACACCGAATGAAAAAGTTGATAATACAATGAATGCGACTTCATGTGAGCCCAACTTTATTACAAGCAGTGCTGCCAACAATAAATTCGATCTTCCTGTCAAATTAATTAATCAAACAAATTCAGAACTAGAAGTAATGGATGACAGTGTTGACAACACAACACATAGTACAGTTAGTACTACCAACACAACTCATAGTGCAACCAGTGTTGCCAGCTCACCACCTAATGCAATCAGTGTTGCCAAAATAGTAAAAATTAATGATACTGATTCAAATATTACTAAGAAATTGACATCACCAATTGACAAATTGAATCACGTTAGTCCCAATAAGTTGGTAACTCTGAAAGGCACCGATATCGGTGTTGGAAATCTAATAAAAATTAATAATATTTCAATATTGAACACAAAACCGCCTACCAACTTAAAACAAATTAAAAGACCGTACGTTGTTGCCAATATGGTGATAGGTAATGGCGGGAATAATGCCAAAATAATAAAATTTAACGAAAGCAGTGTTGCCAAGCCAGATTTAAGATGCAAGGCAATCACTGTTGCCAACATTTCGAACCTTAATGAACCTGCTAATTTGCGTATAAGCGAATTGGCTGCCAAGGCTTTAAAAAGACAAATTAATTTTGGATCGGAAATTGCACCAAATATTAATTGTGCAAATGATCCATCAATCAATCAAGAATGTATACAATCACCAAAAGTCACAATTCCACCCAATATTACCAACCTAATTTCGCATCAAGAATGTAAATGGGATCTTAGAACGCTAACGCAATTACCTAATGTCAATGCTAAAACTGCAGTATCGCATAATACAATTTCACCCAATACTACCAACCTAATTGCAACTGAAGAAAATATAAAAAAATCTTTACAACCAACCAAGGATTCGAGTACTCCAATGCAACCTCCTCCATCAAACTGCAATGCTGCCAACATAACATCAAAAAAAATTAACATTAACAAAATTCCAACAAATATTACCAACTTAACTGAAGCCAACATAACATCAGACAGTACAAATACCAACCTAATTGCTGATAATTCATGTACATCAACTGCAGCCGAAGTTACTAAACCAAGTATTGATTGTCAAATAAACGATAAACCTAAAAAAACTTCTATTTGGGATCCGCGTTCTCTGTCACAACCTTCGGCTCGCGATGATGTCTATGAAGGTCAATATCTCGTTAAAGCTCGTCTTAATAAACCGCACATGACGAGGTTTCAAAAGAGGAAAGAAAAACTGTACGATGCGAGCTATCTGGACTATGATGCTGCTTCTTCTGCTGCATCGCAAACTAAAGTAATTGAATCTTTGATGAAAAGAAACCTTCTTGATAAGAAGGGAGTTTTGAGACCGGGTAAGTGCATTTTATTTCTATACTGTCATTCATTAGGTTAGGTTAGATTAGTAACGCTTTGCTGTCAATTTTGGAAACCGTCAATTTTGTTGCTGTCAAAAATAATTGTCATCTAAACTGTCAATATATACTCCCATATGTCAGCTGTCAATATGGTCCCAGATGTCAAATTTAGAATCTGTAATTTTTTTTCGTCAAACACTTTTTTAAGCCGTCAATATGGTCCCAGTTATCAATTATTTAGAATCTGTCAATTTTTTTGTCGTCAAATACTTTTTTAAGCTGTCAATGTGGTCCCGGACGTCAAATTTAGAATCTGTCAAAATTTCAAGACTGATTTTTGGACATCGAAAGTTGTTAATTTTAGAATTTGTTAATTTTTTTGTCAACAAATGCTTTCTTAAGCTAACAATATGGTCCCAAATGTCTTTAGTCAAGTTAAATTATTTTTTTTAGCTGGCTTCAATAAATTACTCAGATGTTTATTACACTACAACGGTGAGCACTGCGACACTAGAAAAATTGTCAAACTGATGAAGAAGTCCGTAAATTTGCACAAGTAAGTTAAAATTATAGGTTAGATTGTCATTTTGTATTAAATAAGTTGATTTGTGACAGCTAACGTTTATTTATGACATTTTGTAAATGTCATATAAACTGTCAACTTTGATAAGTAATAGTTACTTAACCTAAAAATACACAGAAAGTTATTTAATTGACAGTTTGTGACATTGATACCAACTGTCATAAAATTTGTTAAGTTAGGTTAATTGATTTTGTTTTTTTTTCAGACTCATTGTACGCTGCATAATAATCGATTGTACTGAATTAGAAACAATTCAAATATCCATAGAACCTCGATTAACCAAATTACCGAAAATCATACTCGGACTCCTCGATCACTTCGATCGTGAAATACCGGACTTCACCGAAACCCTACTAACATATTGCGAGAAGATGATATTGCATAGATTAAGAAAACCGGAGCATGTCGAACGCGTCACGCGGTTTTACGCAGCGATTTGTAAGATGCGCGGCGAAATTTTTAGGATACGACGGACGATATACGATGGTTTATATTTTATGGGCGATGCAGCTATGGTTTTGTTGTATCATTCGATTCTATCGTGGATCGAGATATTTTATATTAATAGCGATAAACATTCACCGGAGGAACTTTTTAAAGACAATCCGTTGAATAAAGTACTGATACAGGTTGTCCTGACGAAGAAATGTTTTACGCCCGAATATGGTCTCGAAACTATTAAGAAAACGATGCAGCAAGTTTATTTTTATCCTACGGAACGTTATGATGGGAATAAATTGATGCAGGAATTCTTGGAACGATATATGCGTAAATAAACATTAACTTTTCATTGCCAACTATATAAAAAATAAAATATTTTGTTCCAGATACAAAACGGGAGTGTTACGCATACGCCGCATTAATTCTATGCCAAAACTCTCCAGCTGTGTGGTGCTACAAACAAGCAGAACTGATTAAAGAATTAATTTACATCATCAAAGATGCCAACATGATTAAAATGTTATTTGCATTAATTGTCAAAATTCAAATATCTTATAATGATGATCTAACGATAACGAAGTTTAAAGAATTACTTCAAGGAATTTGTAAAGGTAAGAATAATATAAAATTGATTTTTTTATTAGTCGGCGCATGCGCACTGACGCATAATGTAATTACGCGTATGCGCAATATGAAATGTCTTAACCTAAAAATATAAATCAAGTATACTTACAACTTTCCTTGTTTCAGATTTGCCCCAACATAACCTCACTATAGAACTCAATACGGATATAGTAAGGTGAAATTAAGTTCCCACAATTGTGTTTATATAATCTTATGAATTTTTTTGTGATATTTATATATTTTCCAAATAATTTTCAAACAAACGAAAATTAATCGTTTATGAAATGATAATATTAATTAATAAAATTTGTAAATAATAATAAATAGCAAAAATATTTACATGAACCTGATTTTCTTTCACTTAGCTAGCACATTCCCACCAACACATTTACCATTAATTATTACATATTGACAGGATTGGCGATACGTTTATGTTCTAATGGATTGAATGGTGAAATGTTTCTAATTTTTCCTTCGAGATTGACGGCGTAAATGTCGGCTGTGAGTTCTTCGATTGGGATCTCTTTTTCGGCTTTCGCTTTCTTCGTGGCATCATCGACGGCCGCACGGATTTCAGTTTCTAATTTCTATAATTAATTAAAAAATAAATAACGTTTTTAATATTAGTTGGTTGGTAGTACCTTTAATTCTTCCGGTGTTGCCAGGTTGGCAGTGATGATTTTTTCTTTAAATGATGTGATTGGGTCACGGGTTTGTCGCACCTCTTGGATTTCATCACGGGTTCGGTAGCTGGTACCTGGATCGGACATGGAATGTCCAGAATACCTTCAAACAAACAGACAATAATCAAATTAGGTCTTAACCTAAAGTTGTCAAATAAAAATTATATATTACAGTGTTGCCACATTTATAATATGTCATTTTACTCGAACTAATTAGTTTAGATGTTTAGCATTCTTTACTTCCTTCAATTTAATACCAAACAAGGCATACTTTGATAAAAAATGATATACTACAGTGTTGCCAAATGTTGACATATTGCGCAATCTGTCAAATTGTTCTCAAAACCATCAAAATGTTTCTAAAAATATCAATTTATGCTTAAGCTTTCAAAATGTTCTCCAAATTCTAAACTTAACAATTTGACACATTGCGCAATCTGTCAAATTGTTCTCTAAATTATGCCAAAGTTTTTAAAATTATTGCGCAATCTGTCATTTTTCTCAAAATGTTTCTAAGAATATCAATTTAAGCAAAAATGTCAAAATGTTGCCTAAATTCTGAACTTCACATTGCGCAATCTGTCAAATACTTCACCAAATTATGCCAAAGCTTTTAAAATTATTGCGCAAATTGTTTCCAAAATTATAAAAATGTTTCTAAAATTATCAATTTATGGTCAAGTTGTCAATCTGACACATTGTGCAATCTGTCAAATTGTTCTTTAAACTATGCCAAAGTTTTTAAAATTATTGCGCAATCTATCTAATTGATTTCAAAATCATCAAAATGTTTCTAAAAATGTCATAATGTTGCCCGAATTCTGAACACAAGTTGACACATTGCGCAATATGCCAAATTGTTCACCAAATAATGCCAAAGCTTTTAAAATTATTGCGCAATCTATCAAATGGTTCCCAAAATCATCAAAATGTTTCTAAAATTATCAATTTATGCCCAAGCTGTCAATCTGACACATTGCGCAATCTGTCAAATTATTCTCTAAACTATGCCAAAGTTTTTAAAATTATTGCGCAATCTGTCGTTCTCAAAACTATCAAAATGTTTCTAAGAATATCAATTTCAGCAAAAATGTCCGAATTTAGAACTTAACAATTTGACACATTGTGCAATCTGTCAAATACTTCACCAAATTATGCCAAAGCTTTTAAAATTATTGCGCAATCTGTCAAATTGATCTCAAAACCATCAAAATGTTTCTAAAAATGTCAAATTTATGGGCAAGATGTCAAAATGTTCCTTGATCTGACATATTGCGCAATCTCTCACCTATAAGTAGCGGTCTCGAGTACGATTGGTCCTTTCTTACTAACACAATGATTAACTGCAAATTTGGTGGCTTCTCTAACGGCGAGGACGTCCATACCGTCCACCCAAATGCCTGGAATGTAGTCGCCTCTGCTGTAATAAGCGGTGCTCGCTGACGAACGGTCCGAACTGGTTCCCATACCGTAACCGTTGTTCTCGCACACAAAAATGGCTGGAAGATTCCACAGTTTTGCCATATTGTACGCTTCGAAAACTTGTCCCTGATTGGCAGCTCCGTCACCGTATAGAGAGACGCATACTCCATCGATGCCTTGATATTTCATCGCTAATGCTACACCAGTACCTAACGGAACCTTGAAGAAAGTTAGGTTAAGTGTCAATTTTTTTATAAACGTCAACTGTCAAAAAGTGTATGTAATTACCTGTGCTCCAACAATACCATTTCCACCATAAAAATTGTCACAATACATATGCATAGATCCACCTTTACCCCTCGCACAACCAGTCTGTCTGCCTGTAAGTTCAGCGAGAACACCCAATATCGAAACACCCTTTAAATTCGTCCAGCCGTGCGCTCTGTATGCAGTGATAACAGCATCCTGAGGTCTCAATGCTCCCATCATACCAACAGCAACCGCTTCCTGTCCGGAATACAGATGACAGAAGCCACGAATGATTTTCTCTTTGTAGAGGTTACCAGCAGACGTTTCCATTCGCCGAATGGTTTGCAATTGGGTGAAATATTTAATGGCATCTTCTTTATTTAAGGTTACGTTCGTCGAGGGTCCTTCATCCAATTTGTGCAATCTGAACGGCTGGAAAAGTTAAATAATTATCAAAAATGACAAAAAGGAATAAAAGTCAAAATTGTCATAAAAGACAAATGTCAGAAACGTCACAAATGTCAAAATGAACAGAAATGAAAAAAATTATAAATAAAAACTGTCATAAATGTCAAATTGACAAACTTCAAATGTCAAAATTTATATAAATGACATCAAAATTGTCATTAACAAAATGTGAGCTGTCAAAAGTACAAATAAAGTTGGCAATACTTGAAGTAAACTTCAGATTAATGTCAAAGTCATGGCATAAATTAATTGACCATTGCTACCAACATTATAGAAAATTGAAATTAATATACACTTGAGAGGGATTGAAATTAAATCAAATGAGCCCTAAAAAAAACTATAATCAAATTACCTTAGTCTCGAAACTGGCTTCGGTGGCATAATTACTTTTCGCATTGTTGTTGGCAATGAGACCTAGGGCTTTCTGTAAATAGGAAAAAGAAAAAATTACATAATCGCTAACCCCAATTTGCATAATTTTAAAATACTTTTATATGATTGTAATAGTTCTTCATCCTTTAAATAACCTTTCCATTTAATTAGAGCAAGCTGCAAAACAAAAGCATTAATTAAAAACAAAAGACTTACGTGTAAGCCGGTGGGATTTTTACCAACAGTTCGCGTACAGGTTGGAAGCATCTTATGTTTATTGTCGATTGTTGTGATCACACTTATGAGCTCACTTTCAATGTGGTGGAAAGGTCAAATAAGTGTACTTGCTGGATGTCATATGTAGGTGGTATGAGCACGTGATTCGTTGACGTATATTCATGTACGAATGGCAGAATTTGCGTTGGCTAGAATGGGTGAGTTATGCGCGGAATATTTCTGAAATATTTAAATAATTCGGCAGAATTTATTTTTTATTAAAATAATTGATTTAATGCATTAATACTTAACTACTTTGGAATCATCTCTTGCAGGACTTATTTTAAATACTACAATTGATCCTTGAAGTACTGAGCTGCTCCTCCATTCCATATCCATATCTTGGTACCACTTTACACTTAACACCATAACACTCAAACACAACCTGAAAGTGGAAACAATTATTAATATTAAACTAATGACAAGCAATTCTGATAAAACGCCATTTTATGATCAAAGTAGGCGCCGGATTCGCATCAAAATGGGGGCCCCCCTTGAGGTCGAAAAATTATTTAAAAAACCTTAGGATGCAACAAATATACCTTCCGGCACTGAATTCTACTATACAAACACTAAAAGAAGCGTTTTATTGCAATAATTGATCAAATTGTGCCCCAACTGAGCTGTCAATTTTTGGTTAATTTTCAATCACTCATAATTTTCTTATTGTGAATAACTAATAATAATTACTTACACTAAATGTGCCCTGATGTTGTTAATTAATGTTTCCATAATTGTTCTTTGATTGCACACACTTTCTGTTGATGATATTTGCATAAAACTGGGCTGGGATTAGTGTAGGCTTCTACGTTTTTATGCGAACTGTCAATTTACTACGGTGCTTTGACTTAAGTCAGATGCATACGCTCTATAATTGACCAAAGTAGACGCCAACTTATGAAACAAAGTAGGCGTCGATAAGGCCCCCTTGATGCTTCGAAAAATTATAAACATTGCTAATAATAATCATCAGATATCACTGAACATACCTTCTAACACTGATTTTTACTAAACAAACGTTAAAAGAAGCATTTTATTCCAAATATTTGATCAAATTGTGCCCCAACTGAGCTGTCAATTTTTGGTTAATGTTCAATCACTCATAATTTTCTTATTGTGAATAACAGGATGTTAATTACTTACACTGAATGTCCATTGATATGGTTAATTAATGTTTATAAATGTTCTTTGATTGCATTCACTTATTGTTGATGATATTTCTATAAAACTGGAATTACTGTCGGCTTCTAGGTTTTTATGCGAACTGTCAATTTACTACGGTGCTTTGGCTTAAGTTAGATGTGTGCGTGCGTACAAATGCTCATAATTTTCTTATTAGAGTTAACTGAATGTTATTACTTACACAAAATAAGCTTCATTAGGTATATTAAGCAATGTTATGCTTTAATTCCAGTTCTGTGGACTTTTTATTAAATCAATTTGCATTCAACAATCAAATGCATCATAATCTAGTGACTGTGTAGTTGACATCTATCAGTGCTGCCAATCAGATAAAACTTAATAATTCAGTTTGATCAAAATTATGATGCCATTAAAATAAATTATAATATAGTACCAATAATTGTTAAAAAACTTACAAAATATTGTTTGATTACACTTTGTTTAATTTATCAGACAACTATGGTGCTTTGACTTAAATTATTATTATAAAATGTTTCAATCAAAAAATTTGTTTTTGCTTTTTAAATTGTTGATATTAGAAAACACACAAAGCTTTGTATATAATTCAATCAAGGTTATTTGTAAACGTTCCATACTAATCAAAGGCGGCTTTATAATTGACCAAACTAACGCCAACTTATAAAACAAAGTAGGCGCCGATGAGGCCCCCTGATGTCTTGAAAAACTATAAAAACTACCAATTATAATTATCATATAACACTAAACCTATCTTTTAGCACTGATTTCTACTATAAAAACACTAAAAGTAGGACTTCATTCTAAATATTTAATAAATAATAAAAACGCATGCATTTGACTTAAGTCAGAGCACCGTAGTAAATTGACAGTTTGCATAAAAACTTAGTTTTAAGCAAATATCATTAATAAAAAGTAAGTGAAATCAAAAAACAGTTATGGAAACACTAATTAACCACATCAGGGCAAAATTGATCAAATATTTGCAATAAAATGGTACTTTTAGTGTTAGTTTAGTAGAAATCAGTGCTGGAAGGTATGTTCAGTGATATTTGATGATTATAATTAGCAATGTTTAAATTTTCTGAATCATCAGGGGGGCCCTATCAACGCTTACTTTGTTTTATAATTTAATTATTTGCATCTGATTTAAGTCAAAGCACCGTAGTAAATTGACAGTTCGCATAAAAACGTAGAAGCTTGCACTAATCCCATTATTATGCAAATATCATCAATAAAAAGTAAGTGCAATCAAAAAACAATTATGGAAACATCAATAAACCGCATCAGGGCACATTTAGTGTAAGTAATTACCATCCAGTTATTCACAATAAGTAAATTATGAATGATTGAAGTTAACCAAAAATTGACAGCTCAGTTGGGGCACAACTTGATCAAATATTTGTAATAAAATGCTAGTTTTAGTGTTTGTTTAGTAGAAATCAGTGCTGGAAGGTATGTTCAGTGATATTTGATGATTATAGTTAGCAATGTTTATAATTTTCTGAATCATCAGGGGGGCCCTATCAACGCCTACTTTGTTTTGTAATTTAATTATTTGCATCTGACTTAAGTCAAAGCACCGTAGTAAATTGACAGTTCGCATAAAAACGTAGAAGCTTGCACTAATCCCATTATTATGCAAATATCATCAATAAAACGTAAGTGCAATCAAAGAACAATATGGAAACATCAATAAACCGCATCAGGGCACATTTAGTGTAAGTATTTACTATCCAGTTATTCACAATAAGTAAATTATGAGTGATTGAAATTAACTAAAAATTGACAGCTCAGTTGGGGCACAATTTGATCAAATATTTGGAATAAAATGGTACTTTTAGTGTTTGTTTAGTAGAAATCAGTGCTGGAAGGTATGTTCAGTGATGTCTGATGATTATAGTTAGCAATGTTTATAATTTTCTGAATCATTAGGGGGGCCCTATCAACGCCTACTTTGTTTTATAATTTAATTATTTGCATCTGACTTAAGTCAAAGCACCGTAGTAATTTGACAGTTCCCATAATAACGCAGTAGCCTACACTAATCTCTGTTTTAAGCAAATATCATCAATAAAAAGTAAGTGCAATCAAAAAACAATTATGGAAACATCAATAAACCGCATCAGGGCACATTTAGTGTAAGTAATTACCCCCCAGTTATTCACAATAAGTAAATTATGAGTGATTGAAAATTAACCAAAAATTGACAGCTCCGTTGAGACACAATTTGATCAAATATTTGCAATAAAATGCTACTTTTAGTGTTTGCATTGTAGAAATCAGTGCTGGAAGGTATGTTCAGTGATATCTGATGATTATAGTTAGCACTGTTTCAATTTTCTGAAGCATCAGGGGGGGCCCTATCAACGCTTACTTTGTTTTATAATTTAATTATTTGCATCTGACTTAAGTCAAAGCACCGTAGTAAATTGACAGTTCGCATAAAAACCTAGAAGCCGACACTAATCGCTAGTTTTATGCAAATATCATCAATAAAAAGTCAGTGCAATCAAAGAAAAAATATGGAAACACCAATTAACCACATCAGGGCACATTTAGTGTAAGTAATTACCATCCAGTTATTCACAATAAGTAAATTATGAGTGATTGAAATTAACTAAAAATTGACAGCTCAGTTGGGGCACAATTTGATCAAATTCTTGCAATAAAATGCTACTTTTAGTGTTTGCATTGTAGAAATCAGTGCTGGAAGGTATGTTCAGTGATATCTGATGATTATAGTTAGCAATGTTTATAATTTTCTAAATCATCAAGGGGGCCCTATCAACGCCTACTTTGTTTTATAATGTAATTATTTGCATCTGACTTAAGTCAAAGCACCGTAGTAAATTGACAGTTCGCATAAAAACGCAGTAGTCTCCAGTAACTCCGGCTTTAAGCAAATATCATTAATAAAAAGTCAGTGCAATCAAAGAACAATTATGGAAACACTAATTAACAACATCAGGGCACATTTAATGTAAGTAATTACCATCCAGTTATTCACAATAAGTAAATTATGAGTAATTGAAATTAACCAAAAATTGACAGCTCAGTTGGGCACAATTTGATCAAATATTTGGAATAAAATGCTTCTTTAGTGTTTGTATAGTAGAAATCAGTGCTGGAAGGTATGTTCAGTGGTGTCTGATGATTACAATTAGCAATGTTTATAACTTTCCAAAGCATCAGGGGGTCCTATCGACGCCTACTTTGTTTTATAATTTAATTATTTGCATCTGACTTAAGTCAAAGCACCGTAGTAAATTGACAGTTCGCATAAAAACATAGAAGTCGACACTAATCCCAGTTTTATGCAAATATCATCAACAAAAAGTAAGTGCAATCAAAGAACAATTATGGAAACACTAATTATCCACATCAGGGCACATTTAGTGTAAGTAATTACCATCCAGTTATTCACAATAAGTAAATTATGAGTGATTGAAATTAACTAAAAATTGACAGCTCAGTTGGGGCACAATTTGATCAAATATTTGGAATAAAATGCTTTTTTTAATGTTTGTATAGTAGAAATCAGTGCTGGAAGGTACATATGTTCAGTGATATCTGATGATTATAGTTAGCAATGTTTAAATTTTCTGAATCATCCTGCCTTATCAACAAATACTTTGTTTTATAATTTAATTATTTGCATCTGACTTAAGTCAAAGCACCGTAGTAAATTGACAGTTCGCATAAAAACGCAGTAGTCTCCAGTAACCCCGGTTTTAAGCAAATATCATAAATAAAAAGTCAGTGCAATCAAAGAACAATTATGGAAATACTAATTAATCACATCAGGGCACATTTAGTGTAAGTAATTACCATCCAGTTATTCACAATAAGTAAATTATGAGTGATTGAAATTAACCAAAAATTGACAGCTCAGTTGTGGGGCACAATTTGATCAAATATTTGCAATAAAATGGTACTTTTAGTGTTTGTTTAGTAGAAATCAGTGCTGGAAGGTATGTTCAGTGATATCTGATGATTATAGTTAGCAATGTTTATAATTTTCTGAAGCATCAGGGGGGCCCTATCAACACCTACTTTGTTTTATAATTTAATTATTTGCATATGACTTAAGTCAAAGCACCGTAGTAAATTGACAGTTCGCATAAAAACGTAGAAGCTTACACTAATCCCATTATTATGCAAATATCATCAATAAAAAGTAAGTGCAATCAAAAAACAGTTATGGAAACACTAATTAACCACATCAGGGCTCATTTAGTGTAAGTTATTGCCATCCAGTTATTCACAATAAGTAAATTATGAGTGATTGAAGTTAACCAAAAATTGACAGCTCAGTTGGGGCACAATTTGATCAAATATTTGGAATAAAATGTTTCTTACAGTATTTGTATAGTAGAAATAAGTGCTGGAAGGTATGTTTAGTGTTAGTTGATAATTATAATTGGCAATTTTTATAATATTAGGGACCCCATCGGCGCCTACTTTGTTTTATAATTTGGCGTCTACCATTTATTTAATTATAGAGCCGCCTTTGATTAGGATTTTTAATATTCAATAGTTACAATGTTGATTAAATATTAATTTATAAAACAAAGTAGGCATCGAATTTGCTTACTTGGGCTCCTGCGATGCTCTTAATATTTATTCAACATTGCTTGTCAATGTTGATTAAATATTAAGAAAGCACTATGCTAATTAAAATCAAACAACTTTTTCATTTATTTCAGGTTTGACATCAAAAGCGTTAGTGTAAAGTGTTCAACATGATTTAGATATGGAATAAGCGTACTATATGGAGTTGCAGAAGAATGCAGGCTGACTCCAAGACGAAAATGGTAAACAATTTATTTTATCTATCTTTAAATTAAAAACTAGTTTAGTCAATTACTTTTACGAATATTATTAATGATAAAAAATATCAATCACTTCAAGGTTGCACTTCAAAGTGTACAATTTATTTCGAGGTGGTTTATTGGTTTCTGTTGTGCATGGCACTAAATATCTCATGTGCATGTGAATAAACATTCAACCAATTATATATCAATTCTAAATTTACGCAACTTTGCGCGATGTAAAATCCTAAACTGCGCCCTTAATAAATTGTTATTAAGGGCGCGGTTTAGGTTGACAAATTTTAAACTATTTTTGATTATGATTGAACAAAGTTTGACAGTTAGCAAATGTCAAATATTTAACATTTGCGATTGCGCGTAATGTATTTGACACTTTAAACTAATTTTTGACAGTTGGCAACAATGTTTTGACAACTTTTGAATTATTTTTGCTGACTGTTGACATTCTGTCAACTGTCAAATTTAATCAAACAGACATAATTTATTTTACCATTTGTCAATTTACGTGAAACTGTCAAATTTTGTAACAATCAAATTTAACTATTGTCAATGCCAATACAAATTTCAGTGAACTAGTTATCAGGTTTTATTCATTTTAATTTTATCCAACTGTCAAATTTTCTTTCTTAAACTGACTGTCAAATTTTATTGATTTTTTAAATTTGTATGACTTCAGTTTTATTAACTTTGACTATTTAATTTTAATTCAATTAATTGTCAAAAAAATTTATTGAAAATTTTTTTTATAAAAATAACAATACAAAGATATTTAGAAAAATTGACAATTTAAAAAAAAAAGTAAAAAAAAATGAATTTTATTTAGTTATGGCAAAAAAAACTAACAATAGTAAAAAAAAAATGACAAATATATAAAAAAAAATGTCAGATGAAAAAAAAAATTGAAAAAAATTCAAAAATGTGGAAGAAAAGCAATAAAAAAATAAAAAAAACAGATATAAAAAAAAAAATTGAAAAAAAAATTGCCAATTAAAAAAAATAACAAAAATGAAAAAAAAAATGAATTTTAGAAAACAAATTGACAATTAAAAAAAAAAATGAAAAAATGACAGAAATATAAAAAAATTAAAAAAATTATGACAAAAAAATTCTGATAAAAAAAGACAAGTAAAAAAAAATTAATAAAAGACTAAAAAAATATGATTAAAAAAAATCTAAAAATTAAAAATATGATAAAAAAAATAACAAAAATTAAAAAAACTAAAAAAATAAAATTAAAAAAAAAACTAAAATTAAAAAATATATTTTAGAAAATAAAAATTGTTTGAGAAAAATAGCAATAAAAAAATTGTCAAATAAATTTAAAACAAAATTAGGTTTAAAAAATGAGAAGAAAAAAAAAACAAATTAAAAAAATTAAAAAAATAATGTACAAAATTGATAATTGTCAAAAAGGAAATTAAAAAAAGTCAAATAAAAATAACAAATAAAGATAGTAAAAAAAATTGACAATTTAAAAAAAAATTACAAAAATACAAAAAAATAGAAAAAAATTGACAAATATCAAAGAAAAAAATAATTAGTTAAAAAAAATAAAAAATGTACAAAATTGAAAAAAAAAACTATGATAAGAAAAAAATGTCAATGGTAAAAACAAATTAAGTTAGACAAAAATGACAAGCAAAAGAAAAAAAAAAACAGAAGTAAAAAAAAAAATTTAAAAAATTGACAAATATGAAAAAAAAAATTATATTATAATAAGTTAAATAACTAAAATTTGTTAAAAAATTTATAGAAAATAAAAAAATAAATTTAATATAAAAAATAACAAAAATTAAAATGACAATTTAAAAAATAAAAATTAATTGAGAAAAATTGTTAATTTAAAAAAATAGCTTAAAAAAAACAAAATTGAAAAAAAAAATTTTAGGAAAGAAAAAAGATTATCAAAAGTAAAAAAAAAACAAATTGACTAATATAAAAAAAAACAAAAAAATAACAAAAGTAACAAAAGTTAAAAAATAATTATGTATAACAAAAAAATAGACAAATATATGTATGTGTATACATATGTATATGTATGTGTAATGACAACATTACAAAAGTAAAAAAAAAAAAAAAATTAAATAAATTTTATAAAAAAAGTTTTAAAATGATTTTTTTTTATAAATATCAATGAAAAAATTGACACGTTAGAAAAAAAATGACAAAAATAAAAAAAAAATATTAAAAAAAATATTGAATAAATTGGAAAAAAAAATTAATAATATAAAAAAATTACAAAAAATTTAATAAAACAAATAATTAAAAAAAAACATTGACAAAAATTAATAAAAAATAGACAAAAAAAAATAATAATTGTAAAATAAAAAAATTGAATTATAAAAAAAATTAGCAAATATTAAAAATTAGAATTTACAAATACAAAAGAAAAAATTGGCAAAATGAAATGACAAAAATGAAAACTGTACTAAAAAAAATGTAAGAAAAAAATTAAACAATATAAAATAAATGACAAACAAATTAAAATAAACAAATGTCAAAAAAAAATGACAAAAATCAAAGAACAATAAAACAAAACAAAAAATTATTGAAAAAAATTAACAATTGTCGAAAAAATATAACAAAAAGTTTACAATTAGATAAAAATAAAAAATGTTAAAAAATAACAATATTTTTTTTTTAACTTCTATTTTAAAAAATGAATTTTAGAAAAAAAGTTATGACAAAAAAGACTATCAAAAGTAAAAAAAAAACAGAAAAATAGACACGTTAGAAAAAAATTACAAAAATTAGAAAAAAATTTAAAAATTTAAAAAATTGAAAGAAAAAAATGACAATAGTCATAAAAAATAAAAATATTATTAAACAAATTAACGTACAAAAATGAAAATTAACAAAAAAATAAAAATTGATCCATTAAAAAAAAGCAATAAAAAAATTGAGATTAAAAAAAAATTAAAATCAACAAATGTCAAAAAAATTTTTTTTTTACAAAAATTATTTTTTAATAAAACTTTAAAAAATTTAAAAAAATTGACAAGCATTAGAAAAAAAACTGACAAAAAAAATAACGCGTGAGATAAATTGACAAAATAAAACTAAAAAAATTAACTAAATTGTCCAGACGTAAATTTTACATCAAAAAACTACAAATGAAAAAAAAAAACAGATTTTAGAAGAAAAACAAAAATACAAAAAACTGAAAAGAAATACACATTACAAAAAAATAACAATACAAAAAAAAATCAACAAATCGGTAAAAAAGAAATCATAATGATAAAAATGAATGAATAATAATATCTTGTGCGTGTGACAATTGGGTGCTGAGTTCGAAACGTGGCTTGTAGAGTATGCAATTGAACATTTTTAATGTATTAAGGTAGGAGGAAATTTTAATTATATTTATTTTAAAAATTTGGTTTAATAGCATAAAATACGACCTAATTTGAGTGTTTTTGAAAAGAATCCGGGCGGATTTTGTATGAATTTTAAAATTTATTATTGATTTTAAAGAGAAATGCATTTTCAATCTTTGCTTGAAAAATCCGGCCATTATTTTTAATTTAAGTGTTTTGGAATAAATAAATAAACTTATGAATGAGATTTTATAGGATTAAGTTTTAATTCGATGTCTAGGTTTAATTTTTGCAATAATTACCTAACCTAACCTGATTTTTTTTTTTTTTTTTTTTTGAGAGGAAAAATCTTCAGCTAAGACACCGGCAGCCAATGCTGCACGGTAGTGCAGAGTTTTTACCGGCTAAAAAACCTCAGATCTCTACAACATAGACATTTTTTCAGTCATTGCACTGCTTTTTCACTATTCACTACTTTTTTGCAGGTTAAGTTCATCTTTTTCTTTTTTTTTAATGTTTTTAATAAGGAAATTTATAGCTACCCATTGTTCTTCACTTTCTAGCATTTTATTTATCATATTTTCTGGGTGACCTTGCTATTAAGTTTATCTTCGGTTACTTTTCTCATCTGTTCATATTCTTGGCATTCGAACAGCGTGTGTTCTGCCGAGTCTTCTGGGTTGTCACAGTAGTTGCACTTGGCGTCGTTCCTAATGTGTAACTTCTTTAGATACTGGTTGAAGCAACCATGTCCAGTTAGCGTTTGAGACATGAAAATCAATGTCGCCGTGCTTTTTGAAGTACCAGCTACTCAGATCTGGTAGCAGTCGGTGCAGCCAGACACTTTTTTCGTTCTTTGCCATGCTCTTATGGTTTCTCCTTTTTCCGTTTTTTTTTTCTGATGCAGTTTTTTCTCTTGTTTTTATTCTTTCTTCCACGAGTAGTGTAAGCGGCATTGTTCTGGCTAGCACCAAGTTGCTACTTGTAGATGTTGTGCTGTAGGCCCTTGTAATTTTTAGCGCCAGTTTTCTCTGAGCAGTGTGTATTTTTTTTTGTTTTTTTCTAATTGCAGGCCGTCTTTCTATATGGATGAGGCATACATGATTGTCGATAGAGTGAGTCGAAGTGAGTATCTTTCTTTTAGATTCTCCAGCACCACCTAGTCTGGGTAAAATTCTACCCAGTTGGGTAGCAATTTCCGCTGCTCTTGCAGTTACTTTATCTATGTGCTGTCTAAATGTTAAGATTTTGTCTAGTTCTACACTAAGATACCTTATTGCTAACTTTGACTTGATTACTTTTCCGTCTATTACAAATTCGATAACGTTTTTTACCCTTTTCCTTCCAATTAGCAAAACTGCTTCTGTTTTTTTTTTGGTTTTAATTCGAGGCCGTTTTTTGTTAGCCAAGTGGTGATTTTTTTAAGCACTTTGTTAATTGTTAACACCAGGTCTAAGTTTCTAATTTTTCAACGGCTACGATTGCCAGGTCGTCTGCATAGGCAATTAAGGTCTCTTTTCCTTACTTTTTAGCACTCCGTCGTACAACACATTTCAAAAAAGGGGGCCCACTACCGATCTTTGTGGAACTACTGCAGTTACTTTTGTCTCTTCTCCGTCGTCGCTTACTATACTTCTTTCCGATAGATAGCTTTTTATAATGTCCGTAATGCCTGTAGATATTTTTCGGCTTTCCAGTTCGTTTATTATTTTCTCCTAACCTAACTTGACCTAACCTAACCTAATTTAACCTAACCTAACATTTAGATATTTTTCATATCAATCTATCAATTTATGGAGTATTTTAGCAGTTATTAAACAGTCAAGCATATTTCATTAAGTTTGAGGCAATATACGACAAATTAAAATCAATTTTTGGAATAATTGCTTAACTTAACATTTAGGGACTTTTCACGTTAATCTAGTGACAGTTTCATGTCTCAATTTTTATTAGTACTTTTACTATGACATATCTGTCAATCGAGAAGCGACAAATTAATTGTAATATTTGTTTACGATTAAGTGCATACCGTGACACAACTGTCAATCGCAAAGCGAGAAAATAATTATAATATTGTAAGGTTAAGTGCATACCGTGACAACAATTAATAGCAAAGCAACAATTAAAATGTTTTAATTTTTTATTAATGTTTTTACCGTGACGCATCTGTTAATCGCAAAGCGACAAAGTAATTGTAATTGTTATTTAAGGTTAAGTGCATAGCGTGACATAACAATTAATTGCTAAGCGACAGTTACAATGTTTCAATTTTTTCCTCTTACCGTGACACATCTGTCAATCGCAAAGCAACAAATTAATTACAATTTTTGTTTAAGGTCAATTGCATACCGTGTCATAACAATTAAGAAACAGTTAAAATGTTTTAATTTTTTATTAATTAAATTAACTTGTTTAAGATTAAGTGCATACCGTGACATCAATTAATTACGAAGCTACAGTTAAAATGTTTTAATTTTTTATCAATGTTCTTACCGTGACATCTGTCAATTGCAAAGCAACGAATTAATTGTAATATTTGTTTACGATTAAATGCATACCGTGACATAACAATTAATTGCAAATTAATGCTTATACCGTGACACATTTGTCAATTACGAAGCGACACATTAATTGTAATATTTGTTTAAGGTTAAGTGTATACCGTGAGAAAACAATCGCAAAACAATTGTTAAAATGTTGCTTATTAATTTATTATTAATTTATCAATATTCTTACCGTGACACAACTGTCAAAATTGACACGTTAAAAAAAATACGAAAAAAATCGGTCTTCTATTATAATTTTCAATTTCAAAATGTTATACTTGTTGCGTTTTAAAAACATAAAAATACCTTTCCAGGAATTTTTGATAGATCATTAATTACAGTTACAAAGTTTATAGATACAATTTATAGAAATTTTTGACAATTCATTGACATTTATTACAAATTTTAACATTTTAATTAATTTAATATGCTACAATTTTAGTAAAATCTAAATAATTTATTTAATATTTATCAATTTCTGAAAATAGTGTATAAAATGGTAAATTCTATCGCTATGAAGGGTTATGGATTTGTTGTTGTAAAGGTGAGGGCGCAACAGGGTAACAAATTGATAAACACGATATTTAGAAAATAAGTAAAATGCGACAGTAACAAATTTGATACGTTTTCATCCCCTCGGAGGAGGGTGGGAGAGTGGGATGGAAGGGTGGTGTTGGTGTTAAATAACATATACATGCATCATCTTGTCGTCGCACATTTTAACCTGTCGCTTGCTATAGGTGAAAATTGGTGAAAAAATCGACAGAAACAATGATAAGTATTTCAAGGCTATAAGGGGGTTGAAAAAAAAACTCGAGGTTATTTTTTCCCCGTCCGCGCGGCCGTGTTGCGGTTTTAGTTTTTCCGTGTCAGTCGCGCGCCTGCTACGTAGTAACGTAACAGTGGGGGAAAGACAGTGGATTTTGGTAGCAGGAAAAAGCGGCGGGAGTGGTTGCGATTGGAGGTTTTCGAACGGGTCCCTCCAACGCACGCAGCCAGCTCTAAAATCGGGTGCGTACGACGAATATATTGATCTTTTAGGTTATAATTTTCCCAGCAGGAAAAGTGGGGGTTGACTAAGAGAGCGGCATTGCCGGAGAATACGTGCACGGGGCAGAAGAGGTGCTGAAAAATCATTTTTTTGGGCAACTTCACTACAATTGCGGACTGGAAACGTATTTTTTTTGGGGAAGACGTGAAACGCAGCAGGTCGGTCGCGGATCGTTTTGTGCGCTTGTGCCGGTGTGCTTCGTAGAGGCTGCCGATTAGTTGAGCGAGCGGCTGCGGACCGAGCGACTGAAAATTTTAGCAGGGGAAGTAGTGAGTCTGTGATTCCTGCTGCACACCGACGGACGGGTTTTGTTTTTTTTACGGATACGCTCTCGCTCTCTACACTATGGCGGTGCCGGTGGCATGCACGCGCTTCAGCGATAATTACGACCTCAAGGAGGAGCTGGGCAAGTAAGTACCGTTCCCCCCCACTCGTTCATTCACACTAAGCCGGTTTATTTATTTCAAATTATATTTGTGACCATTTTCGGTGCTGTAATATTGATGCAACAATTCCTGAGATATAAATAAACCTGCGGCCCGAGACACTAATAATATTTCTTCTTGCTCTGCGGGTCCGATTCTTTCGATTCCGCCCGGCAACCCCCTGGCTATCCCCCCGACAACGCGTTCCACTCGGATATCTGCATTGCATGGAGAAAATCAATAGAGGACGGCTCGGCCCTGTGTGTTCGTTCGGTGCTCTCTACTACCACTCGCTCGCACCACCACTGACAGGTGGTTGTCTCGAAAATTATATAATTGCACTCTATACGAGAAATGTGTCTCAATACATTTAACAAAAAATAATTAATAATGTCTCCTACAAATTTAGTGCCGCATTCACGCGCTGCAACTGCGCTTACTCATCAATCGCTTATCAATAACGATCGCTGCACCCGAAAAATTATTAATAATGTCAGCTCCAGCACACAGCACAATTCAATCGATAATTACGAAATAATCAATCAAGATTACAACTTTAATCATTAATACAAATATAATTTTCTATTAATAGGTTGCTCATATCATTATAAATCAATTAAATATTTAAAAAAATCATTTATCAGTATTTTATTACAGTTGTAAAGATTATTTTATTTGTTTTAATTTGATACCAAACATACTTTGATCGAAAATGAAATTTTACATTGTTGCCAAGTTTTGAATAATTTATTTTAAAATAATTGATAGCAATCTTTATTTGTTTTAGTTTGATACCAAAAAAATATTTATTGCATTGCATCCAATTAACTAAATTAGTTATTCGAAATTGAAATTTTGCAGTGTTGCCATCGATTATAAAATCAAATTTAAACCTAACCTTGAATCTATATGAAAACATGTCAAATGACTTTTAATTATTGCTATTTTGGTAGTAGCCTCAAATTAGACATTACTGGAATCAATTTATATAGAGTTTAGTTGTAAAACGCTTTTTGGCAAGTTAGCTGTGGATTTTTTTACGATATTATTGTAAATTTGGATTTAGAAGGCTTGAATCTATATGAAAACATGTCAAACAAGCCTTAATTGTTGCTATTTTGGTAGTATTGAAGCCTCAAATAGACATTACTAAAATTGATTTATGTCGAGTTTGGTTGTAAAATGGATTTTTACAAGTTTTTTGCAGAATTTTTGTAGATTTGATTGTAAATTTAGGTTTAAAAGACTTAAATCTAAACGAAAACATGTCAAACAAGCCTTAATTGGTGCTATTTTGGTAGTATTGAAGCCTCAAATAGACATTAGTGAAATTGATTTTTGTAAAGTTGTTTTGTAAAATGCGTTTTGTTAAGTAGGCTGTGGGTTTTTTGATGATTTGATTGTAAATTTAGATTTAGAAGGCTTGAGTCTATATAAAAACATATCAAACAAGCTTCAATTGTTGCTATTTTGTTAGCAATGAAGCTTTAAGTCGACATTACTGAAATTGGTTTATATGGATTTTGCTTGTAAAATGAATTTTTAGAAATAAGTTGTGGAATTTTTGAAGATATTATTGTAAATTTGGATCTGGAAGGCTTTATTTTATACAAAAACATGCTACAGAAGTCTTAATTGCTGCTATTTTGGCAGTAATGAAGCCTCAAATAGACATTGCTCAAACTAATTTTATTGAGTTCTGTCGTAAAAGTGCAGTTTGACTTGTAGCCTGTGGAAATTTTTAAGAATTTATTTTAAATTTAGATCTAGAAGGCTTGAATCAATACGAAAACATGTCAAACAAGCCTCAATTGTTGCTATTTTGGCAGTAATAAAGCCTCAAATAGACATTGCTCAAACTAATTTGATCGAGTTTTGTCGTAAAAGTGCAGTTTGACAAGTAGCTTGTGGAAATTTTAAAAAATTGATTGCAAATTTAGGTTTAGAAGGCTTGAATCAATACAAAAACATGTCAAACAAGCCTTAATTGCTCCTATTTTGGTAGTAATGAAGCTTCAAATAGACATTACTGGAATTGATTTATATCGAGTTTAGTGGTAAAACGCATTTTTCCAAGTTAGCTGTGGAATTTTTGACGATATTATTGTAAATTTAGATCTAGAATGCTTGATTCTTTACGAAAACATGTCAAACAAGCTTTATTTGTTGCTATTTTGGCCGTAATGAAGCCTCAAATGGACATTGCTAAAACTAATTTTATAGAGTTCTGTCGTAAAAGTGCAGTTTGACAAGTAATCTGTGAAAATTTATAAAAATTGATTTTAAATTTAGATCTAAAAGGCTTGAATCAATACGAAAACATGTCAAACAAGCCTTAATTGCTCCTATTTTGGTAGTAATGAAGCCTCAAATAGACATTAATGAAATTGATTTATATCAAGTTTAGTTGTAAAACGCATTTTGCCAAGTTAGCTGTGGATTTTTTTACGATATTATTGTAAATTTGGATCTAGAAGGCTTGAATCTATACAAAAACATGTCAAACAAGCCTTAATTACTGTTATTTTGATAGTAATAAAGCTTTAAGTGGACTTTGCTGGAATTCATTTATATCGAGTTCTGTTGTTAAATGCATTTTTACAAGTAAGCTCTGGATTTGTTAACGATTTTATTGTAAATTTGGATCTGGAAGGCTTGAATTTATACGAAAACATGCCAAACAAGTGTCAATTGTTGCTATTTTGGTGGTAATGAAGCCTCAAATTGACAATTTTTTGATAAAATCAAAACTGTCAAAGTTTATCACAATCTGCCACACGTCATACTAAAAATATCATTCAAAAGTTCTGTCAAAATTGCTAAATATTGCAAGGTGAAGAACTGTCAAATTATGTCAAACAATTTTTAATTTGTCAAAAATCAAATAAACTGTCAAATAAATTTAATTTAAGACCATAATAAATCTGTCATTTTTTTAAAGCGATACACCAAATGTGTTAATTGTAATCATTCTGTCAAACTAATTTAATATTATAAACTGTCAAATGATCATTTCAAATCATAACTGTCAAATAATATCAATATTGACATTTTTACGAATTTTAGATGTTTTAACATTTTGACAGTTAATGACAACTTTTTGACAGTTTGAGAGTTTGTGACAGTTGAAATTTTGACTTTTTAACTATTTATGGAACAATTTTGACAGTTTAGATAGTTTGACAGATTGTAGATAAGTCGACAATTCATAAACCTCTTGATAACTTTTAGACATTTTGACAATTTATGACAGTTTCTAGAAATTTTGACTTTTAAACTGTTTATGACATATTTTTTACAGTTTATAAGTTGACAACTCATAAACGTCTTGACAACTTTTGGACACTTTGACAACTTATGACAGTTTCTAGATAGCTTTATAACTGTTTATTATACATTTTTGACATTTTAACAGTTTATGACAGTTTTTAAACATTTTGTATATAAACATTTTGACAGTTTGTAGATAGGTTTTAAACATTTTGACAGCTTTAAACGTTTGGTACATTTTTGACAGTTTATGACAAGTTTAAGATAGTTTGACAGCTTATCACTGTAGATATGTTCACATTATATAAATATTTTATCAATTTATAGACATTTTGACAGTTTTTGACATTTTCCATTTTTTGTATATCTAAATTGCTAAACTGTTTTAACATATTTGACAGTCAACAATTTTTGACATATTAGGTTTTTGAGATTTTTGACAGTTGGATTAATAATTTTTTTGTTTTGACAGTTAAATTTGTCTATTTGACAATCAACTGTTTTTGATATTTAATAGTTTTGACCCGTTTTTGACAGTTGGATTAATGATTTTTTGATTTTGACAGTTAAGCATGTGTTTTGACAGTCAACAATTTTTGACATTTTAGAGTTTTGACAGATGTTTCAATGATTTTTTTGTTTTGGCAGTTGAACATGTTTTTTTTGACATATTTGACAGTTGGATTACTGATTTTTTGTTTTGACAGTTCAACATGTGTTTTGACAAACAACAATTTTTGACATTTAAGAATTTTGGCACGTTTTTGACAGTTGGATTAATGATTTTTTTGTTTTGACATTTTAACATGTGTTTTTGACAATCAACAGTTTTTTGACAGATGGTTCAATGATTTTTGTTTGTTTTGACAGTTAAACATGTTTTCTTGACAATCAATATTTTTCGACATATTTGACAGTTGGATTAATGGTTTTTGTTTTGACAGTTGAACATGTGTTTTTGACTATCAAAATTTTTTGACATTTAAGGTTTAACTTGACATTTGACAATCAATATTTTTTGACATATTTGACAGTTGGATTAATGATTTTTTCTTTTGACAGTTAAGACATGTGTTTTTGACAATCAACAAGTTTTGACACGTTTGACAGTTAGATTAATATTTTTTTTAATTTTGACAGTTAAACATGTTTTTTTGACAATCAACAGTTTTTGACGTTTAAGAGTTTTGACACGTTTTTGACAGTTGGATTAATGATTTTTTGGTTTTGACAGTTTAGCATGTATTTTGACAATCAACAGTTTTTTAAATTTAATAGTTTTGACACGTTTGACAGTTGCATTAATAATTTTTTTTTATTTTGACAGTTAAACATGTGTTTTTGACAATCAACAGTTTTTGACGTTTAAGAGTTTTGACACGTTTTTGACAGTTGGATTAATGATTTTTTTATTTTGACAGTTTAGCATGTATTTTTGACAATCAACAATTTTTGACATTTAAAAGTTTTGACATGTTTGACAGTTGGATTAATAATTTTTTTTATTTTGACAGTTACACATCTGTTTTTGATAATCAACAGATTTTGCAGTTTAAGAGTTTTGACACGTTTTTGACAGTTGGATTAACAATTTTTGACATTTAAGAGTTTTGGCACGTTTGACAGTTGGATTCATAATTTTTTTATTTTGACAGTTACACATGTGTTTTTGACAATCAACAGTTTTTGCAGTTTAAGAGTTTTGACACGTTTTTGATAGTTGTATTAATGATTTTTTGGTTTTGACTGTTTAGCATACATATTTGACAATCAACAATTTTTGACATTTAAGAGTTTTGACATGTTTGACACTTAAAGATGTTTTTTTGATAATCAACAATTTTTGATAGTTAAGTTTTGACACGTTTTTGACAGATTATTGTACTTGTATTTTTGACAATTTAAAATTTTTGACATTTAAAGTTTTTGAGATGTTTGACAGTTTGAATAATGATTTTTTGTTTTGACAGTTTTATATGTTATCGAACGTGTTCTAGTAGTTATTAATTTAACTGTTACCGGTAACTGTTTTGACATATTTAATAGTTGAATAAATGATTTTTTTGTTTAGACATTTGACAGTTAATAGCTTTTTTTACAGTAAATACTTTTTTAGATAGCTAAACTGCTACAGTAACTGTTATCTAAACCGTTATTGGCATTGGTTACTGTTACCTAAGCTATTACTTAATCTATTTTAATAGCTATTACCTAAACTGTTACCACATCAAACCTAATCATCTGTTCCATTGTAATCTGAACTGTTACTAAAATTGTATACTGAAATCACCGTATTTCTAATATCAATAAGATACAGTTATTATCTAGATGACAAATATTGACCCAATTAAATTAAGACGTTATCTGTTTGCTAAGGTAATCTTTGCTACAATAAATTATATAGCTATAACAGGTAGCATTAGTTGGGCGTAAAATATTCCTCTACATCAGAAATTAATAATATTGATTCCTTCTGTTTATAATTAATTGATGCAATGCTTTCACCGTGATTCACACGCCCTCGGCTCCGATCAAGGTTGGCGAGCAAGCAAGCAATCGTGTTTGTGTTATTATTTTTGTCCATTTATTTCGTCGTATGTAAGAGTAAGATGATAATTACAATGGACGCACCATGCACTAGTAATTTTTATTAACTATTGTTTTCGACGGCATTGATTGCCATTTAGAGCAATTGACGCCATCGTCTTAAATCAATCTCTTTATTGTGCGCAATTAATGTGTCTGACTTTTCGTTTATTTATACGCGTCGTACGAATTAAGATGTCACAATATTATTGTCTTCAATTATAATTTATTAAATTCGACGTATAACTGATCGATTTGGCTCATTGCATAGGACAATAAACTTGTCCAATATGTCAAAATACGATTGTACACTAATCAAAGTCAATTGTGACTGTTTTGACAGTTTATTTTTGACAGTATTTGATGAACATGTTTGACAATTAAAATAAATTTATATTGATACCGTTTTAAATATAAAACAATATTTGTTTGTTTGGTCCTTCGAACTGGATTTGTGCAAATCTGTCAAATTAATTAAAATCAAAGATACATGATTTGTATTACAAATAACTTGTTACTGTGCAAATATTTGATCTAATAAACATTTTTTTACATCGGTCCTTCGAATTGGATAATTGCATTAATACACCAATGTAGATATTTTTAGTTTGGTCCTTTGAATCGGATAATAGTTTACAAAAATTTAGTTTGGTCCTTCGAACTAGATTTGTTCACATACAAAATTTTAAGTTGGTCCTTCGAACTGGATGATTGTTTTAATATCAAAAATAAAGAAAAATGTTGATAATTTTAATTTGGTTTTGAAACCGAATAAGGGCACCAATACAATAAACACTATTATAACTGTCAAAAACATAATTTGACAAGTTCAAATTTAGTAATTATAATTTTTATGCTCTGTTGCCGTATCTCTCAACCTAACCTAACCTATAAATAATATAAAGAAGTAAATAAAGCTTAATTTTAGTAAAAATAATTTCAAGTAAATTTATTGTTTTAATAAAAATTGTCTTATGAGAAATAATTAGTGCGCAATGTCAAATTTATGATGTCGCGGATGTGTTTTTCTAATTTTTGTTGATTGCTATAATATAAATATTGATGTTTGTTGTGTAATTAATGTTAAAAGTCGCGATCCCATGGTGTGGCACATGTGTTTTCTAGATCCGACAACATCTGCACTAAAAATAATCCGTACACGGAGCAAAAAAAAATAATAATCTCTCTACTACGCGCACTGATATCGAAAGGAAAAAATTGGAGCACGAAAATATTCGTTTGGCAGCAACTCTAGTCAATATTTACACAAATTCTTTAAATTAATTATTTGATCCAAACTAAAAAAATTGTGTCATAGAGTGAGGGCGGTATTGATTTTCCGGTAAAAGATTACCGCATAGAGTCATTGAAGCTAAAGAGTGCCATCCAAACCTCCCCCATATTTCTACGCACACGTCAACTAATTACATGATAACGCACCCCTTCTACCCTCTACGCTCAGTGCGTGTGTTACAACAACTGAAGGGAGTGGAGAGGGGATGCCCTAATTAAGCTGTGTGTACCATCGATTATTATTATTATTTCTACAAAAATAATAAACAACTTATTTCATTATTCTATAAATCTTAATAACAGGTTAATTTGAGGAAATATGGCAACAATGTATAGAAATTAATTTGTAATAAGTTGACTAAAGTTCAATTTTCAACTTTATCAAACTTTATCTGATTTATAGGTTATTTGTTGAAATATGGCAACAGCGCATAAAATTGTTTGTAGACAATTTGAATTTGCAAATTACTTATTTGAAACAATTTTACTTAAAATTAATATTAACTGCGCTAAAGTTAAATTTCTTAACTTATTTACCACATTTATCGGGTAATTTGTTGAAATTTGGCAACAGCGCAACTATTTTGTAGATAATTCAATTTTGCAAATAAATTATTTAATACAATTTTAGCTGAAATCAATTTTAACTTTTTATAATTTTTTGGTTAATAATTTTAATCATAAACTGTCAAAACAAACAAACAATATGTTTTGAACTGTCAAAATCTAGAAAGACTAGCAAACTGTCAAACTTTTTTACAATTTTGATCATAAAGTGTCAAATCTTATTTATTATATTTGAAACTGTCAAAATACAAGAACACAAAACACCTTTCAAACTCAGTTCCCATGATCTAAAACTGTCAAACTGTCTCATGATGTTAAAAAAGCAAGAAACTAGTCTATTGTATCAAAATTGGCTTTGTGATTTAAAACATAATTGAAATATTAAAAAATTGATGAAATCCGGCTCGAAAGAACTTTGAATATCAAAAATTTGGTTGTTAAACATTAAAATCTGGCCTTGTTTGTCGAAATTAGGTTTTGTTTTAACAAAACTTGGCTTGAAATATTAAAATCCAGCTCTATATGACGTTAAGTATCAAAAATCCGGCTATTAAATAACAAAATTTGGTTTTTAATGTCAAAGTTTGGGTTATTATATCAACGGATGCCTTGTGATAGCAAAATACATTCTGAAATTTTAAAATTTATATTGGTAAAATCCCATTTAACATTAAAATCCGGCCATAAATGTCAAATTTAAGTTTTGTTTTATAAAAACTTGGGTTTGTGATGTCAAAATATGTCATGAAATGTTAATATTTAGTTTTAAATACCAAAAATCCGGCCGTTAAACATTAAAATCCGGCTATGAATGTCAAATGGTTTATTGTATCAAAACCTGGCTTTTATAATGTCAAAAATTGATTGAAATATTTAAATCCTGCATTTGAATATTAAACACACAAATTTAGCAATTAGAAGCCGGATCTCAGGTTTTAAATTACCTAACCTAACCTAACTCTTGTCATTCAATTTCAACTTTTTTTCAAAATGATTCTTAACATTTGGGCATAAACCTAACCTAACCTAACATAACATTTGGGCATAAACCTAACCTAACCTAACCTAACCTAACTTTTGTCATTATATTTCAACTTTTTTCAAAATAATACCTAACATTTGGGCATAGACCTAACCTAACCTAACCTAACTTAACATTTGGGCAAAAACCTAACCTAACCTAACTCTTGTCATTAAATTTCAACTCTTTTCAAAATGATACCTAACATTTGGGCATAAACCTTACCTAACCTAACTTAACATTTGGGCATAAACCTAACCTAACCTAACTCTTGCATTAAATTTCAACTTTTTTCAAAATGATTCCTAACATTTGGGCATAAACCTAACCTAACCTAACCTAACCTAACTTAACATTTGGGCAAAATCCTAACCTAACCTAACTCTTGTCATTAAATTTCAACTTTTTTCAAAATGATACTTAACATTTGGGCATAAACCTAACCTTACCTAACTCTTGTTATTAAAAAATTTCAACTTATTAAAAGTCAACTGTTATATAAAAATTTCATGTTTTTTGCACATTCTAATATGTCAATTGTATTTTACAAATCTGTAAGCTGTCATCTGTCATATGTTATATCATATATAAACGTCAACTGTCATAGATAAACGTTGACTGTTGTAGATAAACGTAAACTGTCATATGTAAATATCAACTGTCAGTTGTATACTTTGATATGTAAACTTCAATTTTTACTAATAAACGTCAACTGTCAGCTGTCATACAATAAACGTCAACTGTCATATATTAATTTTATATGTTAGCTATTTTTGCACATTGAAGTAAGTCGATGCATTTTACTAACCTGTCATATGTCAAATGTAAGCAGTCATAATTAAACGTCACGTCTATGACAGATAGATAAACGTCAGCTGTTATATGCAAATACCAACTGTCAGTTGTTAAACTTTAATATGTAAGCGTGAAGTCATATTGATAAACGTCAACTCTCAGCTGTCAAACTTTAACTAATAGATAATCGTGCCATTTGTAAACTTTGATATGTATGCTGTCAACATTAATTGATTCATAAACGTTATCTGTCAGCTATCATACACTAACTGTCATAAGTAACACTCAACTGCCATATGTAAATATCAGTTGTAAGTCGTAAACTTTAATCAGCTGTCAGAATTAGTTTTTATTGATAAATGTCAACATCAACTGTCAGTTGTAAGCTGTCAGCATTAATTTTTATTGATAAACGTCAACTGTCAATTTTATAAATTTGTTGTTATATATCAAGTGACGTTTGTTATAGGATGTTTATTGTCAACTGTCATTTATAAGTTGACAGCTGTCAAACGTTAGTGAGTCATATTTGTGATATTTGACAAATAAGTCAATTTCATGATTTTTGTATGTTGTCACATCTTAAGTGACGTTTGTTTTAAGATAATTATTGTCATCTGTCATATATAAACTGACAGTTGTCATTAACATGAGTCAAATTTATATTTTTATATCTTGAGTGACGTTTATTTTAAGATGACTAGTCATGAGTCACATACAAACTGACATCTATCAAATGTTAGTTATAATGAGTCAAATATCAGTCATAGTGAGTCAACTGGTAATGTTTATAGACATTTATTTGTTATTATATTGCAATTGACAATTGTTTTAAAATATTTGTAGTCATCTGTCAAACATAAATGACAGCTGTCAAATCTTAGTGATAATGAGAATTTTTTGACATTTTGATATAAACCATAATTTATTTTGATTTGACAGTTTGTAAATAATTCAACAATTTTTGACAGTTACAGTATTGATATTTATTGACAGTCATAAAATGACTTATGCAGTTTGACAGTTGCGCTTTATTTAAAACATAGATCTTTTGACAGTTTTATAACATAATCAATTTGATAAACAATATTCATCAATTTGACAGTTGATTAGATTAAAATTTTAACAGTATTGACAGTTTGAAACTACAATTTTGTTACTTTATGCATTATTTGACAGTTTGATAAAATAATTTGACACTTTTTTTGTCATTTTGACAACTCACAACATATTTTAAATTTTTTGACAGGTTAAACCCAAATTTTGCCAGTTTCTAGAACTTTTGACAGTTTTATGATAGTTTGGTTGACACTATTTGACAGTTTATTGACAGATTTTTGTTATTTTGACAGTTCAAAACATAATTTTAAAACTTTTAACAATTTAATGACATAATATGATAGTTTTAAACAGTTTGACAGTTAAAATTTTTAACAGTTTAAGACTACTATTTTGTTAGTTTGTACATTATTTGATGACGTAATACAACAGATATTTTTTATTTGACAGTTCAAACCATAATTTTAAATTTTGACAGTTTATTTTAACAGTTCTAGAGTTTGCAATAAATTGATAAACAATTTTAAATAGTTTGACAGTTGCATAAACTATAATTTAACAGTTTTTGACAGTTAAAAGTAATATTTTGTTGCTTCTTAAATTGTTTGACAGTTTGATGACGTAATATGACAGTTTGATAAGCAGTTTCAAGCAGTTTAGTATTGTTTAGAATGTATCAACAGTTTTTGACGTTTTTTTGCTTTCAAAATGACATAATATGACAGTTCTATTTTATTTAGATTATAGTTTAACAGTTTTTGACTTATATTTTGTTACCTCTTAGATCCTTTGACAGTTTGTTGAAGTAATGTGACAATTATATAAAAAAGTTTAAACAGTTTGACAGTTATGCATAGTATAAGTTATAATTTAACAATTTTTGAATATGCTAGGTTCATAAATACATTTAAGCAGTTTGACAGTTAAGCGTTGTTTAGAATATAAGCGTTCTTGACGTTTTGTAATATGTCAGCTGCCATTCATAAATCTGCCATAAGTAAACTGTCAAATGTCATACATAAACGTCAACTGTCATATTTAAACATTAATTGTCAAATTTAAATTTTGACATGTAAGCTGTCAACATTAATTGGAATTGATAAACGTTAACTGTCAACTGTCATAAATATACGTCAACTGTCATTTATAAATTGTTAAGTCAGATGTCATTTAAAAACTGTTAAATTATACCTAACCTAACCTAACCTAACCTAACTCTTGTCATTAAATTTCAACTTTTTTCAAAATGATTCCTAACATTTGGACATAAACTTAACCTAACCTAACCTAACTTAACATTTGGGCAAAAACTTAACCTAATCTAACTCTTGTCATTAAAATTCAACTTTTTTCAAAATTATACCTAACATTTGGGCATAAACCTAACCTAACCTAACTTAATATTTGTACATAAACCTACCCTAACCTAACTCTTGTCATTAAATTTCAACTTTTTTGAAAATGATAAACATTTGGGCATAAACCTAACGTAACCTAATTTAACCTAATATTTAGGCATAAACCTAACCTAACCTAACTTTTGTCATTAAATTTCAACTTTTTTCAAAATAATACCTAACATTTGGGCATAGACCTAACCTAACCTAACCTAACTTAACATTTGGGCAAAAACCTAACCTAACCTAACTCTTGTCATTAAATTTCAACTTTTTTCAAAATGATACCTAACATTTGGGCATAAACCTTACCTAACCTAACTTAACATTTGGGCATAAACCTAACCTAACCTAACTCTTGTCATTAAATTTCAACTTTTTTCAAAATGATTCCTAACATTTGGGCATAAACCTAACCTAACCTAACCTAACTTAACATTTGGGCAAAATCCTAACCTAACCTAACTCTTGTCATTAAATTTCAACTTTTTTCAAAATGATACTTAACATTTGGGCATAAACCTAACCTAACCTAACTCTTGTCATTAAAAAATTTCAACTTATTAAACGTCAACTGTTATATAAAAATTTCATGTTTTTTGCACATTCTAATATGTCAATTGTATTTTACAAAACTGTAAGCTGTCATCTGTCATAAGTTATATCATATATAAACGTCAACTGTCATAGATAAACGTTGACTGTTGTAGATAAACGTAAACTGTCATATGTAAATATCAACTGTCAGTTGTATACTTTGATATGTAAACTTCAATTTTTACTAATAAACGTCAACTGTCAGCTGTCATACAATAAACGTCAACTGTCATATATTAATTTTATATGTTAGCTATTTTTGCACATTGAAGTAAGTCGATGCATTTTACTAACTGTCATATGTCAAATGTAAGCAGTCATAATTAAACGTCAACTGTCATAGATAAACGTCAGCTGTTATATGCAAATATCAACTGTCAGTTGTTAAATTTTAATATGTAAGCGTGAAGTCATATTGATAAACGTCAACTGTCAGCTGTCAAACATTAACTAATAGATAATCGTGCCATTTGTTAACTTTGATATGTAAGCTGTCAACATTAATTGATTCATAAACGTTATCTGTCAGCTATCATACACTAACTGTCATAAGTAACACTCAACTGCCATATGTAAATATCAGTTGTAAGTCGTAAACTTTAATCAGCTGTCAGAATTAGTTTTTATTGATAAATGTCAACATCAACTGTCAGTTGTAAGCTGTCAGCATTAATTTTTATTGATAAACGTCAACTGTCAATTTTATAAATTTGTTGTTATATCTAAGTGACGTTTGTTTTAGGATGTTTATTGTCAACTGTCATTTATAAATTGACAGCTGTCAAACGTTAGTGAGTCATATTTGTGATATTTGACAAATAAGTCAATTTCATGATTTTTGTATGTTGTCATATCTTAAGTGACGTTTGTTTTAAGATAATTATTGTCATCTGTCATATATAAACTGACAGTTGTCATTAACATGAATCAAATTTATATTTTTATATCTTGAGTGACGTTTATTTTAAGATGACTAGTCATGAGTCACATACAAACTGACATCTATCAAATGTTAGTTATAATGAGTCAAATATCGGTCATAGTGAGTCAACTGGTAATGTTTATAGACATTTATTTGTTATTTTATTGCAATTGACAATTGTTTTAAAATATTTGTATTCATCCGTCAAACATAAATGACAGCTGTCAAATCTTAGTGATAATCAGAATTTTTTGACATTTTGATATAAACCATAATTTATGTTGGTTTGACAGTTTGTAAATAATTCAACAATTTTTGACAGTTACAGTATTGATATTTATTGACAGTTATAAAATGACTTATGCAGTTTGACAGTTGCGCTTTATTTAAAACATAGATCTTTTGACAGTTTTATAACATAATCAATTTGATAAACAATATTAATCAATTTGACAGTTAATTAGATTAAAATTTTAACAGTATTGACAGTTTAAAACTACTATTTTGTTACTTTATGCATTATTTGACAGTTTGATAAAATAATTTGACACTTTTTTGTCATTTTGACAACTCACAACATATTTTAAATTTTTTGACAGTTTAAACCCAAATTTTGCCAGTTTCTAGAACTTTTGACAGTTTTATGATAGTTTGGTTGACACTATTTGACAGTTTATTGACAGATTTTTGTTATTTTGACAGTTCAAAACATAATTTTAAAACTTTTGACAGTTTAATGACATAATATGATAGTTTTAAACAGTTTGACAGTTAAAATTTTTAACAGTTTAAGACTACTATTTTGTTAGTTTGTACATTATTTGATGACGTAATACAACAGATATTTTTTATTTGACAGTACAAACCATAATTTTAAATTTTGATAGTTTATTTTAACAGTTCTAGAGTTTGCGATAAGTTGATAAACAATTTTAAATAGTTGGACAGTTGCATAAACTATAATTTAACAGTTTTTGACAGTTAAAAGTAATATTTTGTTGCTTCTTAAATCGTTTGACAGTTTGATGACGTAATATGACAGTTTGATAAGCAGTTTCAAGCAGTTTAGTATTGTTTAGAATGTATCAACAGTTTTTGACGTTTTTTTGCTTTCAAAATGACATAATATGACAGTTCTATTTTATTTAGATTATAGTTTAACAGTTTTTGACTTATATTTTGTTACCTCTTAGATCCTTTGACAGTTTGCTGACGTAATGTGACAATTTTATAAAAAAGTTTAAACAGTTTGACAGTTATGCATTGTATAAGTTATAATTTAACAATTTTTGACAGTTTAATGGCACAATATGCTAGGTTCATAAATACATTTAAGCAGTTTGACAGTTAAGCGTTGTTTAGAATATAAGCGTTCTTGACGTTTTGTAATATGTCAGCTGCCATTTATAAAACTGCCATAAGTAAACTGTCATATGTCATACATAGACGTCATATTTAAACAGTAATTGTCAAATGTAAATTTTGACATGTAAGCTGTCAACATTAATTGGTGTTGATAAACATTAACTGTCAACTGTCATAAATATACGTCAATTGTCATTTATAAATTGTAAAGTCAGATGTCATTTAAAAACTGTTAAATTATACCTAACCTAACCTAACCTAACTCTTGTCATTAAATTTTAACTTTTTTTAAAATGATACCTAACATTTGGGCTTAAACCTAACTTAACCTAACCTAACATTTGGGCAAAAACCTAACTTAACCTAACTCTTGTCATTGATTTTTAACTTTTTTCAAAATAATACCTAACATTTGGGCATAAACCTAACCTAACCTAACTTAAAATTTGGGCATAAACCTAACCTAACCTAACTCTTGTCAAATTTCAACTTTTTTCAAAATAATACTTAACATTTGGGCATATACCTAACCTAACCTAACCTAACTTATCATTTGGGCATAAACCTAACCTAACCTAACTCTTGTCATTAAAAAATTTCAACTTTTTTGAAAATGATACCTAACATTTGGGCATAAACCTAACCTAACTTAACATTTGGGCATAACCTAACTTAACCTAACTCTTGTCATTAAATTTCAACTTTTTTCAAAATGATTTTTTTGTTTCAAACTAAACTTTTTTTTAAAAATTCAACTTTGCACCTAACTTTTCTGTCTCAAACTTACGTTAGATCCGTGTTTCAAAGCTTTTGTGCTTAAATTTTTGTCTCATTTTTACCCAAAACCTAGTATTGTACATAGCACCCTACTTTTCAGTCCTAAACCTAACTTAATATCAAAATTAGGCCTTTAATTCATAGAATCCGAATGTAAAGGACGTTAAATGTCAAAAAACCGGCCGTTAAACAATAAAATTTAGTCTTTAATGTTATAATTCGGTGAATTGTATCAAAAGCGAGACTAAAAGACGTTAAATATTAGAAATTTGATTGAATTAAACATTAAAATCCGGCCTTTAATGTGAACATTTGGTGTATTGTATCAAATCCCGGATTTGTGATATCAAAATATTTCTAAAATATTAAAAGTCTTGTAATAACTAAATTGATAAAATCTGACTTTACAAAACGTTAAATATCAAAAATTCGGTTGTTAAACATTAAAATCCGGCCTTGATTGTCAAAATTAGGTTTTGTTTTAACAAAATTTGACTTTGTGATATCAAAATATGTTTGAAATATAAAAATCCGGCCTTTAATTGATAAAATCCGGTTCTAAAGTACGATAGTCATCGAAATTTTGGCCAATAAACATTAAAATCCGGCTATGACTGTGAAAATTAAGTTTTCTTTTATTAAAACTTGACTCTTGTGATGTCAAACTGATTGAAAAATAAAAATTTGGTTTTGAAAAATTTAACATTAAAAATCCGGTCGTTAAACATTAAAATTTGGTCTTTAATGTCAAAATTTGGTTTATTTTATTAAAATTTGATTTTGATATCAAAATAAACGTGTGAAATATCAATATCCGGTTTTAAAAGAGGTTAAATTTTAGAAATCCGGCCGTTAAACATTAAAAATTGTGTCAAAATTGGGTTGTGTTGCATCAAAACTGGATCTTGATATCAAAATGTGTCTGAAGTATTGAAATTTGGCTTTTAATTAATAAAATTTAGATCTAAAAAATGTTAAATGTCAAAAATCCGGCCGTTAAATATTAAAATCCTGCTTTTAATGGTTGAATTTGGTTTTCTTGTATAAAAACTTTATCTTGATATCAAAATATGTTTGAAATAATAAAATTTGGCTTTGCAATGTTAAAATTGATAAAACCCTGCTCCAAAAGACGTTAAATTACAAAAATCCGGCTTTTAAACATGAAAATCCGGCGTTGAATGTTAAATTTAGGTTTTGTTTGATCAAAATTTTTACTTGTGATGTCCAAATATGTCTGAAATATTTAAATCCGGCTTTGAAATATCAAAATTCGGCTTTTAATTGATGAAATTGGCTTTAAATGACGTTAAATATCGATAATCCGGCCGTTAAACAATAAATTTCTGCTTTGAATGACAAAATTGGGTTTTGTTGTATCAAAACTTGATCTTCATATCATGTAATGATTGAAATATTAAAATCTGGCTTTTGAATATCAAAATCTGGCGTTTAATTGATAACATTTGGCTCTAATGGACGTTAATTATTAATAATCCGGCCATTACACATTAAATGCCATCACCGAATATCAAACTTAGGCTTTGTTATATCAAAACTTGATCTTGATATTAAAATATGTTCGAAATGTTAAAATTCCACATAGTTCAACATTTGATACAATTGACAGTTTACTGTTTGACTGTTAACAGTTTGATAGTGTTTACAGTTTGTTTTTTTTTACATTTTGACAGTTTACAGATTGATAGTTGACAGTTTAGCAGTTTTTACGGTTTACATTTTGTAATTAACAATTTGATAGTTTAAAATTGACAGTTCATAGTTGACAGTTTGACAATTTGTTATTTTACAATTTTATAGTTTGACAGTTTGTATACAGTTTGTTATTTTATCAAAACGTAAACTGTCAAATTAGTGTTACTAATTTATAGTTTACTTCTAATATTAGGTTGCAACTGTCAAACATGACAATTTTGATTGAAGTTTAATGTTCATTAAGTATTGTCAATCATGATCTGTCAAATTTGCAAAAAAGCTGTCAGAATAATTTTTAGAAACTGTCAAATTATTATTTAAAACTATCAAAACTAGTAAATTTTGGCAAAAATATTTAATTAAATTATGTTTTTGACATCTTATGGTATTTATTGTGTTGGTGCAGTTATCCGATTCGAAGAACCAAGTTAAAATTATCTACATATTTGTTTAAATTTTTGGTATATCAATGCAGTTATCCAATTTGAAGGACCAATAAAAAAAAATGATTTAAAGAACAAAACTTAAAATGATTTTTAGTTTTTGGTTGTCAAACTTGCAAAAAAATGATTTGAGCTGTCAAAATGGTATACAAAAATCCGAAAAAAAATTTCATTATTTTTGCACAAATCCAATTTATTAAAGGACCAACAACAAAACAATTTTTAGTTTTCTTTTGTGCACAGTATCAATTTTTGCTCAATCCAATTCGAAGAACCAATAAAAAAAATTAATAAAACATTTCTTACTTTTGCAAAAATCCGATTTGAAGGACCAAATTAAAAACAAATTTTTAGTTTTAACTATATTCAATAACAATATAGCCTTTTTGTCCATATTTTACACTTACAAATCTTTTTACTTTTGCACAAATCCTATTTGAAGGACCAATTTTTGCATAGTAACATAATTTGATTTGCTAGATTTAAAATAACTCGATTGTTTATAAATTTCACTTTTGTAATCCGATTTGAAGGACCAAAATAAAAACACAAATTTGTTTCAAAAGAACAAAATAAAATTGTTTGTTTTAAAAGAGTTATTTAATTTGAGGCATTTTTATTAAAATAAATTAAATTTTATTAATGAATTTATCTAGTTCGAAGGACCAATATAAAAAATAATTAAATACTTGATTTAGTTAGCTTGTGTGACAGTTGTTACTTTGTCAAATTGACAGTTGACTATTTATTTGACAAATTTTTGTGACAGTTTGTCAAATTTACAGTTTTTTTTGACAGATGACAAATTTGTGACAGTTACTTAGTCAATTTGAAAGTTGAAAGTTAAATTGACAGTTGAGTGTTTGTTTGACAGATGGATTATGTGACATTAAAAATTTATATGACAGTTGACAAAACTTTGTCAAATTAACAATTATTACACTATAATTGTCCATTGTCAATTTGACAAAGCAACAACTGTCACTCAATATTGTTTGACAGACGGCTTCTGTCAAATAAAACTGTCTACTGTCAATTTAATAAAGTAATTACTGTCAACTTTCACACATATTTGATCAAGTTGACAGTAATATTTGTAAAACAATTACTTTGTCAACATGACACTTTATATGACAGCTCGTATGACAAATTTGTGAGACAGTTGCTTTGGTTGAAACATAAGTTTGAGATATTACGTTTAGTTGTCAATTTGACACTTTGTCAAAATTTGTCAACGAAAAAATGACAGTTCATACATATATTGACAACTGGGAATTAAAAAAGTGACAGATTGATATTTTTGACAGTTAAAAGTTAATTTGTCAAACTTGATCTATCAAAATGACAGTTAATTTGTCAATGTTAACATTTAATTTGTTATATTGACAAACTGTCAGACAAATTATTGTCATCTGTCAAACTATTAAAAACGACTAGCAACATTTGTCAAACTACTATAACTGTCAAACAAAAAAGTTTTAACATTTGTCAAAAAATCTTTTTTCTGTCAAAAAAATGACAACTGACTAATGACTAATGACATTTGTTAAATAGTTTATATGACAGATTAAATTTGCAGTTTGTATATCTGATGGCTCATATAATTGTCAACAAATGTCAAACTGACAGATTTGTAATGCGTTGTCAAAATGACAATTCATTTAACCGATTTATTAAAATTGAACGTTTATTTGACAAACACCTTATCACATATGTGTGCGACAGTTGACAGTTGTTCTGTCAAACTGTCAGTTGATAGTTTGTTTGAGTGAAAAATTTGTTACAATTGACAGTTTGTTTAAAATAACAAATTTGGGTGACAGTTAATAAAGCTTTTTTAAATTGACAGATGGATTATATACAAAATTTGTGTTAGTTGACAGTTATTACATTGTCAAATTGACAATTGACAGTTTATTTAATGTGTGTGTTAGTTGACAGTTCATTTAACAGACAATTTTGTGTGACTAATAATTAACAGTTACTTTGGATACTTTATTTGAGAAATTGAGGTTTATATAATAATGTTTGTGACAGTTAAGAAAATTTGACAAATTGACAGTTTGACAATTTTTTTATGACAGTTGTCAAATTGACAGTTTATTTAATTTATATGACAAATTAATACTTATAATCAAAAGTTTTCTTACTTTTGCACAAATCCGATTCGAAGGACCAAACCAAAAACAATTTTTAGTTTTAATTTGTACGGCAACAATATAGATTTATTGTCTGGATTTTTATTTCACATTTGCACAAATCCAACTGTCAAAAACTATTGTCATTGACAACTACTAATGACATCTGTCATTGTCATTTGTCAAACTACTGTAATTAAATATGTTCCAAAACTGATGAAATCTGTCAAACTAATGCCAAAAAACTATAAACTGACAAACTACTAAAAACTGTCAATAATTGTTATATGTTTACCCATTGACAATTACTAATGACATCTGTCAAATTAGCGTCAAACCATTGACAACTGTCAAACAACTAATGACATTTATTTAAAAAAAAATGTTTGACAGATTAAAGTTTACAGTTGGTATATCTGATGGCTATATGATTTTATAAAACAGTCAACAAATGCCAAATTGACAGATTTATTGACTGATGCGTTGACAAATTGACAAATTTATCAAAAATAAAAGTTGACAGTTCATTTGTTAGATTGTTCGCATAACTAAAACAATTGACAGTTGTTTTGTCAATTTGACAGATGACAGTTTAAATGGCTCATATAACTAATTTTTGACAAATTTGTCAAAAAATTAAAATAACAGATTAATGACAGTTGACATTTGTTTTGTCAAATTGTGACAAAATTGTGTGACAATTAGTTAAATTAACAGTTTAAATATGTACTTATATTAACAAAACTATTTACTATTGCAGAAATCCGTTTCGAAGGACCAAACAAAAAAAACGATTTTTAGTTTTAATTTTTGTGCAGTAACATAGCATTTAATGTTTTAACTAATTATTTCTATATTTTTGCACAAATCCTGTTCGAAGAACCAACCAAACAAACTGAATGTTTAAAGATTTTACTTTTACAATCCGGTTCGAAGGACCAAAATAAAAAAAGTTTATTTAATTTATTTTTTGTTTAGTAACAAGTCATTTAGCATATAGATTGGTTTCAATTAACTATGTTAATTAAAAAAAAATCAAAAAAAATTACACAAATCAGGTTCGAAGGAACAAAATTTATTAGATAGCAAAACATTTACAGAATTGATTGTAATTTTTGGTAAACTTATCTAATTCGAAGGACCAATGTTGCAATTAATAATTTTATAAATGATCAAAACTGACTTTATTTAATAAAATAAGTTTAATTATGCTGAATTTTCCATGTAAAATAATATTGATTTTCATTGTGTATTGAAGCGATCATCGTTGGTTGGAAAAATAAAGGAGACTAGCTTGAAGACCTTTGGCCTATATTTGCTTGCGAGCTATATCGCATTATATAGGATTAATTTAATCCTTAAACTGCGAAGAAAATAGCTGAGTTATAACTTGCAGGAATAATAATAATTTTTATTTGTCCATAAAATATATTCACTCGCACACAGCACACACACAGTCACACACAATATGTATCAAATGTCCAAATAAAGGAATACACACAAAGATACAAAATGCGAATCGTTCCGGATTTCCTTTAAGCCTGATTTTATGGAGCAATTTCGTATTCGGATTGTGAGGCGAGGCGCGAGATGAGAGTGGAGAAAACAGATTGCAAAATCCATGTGTGAGTGTGTTACTTTGTTAGTCTGTCTGCGTGTATTCAAACTACTTGTTTATTTTTATAAACTTCTGGCGCTTCGGGCTAAATATTATGTCATTTATTTTTACACTTGGTGGAAAAAAATGTGCGCGTCCGACGGACGTCGCCTTATTCCCATAAAACACAACCGAACATAATAAATATAATAATTTTAAAAATATTCATGTATCGATCCACTACATACAACACACCACACCACACCAGTCACCTTCTATTTATTTTTTTCTATGTTTAGATTAAATTGTAACGGAATGAGATCATGATATCACGTAATTTATTATTTAACTTAATATGTGTATACAGGGTGTTGCATAACAAATTAACAGCAAATTGGCAACATTATTATTATTATATTTATCATGTTTGTCAACTAACACACACAAATTTGTCATATAAGCCGTCAATTTGATGCAATTTATTGCTTTAATTATGAAACAAATAAATGTTGTCAAGCAAATTAAAACATTTTTTTACATTGGTCCTTCGAACTAGATAAGTTTACCAAAAATACAATCAATTCTGTAAATGTTTTGCTATCTAATAAATTTTGTTCCTTCGAACATGATTTGTGTAAATATAAAGAAATTTTTAATTAATCTAGTTAATTGAAACCAATCATACATTATCTGTATGCTAAATGACTTGTTACTACACAAAAAATAAATTAAATTAACTTTTTTTATTTTGGTCCTTCGAACCGGATTGCAAAAGTAAAATCTTTAAATATTCAATTTGTTTGGTTGGTTCTTCGAATAGGATTTATGCCAAAATATAGAAATCTTTAGTCAAAACATTAAATGCTATGTTACTGCACAAAAATTAAAACTAAAAATCGTTTTTTTTGTTTGGTCCTTCAAAACGGATTTTTGGAATAGTAAATAATTTTGTTAATATAAATACATATTTAAACTGGTAATTTGACAAATTGTCACACAATTTTGTCACAATTTATCAAAACAATTGTCAACTGTCATTAATCCGTTATTTTAATTTTTTGACAAATTTGTCATTTAAACTGACAAAATCACTATTAACTGTTCTACAAATTAATTACATGAGCTATTTAAACTGTCATCTGTCAATTTGACAAAACAATTGTCAATTGTTTCAGTTATGCAAACTATCTAACATATAAACTGTCAACTTTTAATTTGATAAATTTGTCAATTTGTCAACGCATCAGTCAATAAATCTGTCAATTTGTCATTTGTTGACTGTTTTATAAAATTATATAAGCCATCAGATATACAAACTGCAAACTTTTATCTGTCAAACAATTTTTTCAAATAAATGTCATTAGTTGTTTGACAGCTGTCATTGGTTTGACGCTAATTTGACAAATGTCATTAGTAATTGTCAATGGGTAAACATATGACAATAATTATTGACAGTTTTTAGTACTTTGTCAGTTTATAGTTTTTTGGCATTAGTTTGACAAATTTGGGACATATTTAATTATAGTTTTACAGATGTCATTAGTAGTTGTCAATGACAATAGTTTTTGACAGTTGGATTTGTGCAAATGTGAAATAAAAATCCAAATAATAAATCTATATTGTTACCGTACAAATTAAAACTAAAAATTGTTTTTAGTTTGGTCCTTCGAATCGGATTTGTGCAAAAGTAAGAAAACTTCTGATTATAAGTATTAATTTGTTATATAAATCAAATGAACTGTCAATTTAACAACTGTCATAAAAAAATTGTCATATAAACTGTCAATTTGCCAAAATTTTTCTTAACTGTCACAAACATTTGTTATATAAACCGTTTCTCAAATAAAGCATCCAAAGTAACTATCACACAAAATTGTTTTCAAATAAACTGTCAACTATCATCACATTAATTGAACTGTCAATTGCCAATTTGACAATGTAACTATCAATTTGATAAAATTTTTGTCAACTGTCACCCAAATTAAGCAATTTTTTAAATAAACTGTCAATTGTAACAAATTTTCTACACAAATAAACTGTCAACTGACAATTTGACAAAACAACTGTCAACTGTCACACACATATGTGATATAAAGTGTTTGTCAAATAAACTTTTAATTTTAATAAATTGGTTGAATGAATTGTCATTTTGACAACGCATTACAAATCTGTTAATTATACTGTCAGTTTGACTATTATATGAGCCATCAGAAATACGAACTGCAAATTTAATCTGTTATATAAACTATTTAACAAGTGTCATTAGTTGACAGAAAAAAGATTTTTTGACAAATTTTAAAACTTTTTTGTTTGACAGTTGTAGTAATTTGACAGATGTCGTTAGTAGTTTTTAATTGTTTGACAGATGACTATAATTAGTTTGACAGTTGTTTAAAAAATGACAACAAGAAATGTTGAAGTTTTGACAGTTGTCAGTAATTTTGAAGAAGACAATATTTTTTGACAGTTGACACTAGTTTGACTAATAAATCTTTCTCAGAAATTTTGTCAATTTTACAAGTTTGTTAACGAACACTAATTTGACAGATGTCATTGGTTTTTTAGCAAAATTCAGAAATTTTATCAATTGTTGCAATTTTGACAGTTTTTTGACAAATGACATTAAATTGTCAAAAGTGATTTTTTGGAAAATTATGTCAATTCAAGAAACTTGTCAAAAATTTGATGACAAAAATTTGACAAAAATTATATTTTATTGGACAAAAATTTTAGAATTTACTAACTTGACAGATGTCATTAAACTTGTTGACAAAAATCAGAAATTTTGGCAGATGACATTTAACTATCAAGTGCGAAAAAATGAAGACAAACCACCCGTCCACAATTTTAAATATGCCCGCCCACCCGCCCAAGTGTCTGTTATCCAGCAGCAAGACCATCAACAGAAAATGAAACTTTAATCTCTGGATCACAATCACTTGGGTGGGTGGGTGGGTGGGTTACATTAATACAAAATACCCGCTCATAATTTTAAACTTAGTGCCCGCCCACCCGGCCAAGTGTTTGTCATCAAGCAGGAAGAACATCAAAAGTGGTAGAATGTCAATTTTTTTGATCACAAACACTTGGGTGGGTGGGTAGGTTACACTTATGCAAAATACCCGCCTATAATTATAAACTTAGTACCCGCCCACCCGCCCAAGCGTTTGTTATCCAGCAGGAGGAACATCAAAAGTGGTTGAATATCAAATTTCTAGATCACAAAACCTTGGGTGGGTGGGCGGGGTACACTAACGCAAACTACCCGTTTATAATTTTATACTAAGTGCCCGCCCACCCGCTCACCCGCCCAAATATTTATTATCCAACAAAAAAAACATCTAAAGTGGTAGAATGTCAATTTTTTTGATCACAGGTGCTTGGGTAGGTTACACCAATGCAAACTACTCATTCATATTTTAAATTAAGTGTCCGCTCGCCCACCCGCCAAATTGTTTGTTATCCAGCAGGAAGGACATTAAAAGTGGTAGAATGTCGAATTTCTTGATCACACACACTTGGATGGGTGGGCGGGGTACACAACACAAATTACCCGTTTATAATTTAAATTTAGTGCCCGCTCACCCGCCCATGTGTTTGTTAGCTAGCAGGAGCAACATCAAATGTGGTAGATTGTCAAATATTTGATTACATACATTTGGGTGGGTGGGTGGGGTACACAACACAAATTACCCGTTTATAATTTTAAATTTAGTCCCCGCCCACCCGCCCGAGTGTTTGTTATCTAGCAGGAATGTGGTAGAATGTCAAATTTTTTGATCACAAACACTTGGGTGGGTGGGTGGGTTACACTAATGCAAAATACCCGCCTATAATTATAAACTTAGTACCCGCCTTCCCGCCCAAGTGTTTGTTATCTAGCAGGAGGAACATCAAAAGTGGTAGAATATTAAATTTCTTGATCACACAACCCAGGGTGGGTGGGTGGGGTACACTAACGCAAACCACCCGTTTATAATTTTATACTAAGTGCCCGCCCACCCGCCCAAATGTTTATTATCCAACAAAAAAAAACATCAAAAGTGATAGAATGTCAAATTTTTTGATCACCACAGGTGCTTGGGTAGGTTACATCAATGCAAACTACCCATCCATATTTTAAATTAAGTGCCCGCTCGCCCGCTCGCCCACCCGCCGTGTTTGTTATTCAGCGGGAAGGACATTAAAAATGGTAGAATGTCAAATTTCTTGATCACACACACTTACATAACACAAATCACCCGTTTATAATTTTAAACTTAGTTCCCGCCCACCCGCCCAAGTGTTTGTTATCTAGCAGGAAGGACATCAAATGTGGTAGAATCTCAATTTTTTTGATCACACACACTTGGGTGGGTGGGCGGGGTACACCAACGCAAACCACCCGCTCATAATTTTAAATTTAGTGCCCGCTCACCCGCCTAAGTGTTTGTTATCTAGCAGGAGGAACATCAAAAAGGGGAAGAATATTAATTTTTTTGATCACAGATACTTGGGAGGGTGGGTTACACCAACGCAAATCACCTGTAATTAATACCAAAAATTTGGCCGTTTAAAGTCAAAATTTATCAAAATATCAATTTTTGTTTAAAAAATTAAAAAAATTCAAAACTATTTGATGAAATCCGGCCAATAATAAATAAAATCCGGCCGTTAATACTAAAAATCCGGCTATTAATAGACAAAATCCGGCCGTTTAACGTCAAAATTTGTCAAAATATCATTTTTTGTACTAAAAATTTAAAAATTATTTGATAAAATCCGGCCATTAATGAAAAAAAAATCCGGCCGTTAAATTTCAAAACCATTGTAATTTTTTCAAACTATTTTTTTTCTATAATTTAGTTCTTAGCAATAATTTTAATAACTACGACAGTTTATAGCAAAAATCCGGTCATTAATAGACAAAATCCGGCCGTTTAAAGTAAAATTTTGTATAAACTTAATTTTTTCTTTTGATTGATACTTAATTTCAAAATTATTTTCTACAATTTGGATATTGTTTGATAATTGTAAATAAAAAACATATTTTTGTTATCAAATTTTGAGTAAAATGTGTTAACATTATTTTTTATTTAACAATTCGACTATCCTAAAAACAATTGACTATTAATATAAAAAATCCGGCCGTTAAATGTCAAACTCAATCAAAAAGTAATTTTTTTTCTTGAAATTATAATTATTTTTAAAATTTGAACTTTAATACTAAAAATCCGGCCGTTTATTGTAAAATGTTGTCAAATTATCATTTGTTAGTTTTGAAAATTTAAACTGGTAACAAAATTTCAAATTTATTTTATAAAATCCGGCCCTTAATACTAAAAATCCGGCCGTTTATAGTTAAAATTTTATTTTGTGTTCTAAATTCGGTTGTTAATACAGAAAATCCGGCTGTTAAATTTCAATTTTGGTCAAAATTTTGACTTTTTTATTAAAAATATATTCCAAATTTGATTGTTTAAAATTATTTTATAAAATACAAAAGATAATAACAAAAATCCGTCCATCAATAAAAAAAATTTAGCCATAAATAGAAAAAATCCGGTTATTAATAAAAAAATCCGGCTATTTAAATCTAAATTTTGTCAAAACATCATTTTTTGTTTTGAACACACAAAATTAAAAAACTTAATTTAAAATTATAAATGCTAATAGCAAAAATCCGGCTATAACTAGAGAAAATCCGGTTGTTACTGTAGAAAATCCGGCATTTGGTTTACAAAGTTGGTCAAAATTATGATTTTTTTCAATCAAAATTTATAAATTGCAACAGTTATCAACAAAATCCGGCTTTTAAATGAGAAAATTTGTTCAGTATAAAGTTCAGCCAAATAATGTTTTTATTTTCTAAAAGTTGTAAAATTTCTAATTAATTTATAAAATCCGGCCTTAAATTAAGAAAATTCGTAGTTTCAAATTTAGTCTAAATTGTGACTTTTTGAATCAAAAATGATTTCAAATTGACTATTATTTAATGTCAAACTTTGTTAAAAATTTGGCGGGTGGGCGGGGTACACTAACGTAAACTACTCGTTCATAGTTTTAAACATAGTGCCCGCCCACCCGCCCAAGTGTATGTTATCTAGCAGGAGGAATATTAAAAGTGGTAGAATGTCAAATGTTTTGATCACAACACTTGGGTGGGTGGGCGGGGTACACTAATGCAAACCACCTGCTCATAATTAAAAAAAAAAACATTAAAAGTATTAGAATGTAAAATTTTTTGATCACAAGCTTGGGTGGGTGGGCGGGGTACTCCAACGCAAACCACCCGTTCATAGTTTTTATTTAGTGCCCGCCTACCCACCTAAGTGTTTGTTATCCAGCAGCAAGACTATTAACAGTGGATGAACACACAAACAAAAATTACCCGCTCATAATTTTAAATTAAATGCCCGCATACCCGCCCAAGTGTTATCTAGTAGGAGGAACATCAAAAGTGGTAGAATGTCAATTTTTTTTATTACTGACACTTGGGTGGGTGCGCGGGGTACACCAACGCTAACCACCCGCTTATAATTTTAAGCTTAGTGCCCGCCCACTTGTGTTTGTTATTTGGCAGAAAAAACATCAAAAGTGATAGAATATTAAATTTTTTTGATCACAGATATTTGGGTGGGTGGGCGGGTACACCAACGCAAACCACCCGCTCATAATTTTAAGCTTAGTGCCCGTCTACCCACCCAAGTGTTCGTTATCTGGAAGGAAGAACATCAAAAGTAGTAGAATGTTAAATTTCTTGATCACAGACACTGGGTGGGTGGGGGTGGAACACCAACGCAAACTACTTGCTCATATTTTTAAACTTAGTGCCCGCCCACCCGCCCAATTGTTTGTTATCCAGCAGGAAGAACATAAAAAATAGTAAAATATTAAATTTCTTGATTACAGACACTTGGGTGGGTGGGCGGGGTATACTAATGCAAACCACCCTCCCACAATTGTAAATTAAGTGCCTGCCCACCCGCTCAAGTGTTTATTATCTAGCAGGAAGAACATCAAAAGTGGTAGAATGTTAAATTTCTTGATCACAGACACTTCGGTGGGTGGGCGGGGTACACAAATGCAAACCACCCGCCTACAATTGTAAATTAAGTGCGCGCCCACCCGCCAAAATGGTTGTTATTTAGCAGCATCACTATCAAAAGTGGGTGTAGCGTGACTAATCTGTCAATCGCGACAATTTGTATCTCAAATATTTTTTAAGTTTAAGTGTAACCGTGACATAGTAATCGCGAAGCGACTAATAAGGTTTCAATCTTGTTTTGTAGTTGATGCATTGCGTGACTCATGTGTCAATCGCGAAGCGACAAACTGTATCTTAAATATTTTTTTTTAGTTCAAGAGCCACCGTTACAATAATCAGGAAACGACTAATAAGATTTCAATATTATTTTGCATTTGATGCATAACGTGACTCATCTGCCAATCGCGAAAAACTGTCAAATATGATTTTTTTGGAAATTCTAATAGTTTAACAAATGTTGAAACTTTTTTGTTTGACAGTTGTAGTAATTTGACAGATGTCAGTTGTGTGCTCGTAATTTTACACACTTTAAACCGCGCCCTTAAGGTCTATTAAATTTTAAGATAGAGTTTAGAAAAACAAATTGTTAAACTCAAAATAAACAAATTATTTGCTTTGAATAATAATGAATTTAATTGTTAATTATTGTTAAAAGAATCAACTGGTCTAATACTTGACATTTAGTTCCTGCATTATAATAAATGCATAATGAACAAAATTACAGACACTTATTAACTATTTATCCTTATTCAGAACATACACTTTGTGTGCTCAATCATTAAATAAAATGAATAGCATTATAAGCAATTTAAAGTAATTTAAATTGATCTAAAATTACATGGAAAAATATGTAAAACAATCTGAAAAAAGGTTATAATTTAAAGCCGCTTTGAAGTTAGATAGTAATTCCTACTGTCTGGGTAAACAATTAAGTAAAGGCCGTCACAATATTTAAAACTAATTGAATGAATTCTAAATCGTGTCAACTGATTAGCATTAAAGCTAACAAGGTGAGACGTATCGAACGAAAACAAAATAAAAAAAAATCGAACCAGCACACAGTCATTACTAATATTATGTCATTTGCATTTCGCGCCCGCCAAAATAAATGCCACGGCTCGCGTCCAATTTGCATAATACATTATTCTGTCACATTGGAAATTAGCGCCGGACTAATGGCGTATCCATAAAATGTGCGGATAATGGGTCGATCACCACACACATAACTAACAACATACACACTCACACACATTCACATGACGCATAATAATAATAATAATAATAACATACTACAAGGACGATGTGAAAATGCCTACGATATTTTATTAGCCTGATAAGACGATCAACGGCATTACCTGCTGTGCTACAATTTACCGCGTGCTAGCTAGAGCTAAAATATTTTTATTATCGCAATTATTTATTAATTTATTTCTGCGCAATTGGAATATTTACTAATTTATTGTACATATTTAGCGATAAACATTTTGTGGAATTTCTAATGTTGAGCAACAAGTCAAGTGTTTTACAAACCTAAATCATTTTAATTTAATAAAATAATCAGTATATTTTTTCTCTACCATATTACAGGAGATTATTAACAAATAATTAACTCTAGATTTATAATTTGCTTCAATTTGATACCAAACACGGCGTACTTTAAATAGTAAAATATTTTAATGCGGTTAATAATAAATTGACTAAACATTTGACAGAATAATATCATTGACAACTGTCAAAAACTCATCATGAAAACTACTAAAAATATCTGTCAAATAAAGAGTTTGACATCTGTTATTGTCACTAAAATCTAATTTCAAATTGACAAAACTTTTGAGATAGATTTATTACTTTCAAAAACCATTGTCATTTGCTAAATTATTGATTATTAACAACATCTGTTAAAACTTCAACTTCTGTTATTGTCATTTTTTAAACAACTGTCAAACAAATTATGATCATCTGTCAAACCATTAAAAACTACTAACGACATTTGTCAAATTACTATAACTGTCAAACAAAAAAGTTTTAACATTTGTCAAAAAAACTTTTTTTTGTCAAAAAAATGACAACTGACAAATAACTAATGACGTTTGTTAAATAGTTTATATGACAGATTAAATTTGCAGTTTGTATATCTGATGGCTCATAAAATAGTCAACAAATGTCAAACTGACAGTTTACTTGACAGATTTGTAATGCGTTGTCAAAATGACAATTTATTTAACCGATTTATTAAAATTGAAAGTTTATTTGACAAACACCTTATCACATATGTGTGCGACAGTTGACAATTGTTCAGACTGTCAGTTGACAGTTTATTTGGGTGAAAAATTTGTTACAATTGACAGTTTGTTTAAAAAACTGCTCATATATCAAATTTGGGTGACAGTTGACAATTTTTTTTCAAATTGACAGATGGATTATATACAAAATTTGTGTAACAGTTGGCAGTTATTACATTGACAATTGACAGTTTATTTAATGTGTGTGTTAGTTGACAGTTCATTTAACAGACAATTTTGTGTGACTAATAATTAACAGTTACTTTGGATACTTTATTTGAGAAATTTAGGTTTATATAACAAATGTTTGTGACAGTTAAGAAAAATTTTGACAAATTGACAGTTTATATGACAATTTTTTTATGACAGTTGTTAAATTGACAGTTCATTTGATTTATATGACAAATTAATACTTATAATTAAAAGTTTTCTTACTTTTGCACTAATCCAATTCGAAGGACCAAATTAAAAACAATTTTTAGTTTTAATTTGTACGGTAACAATATAGATTTATTGTCTGAATTTTTATTTCACATTTGCACTAATCCAACTGTCAAAAATTATTGTCATTGACAACTACTAATAACATCTGTCATTGTCATTTGTCAAACTACTGTAATTAAATATGTTCCAAATCTGATGAAATCTGTTAAACTAATGCCAAAAAACTATAAACTGACAAACTACTAAAAACTGTCAATAATTATTGTCATATGTTTACCCATTGACAATTACTAATGACATCTGTCAAATTACCGTCAAACCAATCACAACTGTTAAACAACTAATGACATTTATTAAAAAAAAATGTATGACAGATTAAAGTTTGCAGTTGGTATATCTGATGGCTCATATGATTTTATAAAACAGTCAACAATTGACAAATTGATTTATTGACTGATGCGTTGACAAATTGACAAATTTATCAAAAATAAAAGTTGACAGTTCATATGTTAGATTGTTCGCATAACTAAAACAATTGACAGTTGTTTTGTCAATTTGACAGATGACAGTTTAAATGGCTCATATAACTAATTTGTAGAACAGTTGATAGTGATTTTGACAAATTTGTCAAAAAATTAAAATAACAGATTAATGACAATTGACAATTGTTTTGTCAAATTGTGACAAAATTCTGTGACAATTTGTCAAATTACCAGTTTAAATATGTACTTATATTAACAAAACTATTTACTATTGCAGAAATCCGTTTTGAAGAACCAAACAAAAAAAAACGATTTTTAGTTTTAATTTTGTGCAGTAACATAGCATTTAATGTTTTAACTAATTATTTCTATATTTTTGCATAAAACCTGTTTGAAGAACCAAACAAACAAATTGAATGTTTATAGATTTCACTTTTGCAATTCGGTTCGAAGGACCAAAATAAAAAAAGTTTATTTAATTTATTTTTTGTGTAGCAACAAGTCATTTAGCAAACAGATAATGTATGATTGGTTTTAATTAACTAGATTAAACAAAAATCTTTTTATTTTTACACAAATCATGTTCGAAGATACAAAATTTATTAGATGTAGCAAAACATTTACAAAGTTCATTGTAATTTTTAGTAATCTTTTCTAGTTCGAAGGACCAATGTAAAAAATTATTTGAGTACATTTATTTGTTTTATACGCAATAAATTGCATTAAATGTCATTTGTCAAAAAAATTGTGTAATAGTTACTTTATTAAATTGTCAGTTTTTTATGTGACAGTTGGCAATTGTCATTGTTTAAAAACATGATAAATTAGTGTGCTTGTTGACAACGACTTAGACAAATTGACATTTAACAGTTTTTTTGTCAAATTGAAAATATATGACAGTTTATTTGACAGATGGTTATATGACAAATTTGTGTAACAGGTTTTTGTCAAATTGACAGATATAAAAAAATTGTGTGACAGTTACTTTATATTTTTAATATTAAATTGACAAAAAACAAAAAATAACGTCATAATTGACACACCAAAAAGTGATTTTTAATGTTTCACAAAATGTTGTAATTGAAAATTAATATTTCATAATAAATGTCACAAAATATGTTGTATTTGACAGTTCAAAAAAGTTGAAAAACAAATTGTCATGTAACGTCATAATTGACAAAGCAGATGTCAAATATGTGACGTCATAAAATGTTCCTAAACGTTATAAAATGTCCTTGAACTGTCATTAATTTTTGAGAACTATTATAAACTTTATTAAATTTTACTAATCTGTCATAAAATGTTTCCGAGATGTTATAAAAGCCATAAAATGTTATAATTTTTTTTTCTGAATTGTCATTAATGTCATTAAATGTTTCTAAACTGTCATAAAATGTTTGTGAGTTGGCATAATCGTAATAAAATGTCATATACGTTATTCAGTGTTCCTGATCTGTCATAAAATAATTATAAGCTGTCATAATTGTCATTAAATGTTCCTAAACTGTCATAAACGTCATCAAGTGCTCCTGAGCTCTTATGAAATGTTTGTAAATTGTCATAAAATGTTCCTGAGATGCCATTAACTGTCATTAATGTCTGTAAACGCCATCAAATGTTCGTAAGCTATTATACAATTTTTGTAAGCTGTCAGAAACGTCATAAAATGTTCCTAAACTGTCATTATTGTCATCAAGTGTTTCTAAACTGTCATTAATGTCGTAAAATTTTTCTTAAATGTCATAAACATTATCATGTGCTCTTAAGTTGTTATAAAATGTTTGTAAACTGTCATAAACGTCATAAAATGTTTCTAAACTGTTGTAAACGTTATCAAACGTTTCCGAGTTGTCATAAGAAGTTTGTGAAGTGGCAAAAACGTCATATAATGTTTGTAAATTTTTATAAATGTCATATAATGTTCCTAAACTGGTATTAACGTCATGAAATGTTTCTGAACTTTCAAAATTTTTTTGTAAACGTTATTTAATGCTCTTAAACCGTTATAAATGTCATACAATGTTTTTAAACTGTCATTAGCGTCATATAATGTTTCTTAACTGTCATTAACGTCATCAAATGTTCCTGAGCTGTCATTAAATGTTTTGAACTGTCATAAACGTCTTATAAAGTTCATAAACTGTCTTAAATGTTATATAATAATGCTGAACTGTCATTAACTTTATCAAGAGTTTATAAACTGTCATAAAATCTTTGTGGACTGTTATAAGCAACATACAATGTTTCTAAACTGTCATAAATGTCATCAGGTGTTTCCGAACTGTAATAAAATGTTTGTGAATTGTCATAAATGTCATATAATGTTTCTAAACTGTTATTAACGTCATCAAATCTTCCTGAACTGTCATAAAACATTAGTGAGCTGTCATAAACGTCATTAAATGTTCTTGAATTGTTATAAAATGTTTGTAAACTGTCAGTAACGTCATATAATGTTCCTAAACTGTCATAAATGTCATAAAATATTTCTAAACTGTCATAAACGTCATATAATGTTCTTTAACTGTCATGAAAGTAATTATAAACTTCTGAATTAACATAAACGTCATTAAGTGCTATTGAAATGGCATACACTGTTTGTGAGCTGTCATTAAAATCATATAATGTTTCTAATTTGTCATAAATCCTATTGAATGCTCCTAAACTATCATATCATGTTCTTAAACTGTTATTAACGTTATAAAATTTTTCTGAACTGTCATTAAATGTTTGTGAGCTGTCATTAAAGTCATATAATGTTCCTAATCTGTAAACATTGTCATCAAATGTTCCTTAACAGTCATAAACGTCATTAAATGTTTCTGAATTGTTATCAAATGTTTGTGAACTTGCAGTAACGTCATATAATGTCATCAAATGTTCTTAACCTGTCATATACGTGTATCAAGTGTTTCTGAAATGTCATAAAACTTTTGTAAGTTGTTATAAAAGTTCTATGACGTTTCTAAACTGTCATAAATGTCATATAATGTTCCTAAACTGTCATAAATGTCATATAATGTTTCTAAACTGTCAAAAATGCCAAACAATGTTTTTTAACTGTCATAAACGTCATTAAGTGATTCTGAATTGTTATTAAATGTTTGTAAACTGTCAGTAACGACATATAATGTTCCTAAACTGTCATAAATATTATATAATGTTTCAGAACTGTTATAAACAATATCATGTGTTCCTAAACTGTCATAAAATGTTTGTAAATTGTCATAATGTGTTTTTAAACAGTCATAAACGTCATTATGTGTTCATGAACTCTCATAAAATGTATTTGAACTGTCAGTAACGTCATATAATGTTTCTAAACTGTCATAAATATCGTTCAATATTTATTAACTGTCATAAACGTCATAAAGTATTCCTGAAAACTGTCATAAAATGTTTGTGAGCTGTCAAAAACGTCATACAATGTTTATTAACTATCATAAACGTCATTAATTGTTTCTGAAATGTCATAAAATGTTTGTGAACTGTCAGTAACGTCATATAGTGTTTCTAAACTGTCAATAGCGTCATAAAATGTTTCTGAACTGTTATAAAATGTTTGTGAACTGTTATAATGATCATATAATGCTCCTAAACTGTCATAAATGTCATATAATATTTCTAAACTGTCATTAATTTTTTTAAATATTCCTGAACTGTCATAAAACATTAGTGAGCTGTCATAAACGTCATTAAGTGTTTTTGAACTGTTATGAAATGTTTGTGAACTGTCATATAATGTTCTTAAAATGTCATAAATGTCATAAAATGTTTCTAAACTGGCAGTAACATCAAATAATGTCATCAAATGTTTCTAAGCTGTCATATACGTTATAAGTGTTTCTGAACTGTCATCAAATCTTTGTGAGTAGTCACAAGCAACATACAATGTTTTAAACTGTCATAAATGTCAAACAATGTTTCTTAACTGTTATAAACGTCATTAAGTGATTTTGAATTGTTATAAAATAAACTGTTAGTAACGTCATATAATGTTTCTAAAATGTCATAAATGTCATACATGTTCCTTAACTGTTGTAAACAATATCATGTTCTCTTAAACTGTCATAAAATGTTTGTGAACTGTCATATAATGTTTTAACATCATAAACGTCATCATGTGTTCCTGAACTTTCATGAAATGTATTTGAACTGTCAGTAACGTTATATAATGTTCTTAAACTATGACAGTTTAAGAACATTATATAACGTTAATGACATATAATGTTCTTAAAATATCATTAACGTCATCAAATACTCCTGAACTGTCATAAAAATTTTGTGGGCTGTCAAAAACGTCATATAATGTTTTTAAACTGTCATACAATGTTTTTTTACTGTCATAAATGTCATCATGTGTTTCTGAACTGTCATAGAAAGTATGTGAATTGTCAGTAACGTCATATAATGTTTCTAAATTGTTATTAACGTCATAAAATGTTTGTGAACTGTCAAAAACGTCATATAATGTTCTTAATCTGTCGTAATTATTATACATTGTAATAAACAGCTTCTGAACTGTCAGTAACGTCATATAATATTTCTAAACTGTCATTAACATCATCAAGTATTTCTGAACTGTCATAAAATGTTTGTAAGCTATCATAAACGTTCTATAATGTCATATAACGATTCTAAACTGTCATGAAATAGCTGTGAGCTGTCATAAAACGTCATCAAATGTTCCTAAACTGCCATAAACGTTATCAAGTACTCCTGAGCTGTCAAGAAATATTTGTGAACTGTCATAACCGTCATGAAGTATTCCTGAGCTGTCATAAAATGTTTCTGAGCTGTCATATAATGTTCCTAAACTGTCATAATTGATATAATATGTTTGTGAGATGTCATTAATTGATTCTTAACTGTTCTAAACGTCATAAAATGTTTATAAACTGTGACATACATATCATAAAATATTCCTGAACCGTCATAAAATGTTCTTAAACTGTCATAAATATCATCAATAATTCTGAACTGTCATAAACGTCATTAAATGATTATGAAATGTTATAAATGTTCCTAAATTGTCATAAAGTGTTCCTGAGCTGTCATATACGTAACATAATGTTCTTAAACCATGATAAATGGCATCAAATGTTTCTGAACTGTTATAAACTGTTTGTAAGCTGTCATAAACGTCAAAATGTTTCTAAACTGTCATCATAAAATGTTCCTGAGCTGATCAAACATGTTTGTGAGCTGATATAAACGTCATATAATGTTCTTAAACTGTCATAAATGACATCAAATATTTCAAAGCTGTCATAAAATGTTTGTAAACTGTCATAAACGTCATAAAATAATTGTGAGCTGTCATAAACGTTTGAAAATGTTTCTAAACTGTCATAAATATCATAAAATGTTTTATAAATGTCATAAAATATTCTAAAATTGTCATAAACGTCATTAAATGTTTTTGAGCTGTCATAAAATACTTGTGAGATGTCATCAGCGTTATAAAATGTATACTGATTTTACAATTTTTAGTGTTAAAACTTAAATATTCACCAAACATCTTTCATATAATGCCCCATAAGCAACTTTATTCAAAATTATCAAAATATTTTGTTCAAGCATGCAGTTTATTTCTTTTAATTAGTGTACTTGAATAATATAATATAAATATTAAGTATCAATCACTGTCAACAGACTCTAAAAATACAAGCAATTACCGATTGCGTCGAACTTATCTTAATCGTATGGTAATACGAGCGCACAAATTACCAACATTACACCTTATCTGGCATCGCAGCCACTTTTCGCAACAAATTCGAAAATTGCACACACGCGGAAAATTACAATTTACAATTCCTCCCTTCATGCAATCTCCATTATATTTCTACGCCTCGCATGGAAAATTTGATTTAGAACGACCGGAAATCATCCTTTATCTTAGTCCATTTCCTTATATATTTTTCGGATAAAAAAAAGCTGACCTTCTTATCCTCATGCATGATTCAGTGCGTAAAATTCTCTCTGTTTTAATGGAAAAGAAAAAAAGTGATTCATTGGACAATTCTGGTAAATAATATTTTTGCAACTTTATTGCTTGTAAACTTTGCATTTCATCTCGTAAATGGCATCCCGCTTAAGGTGATAAACTAAGATGTAGACACGCGAGGGAAATAAGGTTTTTTTCTTGTTTTCCGCATCCATTACACGTATTGGTGGTATGAATGATGGGGAAGAGCTAACCCCGGAAGTAGTCTGAAATGTATCTCTATGTGTGTGTGTGTGTGTGTGGTGTGTGCCACGCATCAATCACACTGTCAATTGCAAAAAGGGCAAAAGTAAAATATTTAATTTGACATTGCACCAATTCTGTTTGTATTGATTTGTGTCGCTTACTTTATCCGACAGTTTAATTACTTTTGAAATAAAATATCAATTAGTATTGCTAATAAAATAAAACACTGTCTACGTTTTTTACCACAAATACTTTATTGATATATATCTATATTACTAAAGAATATATATTAATATTAACAAAAGTTCACGACTCGAGTTTCGACTTTTGAAGGCCATTATCAAGTGAAAACAAACTAACAAAGAAATACATTTATACAGAAAAATTATTATAAAAATTGAAGTGAGGGAAAAATAATTCAATTTTTAAAAATAAATCAATTTTTATAATAATTTTTCTGTATAAATGTATTTCTTTGTTAGTTTGTTTTCACTTGATAATGGCCTTCAAAAGTCGAAACTCGAGTCGTGAACTTTTGTTAATATTAATATATATTCTTTAGTAATATAGATATATATCAATAAAGTATTTGTGGTAAAAAACGTAGACAGTGTTTTATTTTATTATTATTATGGATTACCACGTAGTAAAGGTCTCAACCATCCTTCATATTTAATTAGTATTGCATTGGTAATAACGAGTGTGACCTTTGCGTGGAAATGTCACGCTTAATATTTCACTCTTGTACTGTGCCGTGCGTACGTAGATATATTTCATTGTTTCTCTTTCTCTTGCCGTTTCATTTTCGGCCGAGATTCCCGTCTCCTCTATCGATCCGGCCGGCCGAAACGGGTGAGACGACGCCAAGCAAGCAACAGACAGCGGCCTCCTACCATTGCCAACATGAACAAATTTAATGGGATTGTAAAGCATTGTTTTAAACATATTTAACAAACATTTTAATTAATTAGTTTACAAATTTTAACATTAATAAATGAGTTAATTAATAAAGTTACGAATGAAATTGGTTTGGTAATAATTTAAAGTTTCAATATTGAAAACTGTAGCCTCAGCATGAGTTCCAGTGAATCAAAATGTTCAAATTAATTGAAAAAAAAAATCAATAAAGTTACTCATGAGGCATATTTGAAGTTTGTTTGGTAAAAATTTGAAATTTTAGTATTGAAAATGGTAGTCTCAGCATGAATTTGTTACTACTTCTGACACATTGTATGACTATTATGACAGCTCAGGATCATTTGATGACGTTTATAACAGTTTACAAACGTTTTATGACGTTTGTGACAGTTCACAAACATTTTATGACAACTCATGAACATTTAATGACATTTATAACAGTTTAATAACGTTTTTTTAACGTTTATGACAGTTAACAAACGTTTTATGATTTATATGACAGCTCACAAACAATAACGTTTATGACAGCTCTACAATATTTTATAAAATATGTTTATGACAGTTCACAGACATTTTATGACTTTTAAGACAAACCTTTTATGAGAGCTCAGGAACATTTTATAAAGTTTATGACGTTTATGACATTTTATGATAACTCACAGTTATTTTATGATGTTAATGACAGCTCAGGAACGTTTGCTAACGTTTATGACAGTTTAAAAACATTATATGACATTTATGACAGTTTAGGAACATTATATAACATTTTTGACAAACATTTATAACATTTCATAATTACTTTATGACGTTTATGACAGTTCAGAGTCATTGATGATGTTTATGACAGTTGAGAAACATTTTATGACAGCTCACAGTTATTTCATTACAGTTTAGGAACATTATATGACGTTTATGATAATTTAAAAACATTATGTTACGTTTATGCCAACTCAGAAACATTTTATGACAGCTCAGAAACACTTGATGACGTTTATGATAGGTTAGTAACATTTTATGACGTTACTGACAGTTTACAAACATTTTATAACTATTCAGAAACACTTAATGACGTTTATAATAGTTAAGGAATATTGTATGACATTTATACAATTTAGGAACATTATATAACATTTTTGACAGCTCACAAACATTTTATAACTGTTCAAGAACACTTGATGACGTTCTTAAGGAACATTGTATGACATTTATGACAGTTTAGAAACATTGTATGCTGCTTATGATAGTTCAGAAACACTATGATGTTAATGACAGGTTAGGTTACGTTTATGCCAACTCAGACAGCTTAAGAACACTTAATAACGTTATGAAAGGTTAAGAACATTTTATGACAATATATAATGTTATTGACAGTTCACAAACATTTTATAACAGTTCAGGAACATTTTATGACACTTGTGACAGTTTAGGAACATTGTATGACGTTACTGACAGTTCACATACGTATTATGTCAGTTTAGAAACACATGATGACGTTTATGACAGTTTAAGAACACTTTATGATGTTAATGTTTATTTAGGAACATTATACGACATTTATGACAATTCAAAAACAGTTCAGGAACATATATGGTGTGATAGCTCAATGGTAGAGCACTTGCATATCATGCGAGCAGTCCGGGGTTCGATCCCCGAAATATGACTGAAATGATAACTTGCTCTTTATCCACCAGCGTGGTTCGGAAGTCACGTTTTAAGCTGTTGGTCCCATCAAACCACTTTAAACAAGTCGTAGACTTACTGTGGCGATGTAAAATAGCCGTAAAAAGCATAAATAATAATAATAATAATAACTTTCATGACAGTTAAAGAACATTATATGACAATTTAGGAACATTATTTTTTGTTTATGACAACTCACAAACATTTTATGACAGTTCAAAAACACTTTGTAATGTTAATGACAGTTTTGAAACATTATTTGACGTTACTGACAGTTCACAAACATTTTGGAACACTTGATGACGTTTATGTTAGGTTACAAACATTTTATGACAGTTTAGGAACATTATAGAACGTTTATGATAGCTTACAAACGTTTTATGACAGTTTAGGAATACTTAATGACATTAATGACAGTTTAGGAACATCATATGACGTTATTGACAGTACACAAACGTTTTATAACAGTTCAGGGAACTATGATAGTTAAGGAACATTGTATGACAATTTAAGAACATTCCACTATATATAACTTTAATTATAGCACATAATCATTTTATGTCGGTTCAAGAGCACTTGATGACGTTTATGTTAAATTAAGAACATTCTAAGACGTTTTTGTCATCTTGCAAACATTTTATGATAGCTCAGGAACACATAATAACTTTAATGACAGCTAAAGAACATTATATGACAGTTTAGAAATTGACAGGTCAGAAACATTTTATGAAATTTTGGACAGTTTAGAAACATTACATGACGTTACTGACAGTTTATAAACATTTTTAAACAATTCAGAAACATTTAATGACGTTTATGACAGTTTAGGAACATTATATAACATTTTTGACAGCTCACAAACATTTTATGACAGTTCAGAAACACATGAATACTTTCATAACAATTAAAAAACATTATATGACGTTACTGACAGTTTACAAACATTTTATAACAGTTTAGGAACACTTAATGACGTTTATAATAGTTAAGAAACATTGTATGACATTTATGACAGTTTAAGAACATAATATGACGTATATGACAGCTTACAATAATTTTATAAAAAGCTCAGGAAAACTTGATGACGTTAATGACAATTTAGGAACATTATATGATGTTACTAACAGTTTTCAAACAGTTTATAAAAACACCTGATGACGTTTATGATAGTTAAAAAACATTTTATGACATTTATGACAGTTTAAGAACATTATAAGACGTTTATAACAGTTTACAATCATTTTATGACAGTTCAAGGACATTTAATGACATTACATACATTTTATGACAGTTTCGAAAAACATGATGACGTTTATGACAGTTCAAAAACTTTTTATGATGTTATTGACAATTTAGGAACATTATGTGACATTTATGACAGATCACAAACGTTTTATGACGGTTCAGGAACACATGCTGACGTTTATGACAGTTAATGAACACTGTATGATTTTTATGACAGTTTAGGAACATTGTAGTACAGTTCAGAATTATTACATGACATTTATGACAGTTTAGGAACTTCATAGGACGTTTATGACAGCTCAAAACAATTTATGACAACTCAGGAGCACCTGATGACAATAATGACAGTTAAAGAACATTGTATGACATTGATGACAGTCTAGGAACATTATATGACGTTACTGATAGTTTATAAACATTTTATAACAGTTAAGGAACGTTTGATGACGTTTACGACATTTAAGGAACATTGTATGTTGCATATGACAGCTCACAAAGATTTTATGACAGTTTAGTAACATTTGACAACGTTAGTGACAGTTTAGAATTATTATATAATATTTATGACAGTTTAGGAACTTTAAAGGACTACTTGATGACGTTAATGACAGATTAGGAACATTATATGATTTTAATGACAGCTCATAAATATTTGATGCTAGTTCAAGAGTATTTAATGACGTTTATGTTGAATTAGGAACATTTTATGACGTTTTTGACAATTTTGACAGTTTACAAACATTTTATGACAATTCAGGAACATTGTATGACGTTTATGACACTAACAAACATGTTATGAACACATAATAAATTTTATACTAGTTATGGAACATTGTATGACATTTATGACAGTTTAAGAACATTATAAGACGTTTACAACTTTTCTCAAACATAATATGACAGTTCAAGAACATATAATGAGGTTTATAACAATTCAGGAATATTATATGTCAGTTTAGGAACATTATATAACATTACATACATATTATGACAGTTTCGGAACATATGATGACGTTTATGACACTTCAAGAACACTTTATGATGTTAATAACAGTTTAGGAACATTATGTGACGATTATGACAGTTCATAAACATTTTATGACAGTTAAATAACATTTGACAACGTTAATGACAGTTCAGAAATATTCTATGACATTTATGACAGTTTATGAACTTTATAGGACGTTTATGACAGCTCAAAACAATTTATGACAGCTCAGCAACATTTGACGACGTTAATGACAGTTTAGAAACATTGTGGAACGTTTATGAAAGATCAAAACAATTTTTGACAGTTTAGAAATACTTAATAATGTTTATGATAGTTTAGGAACACTTGATGACGTTAATGACAGATGAAGAACATTATATCATTTTAATGACAGTTCACAATCATTTTATGCTAGTTCAAAAGCATTTGATGACGTTTATGTTGACTTAGGAACAATATTTTATGACATCTTTGACAGTTTAGGAACATCATATGTTGTTACTGACAGTTTACAAACATTTTATGACAGATCAAGAACATATAATGAGGTTTATAACAATTCAGGAATATTATATGTCAGTTTAGGAACATTATATAACATTACATACATATTATGACAGTTAAGGAACATTTTATGACATTTATGACAGTTTACGAACACTGTATGCCTCTTATAATAGTTCACAAAGATTTTATGACAGTTCACAAACACTTGATGACAGTTTACGAACTTTATAGGACGTTTATGGCAGTTTAAAAACCTTATATGTTATTTTTGGCAGTTTATGTGCATTGTATGACGTTACTGAGAGTTTACAAACATTTTATGACAGTTCAGGAACATTCTATGACATTTATGACAGTTTAGGAACATTATATAACGTTTATGACAATTTATAAATATATTTTGACAGTTCAGGAATTTAATGACGTTAATGACAGGTTAGGAACATTTTATGAACACATAATGACGTTTATGATAGTTTAGAAACATTGTATGACATTTATGACAGTTTAGAAACATTATATGACGTTTGTGGCAGTTTATTAATATATTATAACAACTCGGGAACGTTTGATAACGTTTATGACAGTTTAGGAACGTTATATGACATTTATGACAGTTTAGGAGCATTTTATGACGTTACTGACAGTTTATAAACATCTTATGACAGTTCAGTATTATTGTATGACGTTTATGACACTTATAAAAAACATTTTATGACATTTATGACAGTTAAGGAATATTGTATGACGTTTATTTTTTGACAGTTTATCATCATTTGATGACGTTAATGACAGTTTAGGAACCTTATATGACATTTATGAAAGTTTAGAATCATTATATGACGTTTATGACACTTTATAAATATATTTTGACAGTTTAGGAACATTTAATGACAGCTTAGGAACATTATATGACATTTATGAGAGCTTACAAACATTTAATGAACACTTAATGACGTTTATGATAGTTAAGAAACATCATATGACGTTTGTGGCAGCTCACAAACATTTTATGATAACTTTTGATAACGATTATGACAGTTTACAAACATTTCAGGAATACTTAATGACGTTTTTGACAGTTTATGAACATTTTACATTTGCTGGCGTTTACGACAGTTTAGGAAAATTAAATGACAGTTTATAACGTTTATGACAGCTCACAAACATTTTATGACAGTTCACAAACATTTCTTGACAACTCAGGAGCATTTGATAACGTTTATGACCGCTTACAGGTTTTTTATGACAGTTTAGAAACACTTGATGACGTTAATAAAGTTTAGTAACATTTTATAAAGTTTATGACAGCTCTTAATATCTAATGACAGCTCAAGAACATTTTATAACGTTTATGGTAACTTATTGGTAAGTTATTTGAAATTTGATTTGTCAATTATGACGTTACATGAAATTTATTTTTCAACTTTTTTGAACTGTCAAATATGACATATAACACTTATTATGACAAACATTAAATATAACATTTTGGTGTGTCAATTATGACAGTTTTTGACTATTTGATTATTATGTTTGAACAAGTTTGACCCAACCTAACCTACTTGATATATTAAAGTTTTTCAACATTGACGTTTCTAACAATTGGCATATCTAAGCATTAAGAGTTCTAAGTATTGACAATTCTAAACATTGACTGTTTTAGACATTGATGGTTCTAAATATTGAAGTTTCTAAAGATTGAAATTTCTAAACATTGACAGTTCTAAGCATGGAAGTTTTTGACATTTCTAAGCATTGACTGTTCTAAATATTAACATTTCTAAGCATTGAAATTTCTAAAGATTGACGTTTCTATAAGCATTGACAATTCCAAATATTTGACATTTTTGGACATTCACATTTCTTAGCCTTAAAGTTTGCTAGAAAATTGCAATTTAATCTAAAAACAGTCAAAATATTTATTCCTAACCTAATTTAACCTAACCTAACCTAACCTAACCTAGAATTAGTTAAAATAATTATTTATAATTTAAGTTAAGTTAAAACATGTTTGACAGTTACAACCTAACCTAATTTAAATTGATTTTATTGCAAATTTGACAGATTAGTAGAAAATATGACACGTTTTAACATGTTTGACAGTTACAATCTAATTCAAACTAAATTTTTTTTGTTGCAACTTAATAGTAAATTACTAATTTGGGATTTTTGAAAATTATTCAAAATAATTAGGAAACTACCCGTCATAGAATGCTTTAATAAAATGAATGTATAGTAATTATTATTCTAATCTCTGTCGGCGCCTGCGTCAACACAATACTCCTTTGTAATGCAAAACAAAATTGTTAACTCGACTATATTTCAATCTACAAAGTGAAAATACAAATATTTGTAGCAACGAATGTTTGTATATTGTATAAAATCCACACAATAGAGTAAAATTAACATGTGAAACATTAAGAACCTCGCTCCTCTCCCGACCCCAAAACTGTAACTCTTCATAATTGTTATTTAAATATGAAAATTAACGGCGTTGCGGTACAGTATTAAGGGCTGCATAATTTATAAGCAACGCGTAATATAAGCCACGAGCACAAACACAAAACTTTCTGGGTCAATACTTCATCAAATTGCCTCAATAAATATTTATTAATAATAATTGGATCCGTGATTGATTTCAAACAATATCCATTACTTAACTTAAATGATCGTTAAAATCTGGAGGTCAAAGCTTCCCCAAAATTTGTGCCAACTTTTTTTTCTTTCTTTCTTCTTTCCACCACTGTGTGGTGCGAGGAGAATAAATTGGAATTTATTGTGTTTCGTGTAATTTAGTGCCGAGTCTCTACGCGGCCATTATTAGAAAGAGACGGATGGATGGATGGAGGGCATTATTGCGAGATCTAAATTTATCCGCGGCGACGCATTTTTTATGTTTCAACTTAATTATAACATAGATGCGATGTGACGGAATTACAACTAATTTTGTTTTTTTTTTATTTTTCAGGTAAGTTTAAAGCTGAGAATCTACGTTTGAGTTATCTTTAAGAGAGGCGGTAATTATTTTAGTGATTTGAATGTTATTACTAAGTTATTAAGTAAACAGATTTGTTGTTGCATATTTTGTCAACAGAGGGCGTTACGTAACTTCATATTATAATATTGTAATTTGATGCAAATTGTCTTAATGGTGCAAGGCATGTTGATAAGTGTTGTATAGCTTGAAACACGTTTTGCTATGTTGCCTTTTTTGTATAAATTTAAGTAGGACTTTCAAGAATTGAATTGAATTGTGTTCTATTTATTATGTTTGTAATATATGTCAAACAATATGACAAATTTGACATATGTCATTATGACAAGTTTGACATTTGTCAATTAATATCATAAGACTAACATATGCCATTAGGACAAGACTAACATATGCCACTTTCAAGAATTGAATTGAATTGTGTTCTATTTATTATGTTTGTAATATATGTCAAACAATATGACAAGTTTGACATATGTCATTATGACAAGTTTGACAAATGTCATTATGACAAGTTTGACATTGGTCAATCAATATGACAAGTTTAAGAAATGTCATTATGGCAAGTTTGACATATGTGATTATGACAAGTCTGACATATCAAACAATATGACAAGTTTGACATATGTCATGATGACAAGTTTGTATCGCCGCATGCTTAGGGTCTCATGGACATACCGAGTAACTAATGAAACTATACTTATGCGCATGCAAAAGGACAGAGTAATTCTAAAAACGATAAAGCAGAGAAAACTGTCGGCAAAATTGAAGGGAAAAGATCACCAGGAAGACGACGAACCTTCTGGTTAAAGAACTTGCGTCAATGGACCGGCAATACTTCAATTGAATTATTTAGAACCGCGGTAGATAGAATTAGATGGGCCAGATTGATTGCTAACGTCCACTGAGGATATGGCACATCAAGAAGAAGAAGAATATGTCATTATAACAAGTTTGACATATGTCATGATGACAAGTTTGACATCAGTCAATAAATTTGACATATGTCATTATAACAAATTTGACATATGTTATTATGACAAATTTGACATGTCATTATGTCAAGTTTGACATATGTCATAATGACAAGTTTAACATTTGTCATAATGACAAGTTTAACATTTGTCATTTTGACAAGTCTGACATGTCAAACAATATGACAAATTTAAGATATGTCATTATGACAAGTTTGACATTTGTTATTATGACAAGTTTGACATTTGTCAATCAATATCACAAGACTAACATATGCCATTATGACAAGTCTGACATCTCAAATAATATGACAAGTTTGACATATGTCATTATGACAAGTTTGTAATATGTCATTATAACATGTTTGACATATGTCATTATGGCAAGTTTAACATTTGTCATTTTGACAAGTTTGACATGTCAAACAATATGACAAGTTTAAGATATGTCGTTATGACAAGTTTGACATATGTCATTATGACAAGTTTGACATTTGTCAATCAATATTACAAGAGTAACATATGCCATTATGACAAGTCTGACATGTTAAATAATATGACAAGTTTGACATATGTCATAATGACAAGTTTGACATATGTCATTATGACAAGTTTGATATATATCATTATGACAAGTTTGTAATATGTCATTATAACAAGTTTGACATATGTCATTATGACAAGTTTGACATCAGTCAATCAATATCACAAGACTAATATATGTCATTATGACAAGTCTTACATGTCAAATACTATGACAAGTTTGATATATGTCATTATGACAACTTTGACATATGTGAATATAACATAAATCAATGACAAGTTTGACATGTGTCAATTGATATGACATATGTCGTTATAGCAAGTTTGACAAACCAATTTGACAAGTTTACATGCATTATAACAAAATTGACTTGACTTGATTGTCAATCAATATAAAAAGTTTGACACGTTTATAGTTTGATTTTTATTATTAATTTGAGAGTTGTCAAAGCATAGGTATTTTACAGTTAATAAAGCATGTCAATTAGACATTTGACAAACTATGTCAGTGGACAGCATGTCAATTTGACAGTTGACAGATCATGTCTACTTGACATTTGACAAAACATACTAATTTTTGACAGTTGACAAAGGATGTCAGTTGACGAAGAATGCCAACTTGACAGTTGACAAAGCATATCCATGTGACAGTTGACAAAATATAAATTTGACAATTGACAATGTTTATGTGACAGTTGACAACTCCTGCCTATTTTTTTTTTGACGTTTGACGAAACAAACTGATTTGACAGTTAATAATTTATGTCAAAATATTAAGTCACAGTTGACAAAAAGGTTAATTTTTTTTTCTCATAATTTGACAGTTTTACACAATTTGTATTAAATATTAATTTCTACACAATTTGCCAGTTTTACACATTTGACATTTTTTCTCAATTTGACAGTTTAAATTAGTTTAGTGATATTAGTGATATTTAGTGTCAATTTTTACACAATTTGAAATCAACATTGTTTTACACAATTTGCCAGTTTTATACAATTTGACAGTTTTACACAATTTGACAATTTTTCTTACTTTGATGGTTCTAAACAATTTGACACTTCTACACAGTTTGAGAATACTACAAAACTTGATTTGTCAATATCTATACAATTCAAGAGTTTTACACAGTTTGACATGATTTTTTTAATTTTACCGTTCTACACAGTTTGACAGTTTTACCATCGTTGTCAGTTTGACAAGTTTTTACAGCTTTACACTTTTTGATAGTTTACACAATTTGACATTTTTACACAATTTGACAGTTTTATTCAGTTTGATATTTTATAATTTAGTATTAAATGTCAGTTTTTACACAGTTTGTCAGCTTTACACAGTTTTACACAATTTGCCAGTTTTATACAGTTTGACAGTTTTACACAATTTGACAAGTTTTCTTACTTTGATGGTTCTAAACAATTTGACAGTTCTACATAGTTAAGAGTACTACAAAATTTGATTTGTTAGTTTCTATACAATTGAAGAGTTTTACACAGTTTGACATGTTTTTTTTTAATTTTACAGTTTTAAAGAATTTGACAATTTTACACAATTTGACAGTTTTACTTTTACAGTTGTCAGTTTGACACTTTTTTACAGTTTTAGACTTTTTGATAGTTTTACACAATTTGACATTTTTATTCAGTTTGATATTTCATAATTTAGTATTAAATGTCAGTTTTTACACAGTTTGTCAGCTTTGCAGTTTTACACAATTTGCCAGTTTTATACAATTTAACAATTTTACACAATTTGACAAGTTTTCTTACTTTAATGGTTCTTAACAATTTGACAGTTCTACACAGTTTGAGAGTACTTCAAAATTTGATTTGTCAATATCTATACAATTTAAGAGTTTTACACAGTTTGACATGTTTTTTTTAATTTTACAGTTCTAAAGAATTTGACAATTTTACACAATTTTACAGTTTTACAATTGTTGTCAGTTTGAGACTTTTTTACAGTTTTACACTTGTTGATAGTTTTAAACAATTTGACAGTTTTACACAATTTGACAGTTTTATACAGTTTGACATTTCATAATTTAGTATTAAATGTCAGTTTTTACACAGTTTGTCAACTTTAAACAGTTTTACACATTTTGGACAGTTTTATACAGTTGTTTTTTTAAATTTTACAGTTCTAAACAATTTGACAATTTTACACAATTTTTACAGTTTTACTTAGTTTGATAGTTTTATACAATTTGAGCAATTTCGACACAATTTTTACACAATTTGACAGTTTTACAATTGTTGTCAGTTTGACACTTTCAACAGTTTTACACTTTTTTATAGTTTTACACAATTTGACAGTTTTACACAATTTAACAATTTTTCTTACATTGATGGTTTTAAACAATTTGACAGTTCTACACAAATTAATATTTAATGTCAATTTCAGTCTACACTATCAGTTTTACACAATTTGACAGTTTTACAATTTTCTCAGTTTGATTTTTTTTACAGTTTTTGACAGTTTTACACTTGCTCATAGTATTATACAATGTTACACTTTTACACAATTTTACAGTTTGACACTTCTTGACAGTGTTTGACAGTTTTACACATTTTGACACTCTTACACAATTTGATAGTTTTAATCAATGTGACATTTTATATTTAATATCAATTCTTACACAATTTGACTGTTTAACACAATGTAAAATATTGAACTGTTTGCCAGTTTTAGTTTGAAAATATTTCTCGGTTTGACAGTTTTGACAGATTTACACAATTTGAAAATTTAACACAATTTGACGGTTTTTACATAATTTGATATTTAATGTAAATTTTTAAACAATTTGACACAGTTTGACAGTTTTTTTTTTTAATTTGACTGTTTATATAATTTCAATTTATAAAGATTTTAGTTTTACACAGTTTTGACAGTTTTACACAGTTTAACACAATTTGACAGTTTTTACATAATATAAATATTTAATGTCAATTTTTACACAATTTGGAAGTTTGACACAATTTGACTGTTTTATACAATTTGACAATCATACAAAATTTGACTATTTTACACAATTTGACGTTTCTACCCAATTTAATTTTTAAACAATTTGACTCAGTTTGAGTTTTTTTCTTTAATTTGACAGTTTATATGATGTTAATTTTTACATTTTTTACAATTTTACACAGTTTGTCAATTTAACACTATTTGACGGTTTTACACAATTTGACATTTTTTCTTAATTTGACAGTTTATATAATGTTAATTTGTACACAATGTGACAGTTTTGACAGTTTTACACAGTTTGACGGTTGTACCCATTTTGATATTAATGTTAATTTTTACACAATTTGACAGTTCTACACAGTTTGACTATTTTTTCCAGTTTGACAGTTTTACATAATTGCCAATTTCTACAAATTTACAGTTTTACACACTTTAATGGTTAAACACAATTTGACGGTTTTACACAGTTTTACACAGTTTGACAGTTTAACACAATTTAAAGTTATTACATAATTTGATATTCATTGTCGATTTTTACACAATTTGTTAAGTTTAGACATTTTGCCAATTTTGTACAATTTGACAGTTTTACACAATTTAAGATTATTTCTCAGTATCAGGTTCTAAACATGTTGACAGTTTAACATAGTTTGATAGTTCTACACAATTTGATATTTATGTTAAGTTTTACACATTTTGACAATTTTTATCATTTTATAGTTTTAAACAAATTTACACAATTTGACAGTTTAAACACAATTTGATAGTCTTATATAATTTGACAGTTCTACACAATTTGACAATTTTACACAGTTTGACAATTTTTACACAACGGTTTTGCTCATATTTTTTTTACAGTTTTACACAGTTTGACATTTTTAAACAATTTGACAGTTCAGTTTTGCACAGTTACATAATTTGACAATTTGACGGATTTACACAATTTATTATGTCAGTTTGTACACGATTTGACACAGTTTGACATTTTTTTTTTCAATTTGACAGTTTATATAATGTCAATTTTACACAACTGCCAGTTTGACACAGTTTGACAGTTTAACACAATTTGACGGTTTTACACATTTTGTTGTTTAATGTCAATTTCTACACAGTATAACAATTTTGACACAATTTGTCAGTTTTGCAGTTTGACAATTTTTGTTAAATTGACAATTTTACACAGATTTTACAATTTATAAATTTTGACACAAATTGACAGTTTTACACAGTTTGACAGTTTTTGTGCTAAACACAATTTGACGGTTTTGCACAATTTGATAATAATTGTCAATTTTTATACAATGTTACAGTTTTACACAGTTTGACAGTTCTGTACGTTGACAGTTTAACAGTTTAACATTGTTTGACGGATCCATACAATTTGAGAGTTTTACTTAATTTGACATTTTTGTCTAAATTTGACAGTTAGAATGTTATTTTTTTACACAATTAAACAGTTTTACACAGTTTGACTGTACTACACAGTTTGACGGTTATGCACAATTTAATATTGTCAATTTTTACACAATTTGACAGTTTTACACAGTTTGACATTTTTGTTTGAAAGCATTATATTAGAATGAAAAATGTCAAACTATTAGGTTTGGTTAGGCATCGCCAACTGTCAAAATAATTTTTTTATGAAGTCAAGATGTCAAATTTGACAGATCTCAATTTTGATCAAATTTGACAGTCAATTTTTGATCAATTTGATCTGATTTGACAGATGTCAGTTTTTGTCAAAGTTGACAAACGTTTTTTTTTTGCAAATTTGACAGATGAATGTGACAGATGTCAAAAATTTGTTTTACAAATGTCAAAAATTGTTTGGAAAATGTGAAATATTTGTTTGCAAAAGACGTCAAGATGTTAGGTTAATACTACAGATTTGACATAACCTCATTTTAACTAATCTGGCAGACATCTGAAGAGAGTCTTACTAGACAACTTAAAAATGTATAACTTTAAAACTGTACATTGGAAATTAATACAATTTGGCATCAACATACCTTAGTATTATAGCTACCAATTGTGTAAAATTGAAGTAAATTGATACGCTCAATTTGACATAACCTTATTTTAACTAATCTGACCCACATCACAAAAGAGTCTTAACAGACAACTTAAAAATGTATAACTTTAAAACTATGCATTGGAAATTGATGCAATTTGGTACCTATATACATTACTACCTCAGCTACAAATTGTGAAAAATTTAAGCAAATTGATACGCCCAATTTGACATAACCTCATTTTAACTTATTCGGCCTACATCACAAGACAGTCTTAATAGACAACTTAAAATTGTATAACTTTAAAACTATACATTGGAAGTTGATGCAATTTGGTACTTATATACATTAGTACCTCAGCTACAAATTGTGAAAAAATTAAGCAAATTGATACGCCCAATTTGACATAACCTCATTATAACTTATCCGGCCTACATCACAAGACAGTCTTAATAGACAACTTAAAATTGTATAACTTTAAAACTATACATTGCAAAATGATACAAGTTGGTATCAATATACCTCAATACCATAGCTACCAACTGTGTAAAGTTGATGCAAATTGATACGCTCAATTTGACATAACCTCATTTTGACTTATCTGACCTACATTAACGAAGAACTGGAGTAGAGAACTTAATATACATGTTTCTGAAATTGTACTTAAGAAAATGATACAATTTGACAGATGTCAAAATAATATTTTTTTTTAAATAAGTAAATGTAGGGTTATCTTAGACAATACAAACTGTCAAAGCACATGACAGATGTCAAAAATGTGATTAATTGCTAAGTTCAAATGTTTCTTGACCTATCACAACAGAACATTTTTAATGGCCGCACGCTAGTCATAGCAAGCTATTAATTAGTTGTCATGGCAACCAATGATACAAATTAATATTTTTAAAACAATTAATTTAGAATGCGGGTCGTCTAAAATGTTTAAGGGGTTTGTAGCGTCGCCCTAATTTGCATGACATTAGCATACAAACTGGGTCATTACGATATAATATGTATGATGGTCGTCGTAGCGGTATCGATTGAAAAGTTTCGGGACGATTCTAATAATAGCAGCCGCCGCCGCCGCCTCCGCGGACGACGTCGACGATGCTCCTCTCTCCTCCATCCACTCATCATAACGAAGTATAATTTGTATGCTGGAACAAACTGCAACATTCCGAATCTTCGACCACCACCACCACTCGTAGGAGTCACTTAGAACTTTGAATATTTATGACTTCATTTCCGAGTCGAACTACTTTGCGTTTTTTGCAATGTTTTGTCCCGTTTTACAGTATGAATATGAAAGGGCGGATTCGATTGGATGGAATGAAATTGCATCCATCTTGAAATTGGATTCAATAAGAAAAACATAAATTGAAACGCATTCAAATTGAAATGGATTTTTTTAATGGTTTATTTATCCAATTAACCAATCAAGGAACATTTATTAACATTAATGAAAGCTCAGGAACATTATGACGTTTATGATTGTTTAAAAATGAACATTTATTGACATTTGTGGTAGCTCAGGGAATTTTATTGACATTTCTGGTAGCTTAGGAACATTTATGAAAGCTCAGGAACATTATGACGTTTATGAATGTTTACAATGAACATTTATTGACTTTTGTGGTGGCTCAGGGTTTTTTATTGACATTTTTGGTAGCTCAGGAACATTATGACGTTTATGAATGTTTACAATGAACATTTATTGACATTTGTGGTAGCTCAGGGAATTTTATTGACATTTTTGGTAGCTCAGGAACATTTATAGAAGCTCAGGAACATAATGACGTTTATGAATGTTTAAAAATTAACATTTATTGACATTTGTGGTAGCTCAGGCAATTTTATTGACATTTCTGGTAGCTCAGAAACTTTTATGAAAGCTCAGGAACATTATGACGTTTATGAAAGTTAAAAAATGAACGTTTATTGACATTTTTGGTAGCTCATGAAAGCTCAGGGAAGCTCAGGAACATTTATGAAAGCTCAGGAACATTATGACATTTATGAAAGTTAAAAAATGAACGTTTATTGACATTTGTGGTAGCTCAAGAAATTTTATTGACATTTTTGGTAGCTCAGGAACATTTATGAAAGCTCAGGAACATTATGGCGTTTATAAATGTTTAAAAATAAACATTCATTAACATTTGTGGTAGTTTAGGGAATTTTATTGACTTTTTTGGTAGCTCAGAAATATTTATGAAAGTTTAAGAAGATTATGACGTTTATGAATGTTTAAAAATGAACATTTATTGATATTTGTGATCTCAGGGAATTTTATTGACATTTCTGGTTGCTCAGGAACATTTATGAAAGCTTAGGAACATTATGACGTTTATGAATGTTTAAAAATTTATATTTATTGACATTTGTGGTAGCTCAGGGAATTTTATTAACATTTCTGGTAGCTCAGGAACTATTATAGAAGCTCAGGAACATTATGACGTTTATGAATGTTTAAAAATGAACATTTATTGACATTTGTGGTGGTTTAGGGAATTTTATTGACATTTCTGGTAGCACAGGAACATTTATGAAAGCTCAGGAACATTATGACGTTTATAAATGTTAAAAATGAACATTTATTGACATTTGAGGTAAATCAGAGAATTTTATTAACATTTTTGGAAGCTTAGGAACATTTATGAAGGCTCAGGAACATTATGACGTTTATGAATGTTTAAAAATTGAACATTTATTGACATTTGCGATAGCTCAGGGATTTTTATAAAAATTTCTGGTAGCTCAGGAACATTTATAAAAGCTCAGGAACATTTTGACATCAATGACGTTTATGAATGTTTAAAAATAATTTTTTTTTTGACATTTGTGGTAGTTCAGGGACTTTTATTGAAATTTCTGGTAGCTCAGGAACGTCTATTAACATTTATAATAGCTCAGGAACATTATAACATCTATGACGTTTATCATTGTTTGAAAATGAACGTTTATTGACATTTGTGGTAGCTCAGGAACATTTATTGAAATTTCTGGTAGCTCAGGAACATTTATTAACATTTATAATAGCTCAGTACCATTATGACATTTATGACGTTTATAAATGTTTAAAAATAAACGTTTATTGACATTTGTGGTAGCTCAGGGACTTTTATTGAAATTTCTGGTAGCTCAGGAACATTTATTAACATTTATAATAGCTCAGGAACATTATGACATCTATGACGTTTATAAATGTTTGAAAATGAACATTTATTGACATTTGTTGTAGCTCAGGGACTTTTATTGAAATTTCTGGTAGCTCAGGAACATTTATTAACATTTATAATAGCTCAGGAACATTATGACATCTATGACGTTTATAAATGTTTAAAAATGAACGTTTATTGACATTTGTGGTAGCTCATGGACTTTTTTTGAAATTTCTGGTAGTTCAGGAACATTTATTAACATTTATAATAGCTCAGGAACATTATGACATCTATGACGTTTACCAATGTTTAAAAATAAACGTTTATTGACATTTGTGATAGTTCAGGGACTTTTATTGAAATTTCTGGTAGCTCAGGTACATTTATTAACATTTATAATAGCTCAGGACCATTATGACATTTATGACGTTTATAATTGTTTTAAAATAAACGTTTATTGACATTTGTGGTAGCTCAGGGACTTTTATTGAAATTTCTGGTAGCTCAGGAATATTTATTAACATTTATAGTAGCTCAGGAACATTATGACATCTATGACGTTTATAAATGTTTAAAAATGAACGTTTATTGACATTTGTGGTAGCTCAGAAACGTTTATTAACATTTATAATAGCTCAGGAACATTATGACATCAATGACGTTTATTAATGTTTGAAAATGATCATTTATTGACATTTGTGGTTGCTCAGGAACGTTTATTAACACTTATAATAGCTCAGGAACATTATGACATCTATGACGTTTGTTAATGTTTGAAAAAGAAAATTTATTGACATTTGTGGTAGCTCAAGGACTTTTATTGAAATTTTTGGTAGCTCAGGAACGTTTATTAACATTTATAATAGCTCAGGAACATTATGACATCTATGACGTTTATAAATGTTTAAAAATGAACGTTTATTGACATTTGTGGTAGCTCAGAAACGTTTATTAACATTTATAATAGCTCAGGAACATTATGACATCAATGACGTTTATTAATGTTTGAAAATGAACATTTATTGACATTTATTGTAGCTCTGAGACTTTTATTGAAGTTTCTGGTAGCTCAGGAACGTTTAATAGTATTAATAATAGCTTAGGAACATTATGACATCTATGACATTTATTAATGTTTGAAAATGAACATTTTTGACATTTCTGGTAGCTCAGGAACATTTATTGACATTTATAATAGCTCAGGAACATTATGACGTTTATGAATGTTTAAAATGTACATTATTTGACATTTATGACAGCTCAGAAACATGACAGATTAAGAACACGATTAATTGTATTGAATTGAAGTAGTTGATTCTGCAAACATTGGTTGATATCCGGCCCTGTGCAAACCTAGTTAAGACGTCACAGAAAAATCAATAAGCAACAAGTGAACGTCGTTGAGGGTGGTTTTTCTAACAAAACCTACAACAAACGGGGTTGATTGCGTTACTTTCAACAAAAAAATGGAAAGAGTTGTCCCAAGTTTTTTGTTATAATTTCGTAGAATTTTTTCCATCAACCAAAGTGGGCCATCTCCAACAACCCCTACAAAGTGAAAAGCTATATTGTGTTCCTTAATTAAATCACCGAAGAAGAACCCGTTTTTTCTCGATAAATCTACCCCGTCCGTCCAATTCAGGCAATGGATCCGCCCTCTCTAACATACATCTTCGCTGGATAATTTCCTAAACACACATCACATTAAAAGGTAACGCAATTATTTGCTCGTGGAGGGATGGATGGATGGAAGGTGTTCGGCGGATCGATCGCCGGATTTCATCCCCTGCAATGTTGCAGCAGGGAAGAGGCGGGCGGTAAGCCAGATAACGTTCCGGATTTGCAATTTTCGCTCGCGCCGCAATCTGCATCGCATTGATTCTGTTTTCAAGCTAAAAATGTTCTAATAATTCGCTTTAACAGACCGACAAGTTTAGGGGATGATGTAGTAACACGTTTCCATACCTGCTGCAATGCAACAACCAAGCGCGGGTCGATAAAACGGATTTCCTTGCCTACGCTTGCTTCGCATTAAATTAACTTACTTTAAATGGAAATAAAATAAAAAACTCAACTCGGAATAAGTTTCCAGACAATTTTATATATATTGGAAAGTCTTAAACATATTATAAACGTCAAATATGACATTAAATATCGTTATTAAACTGTCACATATAATTGTTGATGAGTCATACAACTGTCATAACACATACGTCAATTATTACTTAAAAAGTAACATTTGGTATATTGTCAAATATGTATTATGACATTTAACAACAATTCTGTCAAATTGTCACTAATTCAATTGTCAACTGTCAAAATATGACAAATCAAATATTTCAATTGTCAAAATTATGACATTTATCAAATGATTGTCGAAAATGTTTACTGTCGAAATAGTAAAAATGACAGCTGTCAAAATATAACAATTGTAAAAATGTCAAAAACATTTAAAATTATAATATCAATATCAAGATATGACACGAAATGAATTGTTAAAAATTTAAGAAATTACAAACATAAATAAATGTCAATGATATCAAAAACATTGGAAGTTATATAGTCACAAATATGAAAAAACTGTCAACATTATGACTTTAATCAAAAATGATTTGTCAAAAATATTGAAATTGTTATTTGTCAAAAATTACAAAAATGTCAAAAATTTTAATTTTTGATCACATTACAAATCATAACTGTCACAAATATGACACCTGTCAAAAGTGTCAAATGTCAAGAATGGCAAATGTCAAAAATGTCAAATGTCAAAATATGAAAAAAATCAAAAATTGTAATTCAACTGTCAAAATTATAACATTTCACAAAAAATAGTGGTAAAAATGACAGATGTCAAAATATGGCATTTATGAAAATGTCAAGAAAAGAACATTAAAAACTGTCAAAAATGTCATATAATGAATTGTTACATTTTGTAAAGCTTGGTGATAGGTTAGAGAACTCTGTTCTAATTATAGAATGCATTCTCATATTGTGAATAACATGCTTATTTTGAAAAAAAAAATAAAATTTATCAATAAAAAATTTTAAACAAAGTTGAATTTTACACAAAATATATACAAAAATATTTTTGAAATTTTTAGTGATAACTTGATAATTTTGAGATTTTTGCAAATTTATCAAAAAAAACTGTGAAAACTCGTTTAATTTTGAAAATTTTGAAAAAGCTTCTATAATCAATTTTAAGCACAATTGAATTTTTTACAAAATTGATTTAAAAACATTTTTGAAATTTTTAGTGATAACTTGATAATATTGAGATTTTAGCAAATTTATCAAAAAAACTGTGAATAACTCGTTTAATTTAGAAAATTTTGAAAAAGCTTTTATAATCAATTTTAAGCACAATTGAATTCTCTACAAAATTTATTTAAAAATATTTTTGAAATTTTTAGTGATAACTTGATAATATTGAGATTTTAGCAAATTTATCAAATAAACTGTAAAAACTCGTTTAATTTGGAAAATTTTGAAAAAGCTTTTATAATCAATTTTAAGCACAATTGAATTCTCTACAAAATTTATTTAAAAATATTTTTGAAATTTTTAGTGATAACTTGATAATTTTGAGATTTTTGCAAATTTATCAAAAAAACTGTGAATAACTCGTTTAATTTGGAAAATTTTGAAAAAGCTTCCATAATCAATTTTAAGCACAATTGAATTCTCTACAAAATTTATTAAAAAATATTTTTGAAATTTTTAGTGATAACTTGATAATATTGAGATTTTAGCAAATTTATCAAAAAAACTGTGAAAACTCGTTTAATTTGGAAAATTTTGAAAAAGCTATCATAATGAATTTTAAGCACAATTGAATTTTCTATAAAATTTATTTAAAAATATTTTTGAAATTTTTAGTGATAACTTGATAATATTGAGATTTTAGCAAATTTATCAAATAAACTGTAAAAACTCGTTTAATTTGGAAAATTTTGAAAAAGCTTTTATAATCAATTTTAAGCACAATTGAATTCTCTACAAAATTTATTTAAAAATATTTTTGAAATTTTTAGTGATAACTTGATAATATTGAGATTTTTGCAAATTTATCAAATAAACTGTAAAAACTCGTTTAATTTGGAAAATTTTGAAAAAGCTTCCATAATCAATTTTAAGCACAATTGAATTCTCTACAAAATTTATTAAAAAATATTTTTGAAATTTTTAGTGATAACTTGATAATATTGAGATTTTTGCACATTTATCAAAAAAACTGTGAAAACTCGTTTAATTTGGAAAATTTTGAAAAAGCTATCATAATGAATTTTAAGCACAATTGAATTTTCTATAAAATTTATTTAAAAATATTTTTGAAATTTTTAGTGATAATTTGATAATATTGAGATTTTAGCAAATTTATCAAAAAAACTGTGAATAACTCGTTTAATTTGGAAAATTGTGAAAAAGCTTTCATAATCAATTTTAAGCACATCCTCTACAAAATTTATTGAAAAATATTTTTGAAATTTTTAGTGATAACTTGATAATATTGAGATTTTTGCAAATTTATCAAAAAAACTGTGAAAACTCGTTTAATTTGGAAAATTTTGAAAAAGCTATCATAATCAATTTTAAGCACAATTGAATTTTCTATAAAATTTATTTAAAAATATTTTTGAAATTTTTAGTGATAATTTGATAATATTGAGATTTTAGCAAATTTATCAAAAAAACTGTGAATAACTCGTTTAATTTGGAAAATTGTGAAAAAGTTTTCATAATCAATTTTAAGCACAATTGAATTCTCTACAAAATTTATTAAAAAATATTTTTGAAATTTTTAGTGATAACTTGATAATTTTGAGATTTTTGCAAATTTATCAAAAAACTGTGAATAACTCGTTTAATTTGGAAAATTTTGAAAAAGCTTTCATTATTAATTTTAAGCACAATTGAATTCTCTACAAAATTTATTAAAAAATATTTTTGAAATTTTTAGTGATAACTTGATAATATTGAGATTTTAGCAAATTTATCAAAAAAACTGTGAATAACTCGTTTAATTTGGAAAATTGTGAAAAAGATTTCATAATCAATTTTAAGCACAATTGAATTCTCTACAAAATTTATTAAAAAATATTTTTGAAATTTTTAGTGATAACTTGATAATATTGAGATTTTTGCAAATTTATCAAAAAAACTGTGAAAACTCGTTTAATTTGGAAAATTTTGAAAAAGCTATCATAATCAATTTTAAGCACAATTGAATTTTCTATAAAATTTATTTAAAAATATTTTTGAAATTTTTAGTGATAATTTGATAATATTGAGATTTTAGCAAATTTATCAAAAAAACTGTGAATAACTCGTTTAATTTGGAAAATTGTGAAAAAGTTTTTATAATCAATTTTAAGCACAATTGAATTCTCTACAAAATTTTTAAAAAAATATTTTTGAAATTTTTAGTGATAACTTGATAATTTTGAGATTTTTGCAAATTTATCAAAAAACTGTGAATAACTCGTTTAATTTGGAAAATTTTGAAAAAGCTTTCATAATTAATTTTAAGCACAATTGAATTCTCTACAAAATTTATTAAAAAATATTTTTGAAATTTTTAGTGATAACTTGATAATATTGAGATTTTAGCAAATTTATCAAAAAAACTGTGAATAACTCGTTTAATTTAGAAAATTGTGAAAAAGCATTCATAATCAATTTTAAGCACAATTGAATTCTCTACAAAATTTATTAAAAAATATTTTTGAAATTTTTAGTGATAATTGATAATATTGAGATTTTTGCAAATTTATCAAAAAAACTGTGAAAACTTGTTTAATTTGGAAAATTTTGAAAAAGCTATCATAATCAATTTTAAGCACAATTGAATTTTCTATAAAATTTATTTAAAAATATTTTTGAAATTTTTAGTGATAACTTGATAATATTGAGATTTTTGCAAATTTATCAAAAAAACTGTGAATAACTCGTTTAATTTGGAAAATTTTGAAAAAGCTTTCATAATTAATTTTAAGCACAATTGAATTCTCTATAAAATTTATTGAAAAATATTTTTGAAATTTTTAGTGATAACTTGATAATTTTGAGATTTTTGCAAATTTATCAAAAAAACTGTAAATAACTCGTTTAATTTGAAAAATTTTGAAAAAGCTTCCATAATCAATTTTAAGCACAATTGAATTCTCTACAAAATTTATTAAAAAATATTTTTGAAATTTTTAGTGATAATTTGATAATATTGAGATTTTTGCAAATTTATCAAAAAAATTGTGAATAACTCGTTTAATTTGGAAAATTTTGGAAAAGCTTCATAATCAATTTTAAGCACAATTGAATTCTCTACAAAATTTTTGAAAAATATTTTTGAAATTTTTAGTTATAACTTGATAATATTGAGATTTTTGCAAATTTATCAAAAAAACTGTGAAAACTCGTTTAATTTGGAAAATTTTGAAAAAGCTTTCATAATTAATTTTAAGCACAATTGAATTCTCTACAAAATTTATTTAAAAATATTTTTGAAATTTTTAGTGATAACTTGATAATATTGAGATTTTTGCAAATTTATCAAAAAAACTGTGAAAACTCGTTTAATTTGGAAAATTTTGAAAAAGCTTTCATAATCAATTTTAAGCACAATTGAATTCTCTACAAAATTTATTAAAAAATATTTTTGAAATTTTTAGTGATAATTTGATAATATTGAGATTTTTGCAAATTTATTAAAAAAACTGTGAATAACTCGTTTAATTTGGAAAATTTTGAAAAAGCTTCCATAATCAATTTTAAGCACAATTGAATTCTCTACAAAATTTATTTAAAAATATTTTTGAAATTTTTATTGATAACTTGATAATATTGAGATTTTTGCAAATTTATCAAAAAAACTGGGAATAACTAGTTTAATTTGGAAAATTTTAAAAAAGCTTTTATAATCAATTTTAAGCACAATTGAATTCTCTACAAAATTTATTTAAAAATATTTTTGAAATTTTTAGTGATAATTTGATAATATTGAGATTTTAGCATATTTATCAAAAAAACTGTGAATAACTAGTTTAATTTGGAAAATTGTGAAAAAGCTTTCATAATCAATTTTAATCACAATTGAATTTTCTACAAAATTTATTTAAAAATATTTTTGAAATTTTTAGTGATAATTTGATAATTTTGAGATTTTAGCAAATTTATTACAAAAACTGTGAATAACTCGTTCAATTTGGAAAATTTTGAAAAAGCTTCCATAATCAATTTTAAGCACAATTGAATTCTCTACAAAATTTATTTAAAAATATTTTTGAAATTTTTAGTGATAACTTGATAATATTGAGATTTTTGCAAATTTATCAAAAAAACTGTGAATAACTCGTTTAATTTGAAAAATTTTGAAAAAGCTTCCATAATCAATTTTAAGCACAATTGAATTTTCTACAAAATTTATTTAAAAATATTTTTGAAATTTTCAGTGATAACTTGATAATATTGAGATTTTTGCAAATTTATCAAAAAAATTGTGAATAACTCGTTTAATTTGGAAAATTTTGAAAAAGCTTTCATAATCAATTTTAAGCACAATTGAATTCTCTACAAAATTTATTGAAAAATATTTTTGAAATTTTTAGTTATAACTTGATAATATTGAGATTTTTGCAAATTTATCAAAAAAACTGTGAATAACTTGTTTAATTTGAAAAATTTGAAAAAGCTATCATAATCAATTTTAAGCACAATTGAATTCTCTACAAAGTTTATTAAAAAATATTTTTGAAATTTTTAGTGTTAACTTGATAATATTGAGATTTTTGCAAATTTATCAAAAAAACTGTGAATAACTCGTTTAATTTGGAAAATTTTAAAAAAGCTTTTATAATTAATTTTAAGCACAATTGAATTCTCTACAAAATTTATTTAAAAATATTTTTGAAATTTTTAGTGATAATTTGATAATATTGAGATTTTTACAAATTTATCAAAAAAACTGAGAATAACTCGTTTAATTTAGAAAATTTTGAAAAAGTTTATATATTGCATTTTAAGCATATTTAAATTCTTTATAAAATTTATTTAAAAATATTTTTGAAATTTTTAGTGATAACTTGATAATATTGAGATTTTTGCAAATTTTTCACAAAAACTGTGAATAACTCGTTTAATTTGGAAAATTTTGAAAAAGCTTCCATTATCAATTTTAAGCACAATTGAATTTTCTACAAAATTTATTAAAAAATATTTTTGAAATTTTTAGTGATAACTTGATAATATTGAGATTTTTGCAAATTGTTCACAAAAACTGTGAATAACTCGTTTAATTTGGAAAATTTTGAAAAAGCTTTCATAATTAATTTTAAGCACAATTGAATTTTCTACAAAATTTATTAAAAAATATTTTTGAAATTTTTAGTGATAACTTGATAATATTGAGATTTTTGCAAATTTATCAAAAAAACTGGGAATAACTAGTTTAATTTGGAAATTTTTTAAGAAGCTTTCATAATCAATTTTAAGCACAATTGAATTTTCTACAAAATTTATTAAAAAATATTTTTGAAATTTTTAGTGATAACTTGATAATATTGAGATTTTTGCAAATTTATCAAAAAAACTGGGAATAACTAGTTTAATTTGGAAATTTTTTAAGAAGCTTTCATAATCAATTTTAAGCACAATTGAATTCTCTACAAAATTTATTTAAAAATATTTTTGAAATTTTCAGTGATAACTTGATAATATTGAGATTTTTGCAAATTTTTCACAAAAACTGTGAATAACTCGTTTAATTTGGAAAATTTTGAAAAAGCTTCCATTATCAATTTTAAGCACAATTGAATTTTCTACAAAATTTATTTAAAAATATTTTTGAAATTTTCAGTGATAACTTGATAATATTGAGATTTTTGCAAATTTATCAAAAAAATTGTGAATAACTCGTTTAATTTGGAAAATTTTGAAAAAGCTTTTATAATCAATTTTAAGCACAATTGAATTCTCTACAAAATTTATAAAAAAATATTTTTGAAATTTTTAGTGATAACTTGATAATATTGAGATTTTTGGATATTTATCAATAAAAAACTGTAAGAACTTGTTTAATTTGGAAAATTTTGAACAAGCTTTCATAACTAATTTTAAGCACAATTGAATTCTCTACAAAATTTATTAAAAAATATTTTCGATATTTTTAGTGATAATTTGATAATATTGAGATTTTTGCAAATTTATCAAAAAAACTGTGAAAACTCGTTTAATTTGGAAAATTTTGAAAAAGCTTTCATAATTAATTTTAAGCACAATTGAATTCTCTACAAAATTTATTTAAAAATATTTTTGAAATTTTTAGTGATAACTTGATATATTGAGATTTTTGCAAATTTATCAAAAAAACGTTGAATAACTCGTTTAATTTAGAAAATTTTGAAAAAGCTTTCATAATCAATTTTAAGCATAATTGAATTCTCTACAAAATTTATTTAAAAATATTTTTGAAATTTTTAGTGATAATTTGATAATATTGAGGTTTTTGCAAATTTATCAAAAAAACTGTGAATAACTAGTTTAATTGGGAAAATTTTGAAAAAGCTTTAATAATCAATTTTAAGCACAATTGAATTCTCTACAAAATTTATTTAAAAATATTTTTGAAATTTTTAGTGATAACTTGATAATATTGAGATTTTTGCAAATTTATCAAAAAAACTGTAAATAACTCGTTTAATTTGGAAAATTTTGAAAAAGCTTTCATAATTAAATTTAAGCACAATTGAATTATCTACAAAATGTATTTAAAAATATTTTTGAAATTTTTAGTGATAACTTGATAATATTGAGATTTTTGCAAATTGTTCACAAAAACTGTGAATAACTCGTTTAATTTGGAAAATTTTGAAAAAGCTTTCATAATTAATTTTAAGCACAATTGAATTTTCTACAAAATTTATTAAAAAATATTTTTGAAATTTTTAGTGATAACTTGATAATATTGAGATTTTTGCAAATTTATCAAAAAAACTGGGAATAACTAGTTTAATTTGGAAATTTTTTAAGAAGCTTTCATAATCAATTTTAAGCACAATTGAATTTTCTACAAAATTTATTAAAAAATATTTTTGAAATTTTTAGTGATAACTTGATAATATTGAGATTTTTGCAAATTTATCAAAAAAACTGGGAATAACTAGTTTAATTTGGAAATTTTTTAAGAAGCTTTCATAATCAATTTTAAGCACAATTGAATTCTCTACAAAATTTATTTAAAAATATTTTTGAAATTTTCAGTGATAACTTGATAATATTGAGATTTTTGCAAATTTTTCACAAAAACTGTGAATAACTCGTTTAATTTGGAAAATTTTGAAAAAGCTTCCATTATCAATTTTAAGCACAATTGAATTTTCTACAAAATTTATTTAAAAATATTTTTGAAATTTTCAGTGATAACTTGATAATATTGAGATTTTTGCAAATTTATCAAAAAAATTGTGAATAACTCGTTTAATTTGGAAAATTTTGAAAAAGCTTTTATAATCAATTTTAAGCACAATTGAATTCTCTACAAAATTTATAAAAAAATATTTTTGAAATTTTTAGTGATAACTTGATAATATTGAGATTTTTGGATATTTATCAATAAAAAACTGTAAGAACTTGTTTAATTTGGAAAATTTTGAACAAGCTTTCATAACTAATTTTAAGCACAATTGAATTCTCTACAAAATTTATTAAAAAATATTTTCGATATTTTTAGTGATAATTTGATAATATTGAGATTTTTGCAAATTTATCAAAAAAACTGTGAAAACTCGTTTAATTTGGAAAATTTTGAAAAAGCTTTCATAATTAATTTTAAGCACAATTGAATTCTCTACAAAATTTATTTAAAAATATTTTTGAAATTTTTAGTGATAACTTGATATATTGAGATTTTTGCAAATTTATCAAAAAAACGTTGAATAACTCGTTTAATTTAGAAAATTTTGAAAAAGCTTTCATAATCAATTTTAAGCATAATTGAATTCTCTACAAAATTTATTTAAAAATATTTTTGAAATTTTTAGTGATAATTTGATAATATTGAGGTTTTTGCAAATTTATCAAAAAAACTGTGAATAACTAGTTTAATTGGGAAAATTTTGAAAAAGCTTTAATAATCAATTTTAAGCACAATTGAATTCTCTACAAAATTTATTTAAAAATATTTTTGAAATTTTTAGTGATAACTTGATAATATTGAGATTTTTGCAAATTTATCAAAAAAACTGTAAATAACTCGTTTAATTTGGAAAATTTTGAAAAAGCTTTCATAATTAAATTTAAGCACAATTGAATTATCTACAAAATGTATTTAAAAATATTTTTGAAATTTTTAGTGATAACTTGATAATATTGAGATTTTAGCAAATTTATCAAAAAAACTGTAAATAACTCGTTTAATTTGGAAAATTTTAAAAAAGCTTTTATAATTAAATTTAAGCACAATTGAATTATCTACAAAATTTATTAAAAAATATTTTTGAAATTTTTAGTGATAACTTGATAATATTGAGATTTTTGCAAATTTATCAAAAAAACTGTGAATAACTTGTTTAATTTGAAAAATTTGAAAAAGCTATCATAATCAATTTTAAGCACAATTGAATTCTCTACAAAGTTTATTAAAAAATATTTTTGAAATTTTTAGTGTTAACTTGATAATATTGAGATTTTTGCAAATTTATCAAAAAAACTGTGAATAACTCGTTTAATTTGGAAAATTTTAAAAAAGCTTTTATAATTAATTTTAAGCACAATTGAATTCTCTACAAAATTTATTTAAAAATATTTTTGAAATTTTTAGTGATAATTTGATAATATTGAGATTTTTACAAATTTATCAAAAAAACTGAGAATAACTCGTTTAATTTAGAAAATTTTGAAAAAGTTTATATATTGCATTTTAAGCATATTTAAATTCTTTATAAAATTTATTTAAAAATATTTTTGAAATTTTTAGTGATAACTTGATAATATTGAGATTTTTGCAAATTTTTCACAAAAACTGTGAATAACTCGTTTAATTTGGAAAATTTTGAAAAAGCTTCCATTATCAATTTTAAGCACAATTGAATTTTCTACAAAATTTATTAAAAAATATTTTTGAAATTTTTAGTGATAACTTGATAATATTGAGATTTTTGCAAATTGTTCACAAAAACTGTGAATAACTCGTTTAATTTGGAAAATTTTGAAAAAGCTTTCATAATTAATTTTAAGCACAATTGAATTTTCTACAAAATTTATTAAAAAATATTTTTGAAATTTTTAGTGATAACTTGATAATATTGAGATTTTTGCAAATTTATCAAAAAAACTGGGAATAACTAGTTTAATTTGGAAATTTTTTAAGAAGCTTTCATAATCAATTTTAAGCACAATTGAATTTTCTACAAAATTTATTAAAAAATATTTTTGAAATTTTTAGTGATAACTTGATAATATTGAGATTTTTGCAAATTTATCAAAAAAACTGGGAATAACTAGTTTAATTTGGAAATTTTTTAAGAAGCTTTCATAATCAATTTTAAGCACAATTGAATTCTCTACAAAATTTATTTAAAAATATTTTTGAAATTTTCAGTGATAACTTGATAATATTGAGATTTTTGCAAATTTTTCACAAAAACTGTGAATAACTCGTTTAATTTGGAAAATTTTGAAAAAGCTTCCATTATCAATTTTAAGCACAATTGAATTTTCTACAAAATTTATTTAAAAATATTTTTGAAATTTTCAGTGATAACTTGATAATATTGAGATTTTTGCAAATTTATCAAAAAAATTGTGAATAACTCGTTTAATTTGGAAAATTTTGAAAAAGCTTTTATAATCAATTTTAAGCACAATTGAATTCTCTACAAAATTTATAAAAAAATATTTTTGAAATTTTTAGTGATAACTTGATAATATTGAGATTTTTGGATATTTATCAATAAAAAACTGTAAGAACTTGTTTAATTTGGAAAATTTTGAACAAGCTTTCATAACTAATTTTAAGCACAATTGAATTCTCTACAAAATTTATTAAAAAATATTTTCGATATTTTTAGTGATAATTTGATAATATTGAGATTTTTGCAAATTTATCAAAAAAACTGTGAAAACTCGTTTAATTTGGAAAATTTTGAAAAAGCTTTCATAATTAATTTTAAGCACAATTGAATTCTCTACAAAATTTATTTAAAAATATTTTTGAAATTTTTAGTGATAACTTGATATATTGAGATTTTTGCAAATTTATCAAAAAAACTGTGAAAACTCGTTTAATTTGGAAAATTTTGAAAAAGCTTTCATAATCAATTTTAAGCACAATTGAATTCTCTACAAAATTTATTAAAAAATATTTTCGAAATTTTTAGTGATAATTTGATAATATTAAGATTTTTGCAAATTTATCAAAAAAACTGTGAATAACTCGTTTAATTTGAAAAATTTTAAAAAAGCTTTCATTATCAATTTTAAGCACAAATGAATTTTCTACAAAATTTATTTAAAAATATTTTTGAAATTTTTAGTGATAATTTGATAATATTGAGATTTTAGCATATTTATCAAAAAAACTGTGAATAACTAGTTTAATTTGGAAAATTCTGAAAAAGCTTTCATAATCAATTTTAATCACAATTGAATTTTCTACAAAATTTATTTAAAAATATTTTTGAAATTTTTAGTGATAATTTGATAATTTTGAGATTTTAGCAAATTTATTACAAAAACTGTGAATAACTCGTTTAATTTGGAAAATTTTGAAAAAGCTTTCATAATCAATTTTAAGCACAATTGAATTCTCTACAAAATTTATTAAAAAATATTTTTGAAATTTTTAGTGATAATTTGATAATATTGAGATTTTTGCAAATTTATCAAAAAAACTGTGAAAACTAGTTTAATTTGGAAAATTTTGAAAAAGCTATCATAATCAATTTTAAGCACAATTGAATTCTCTATAAAATTTATAAACAATATTTTTTGAAATTTTTAGTGATAATTTGATAATATTGAGATTTTAGCAAATTTATCAAAAAAACTGTGAATAACTCGTTTAATTTGAAAATTTTTGAAAAAGCTTCCATAATCAATTTTAAGCACAATTGAATTCTCTACAAAATTTATTAAAAAATATTTTCGAAATTTTTAGTGATAACTTAATAATTTTGAGATTTTAGCAAATTTATCAAAAAAACTGAGAATAACTCGTTTAATTTGGAAAATTTTGAAAATGCTTTCATTATCAATTTTAAGCACAATTGAATTCTCTACAAAATTTATTTAAAAATATTTTTGAAATTTTTAGTGATAACTTGATAATAATGAGATTTTTGCAAATTTATCAAAAAAACTGTGAATAACTCGTTTAATTTTGAAAATTTTGAAAAAGCTTCCATAATCAATTTTAAGCACAATTGAATTTTCTACAAAATTTATTAAAAAATATTTTCGAAATTTTCAGTGATAATTTGATAATATTGAGATTTTTGCAAATTTATCAAAAAAACTGTGAATAAGTCGTTTAATTTGGAAAATTTTGAAAAAGCTTCCATAATCAATTTTTAGCACAATTGAATTCTCTACAAAATTTATTAAAAAATATTTTTGAAATTTTTAGTGATAACTTAATAATTTTGAGATTTTTGCAAATTTATCAAAAAAACTGTGAATAACTCGTTTAATTTGAAAATTTTTGAAAAAGCTTCCATAATCAATTTTAAGCACAATTGAATTCTCTACAAAATTTATTAAAAAATATTTTCGAAATTTTTAGTGATAACTTAATAATTTTGAGATTTTAGCAAATTTATCAAAAAAACTGAGAATAACTCGTTTAATTTGGAAAATTTTGAAAATGCTTTCATTATCAATTTTAAGCACAATTGAATTCTCTACAAAATTTATTTAAAAATATTTTTGAAATTTTTAGTGATAACTTGATAATAATGAGATTTTTGCAAATTTATCAAAAAAACTGTGAAAACTCGTTTAATTTGGAAAATTTTGAAAAAACTTTTATAATCAATTTTAAGCACAATTGAATTTTCTACAAAATTTATTTAAAAATATTTTTGAAATTTTTAGTGATAATTTGATAATATTGAGATTTTAGCAAATTTATCAAAAAAACCGTAAAAACTCGTTTAATTTAGAAAATTTTAAAAAGCTTGCATAATCAATTTTAAGCACAATTAAATTCTCTACAAAATTTATTTAAAAATATTTTTGAAATTTTTAGTGATAACTTGACAATATTGAGATTTTAGCAAATTTATCAAAAAAACTGTGAAAACTTGTTTAATTTGGAAAATTTTGAAAAAGCTTTTATAATTAATTTTAAGCACAATTGAATTCTCTACAAAATTTATTAAAAATATTTTCGAAATTTTTAGTGATAATTTGATAATATTGAGATTTTTGCAAATTTATCAAAAAAACTGTGAATAACTCGTTTAATTTGGAAAATTTTGAAAAAGCTTTCATAATTAATTTTAAACACAATTGAATTCTCTACAAAATTTATTAAAAAATATTTTTGAAATGTTTAGTGATAATTTGATAATATTGAGATTTTTGCAAAATTTATCAAAAAACTGTGAAAAACTCGCTTATTTTGAAAAATTTCAAAAATCTTTTTATAAAAAAATTTAAACAGAATTAAATTCTCCACAAAATTTATTTAAAGTAATTTTTGAAATTTTCAGTAATTTTTGCAAATTTAATCAATCAAATACTGTACAAAACAATAATAAATTCATGCAATTACTCTCCAAGCAATTTATTATAGATGACCTAGCGGCTAACTGGTTTATTTAATCTGATAACAAAGGTACATTATAGACAGACATAGTGCAGACAACCGCTGATCAATCAGTCAGCTGTGAGTCGTCCGTCGCGTCGTTTGTTCGTACGCATAAAGTGCTCTGCGTGCAGCAAAACTCGTTTGTTTCGTCGGCTTGCTGCCTTTTGTTTAAGTGCCCATTAATCAATCAATTAATGGGCAAAACGCGACGGATACAATATAATTAGGTGAGCTATAATCTTGGGGGGATTTATGACCTTATTCCCATTAATTCCATCACATATCATACACACAAACACACTTGTTAAGTTAATGTGTATGGTTATATTTATTTATGTATTTATACAAACCGACCATTAGCTAATGTAAAGGCTATAACAATTAATTGATTCTATTAAACTTACTTTATTTTTATAGGCAAGCAAGCACTGATTGTTATCTACCATTTTTATCAATTACTACATTTTAAGTTTGACACTTAAGATAAATGTCAAATTGCACATTTATAGTTTGACAGAAGACAAATTTTGCATATTTATATAAAACGTTAAGTAACAATGTACTTGTAACTTGATGTATAATCGTTTATGACAATTTGACATTAGTCCAAAAATGCAGTAGCGCCAGCCACCGAAAAATGATTAATACACTTTTAATAACATAATTGGCATTTTGACGCCGGAATGTCGGTCGGCCTCGTCATCTCTTCCCCGCAATCACAATCTCATCGGCGGTTACATTACGTTAATTGGGTGAAATTGTTTTCGAAATAGAAATCGTGTGTGTATGTTGTGTGTATGTTGTGAGTGCCGAGCCGCCGATCTATTTCGGGACCAAGAACGATATTTTTAGACTCGAGAGATTTTAATGCGAATCGGACCGACAGACAGAGCAGAGAAATTCATAACACGAAACAAAAACATAATAAACACGATCATTCGATCAAAAGATTATCATTTAACATCAACAAAATTGTTTTTTTTACAAAATATTGCCTCGAATCTGTCAAATCAAGATGATCAAATTTATTTGTCAAATAAAAGTATAATATTAAGCATAAGCTGTCAATATTAAATTGTCAAATTGAAATAAGCTGTCAAACTATTACACTAAACTGTCAAACTATTGACATAACCTAAAATTGATTATAAAGTTGCAGAATGTTGGCAAATTTGATCAGTCAAGTTGACATAAGCTGTCAAAATATTATACTAGACAGTTAAAACATCTGTCAAAATGCTTACATAACCTTGAAATTGTTATAAAATAGCAGAATGTTATCAAAATGCTTTTTATTGAAAAAATGATCTGTCAAATTGACATAACCTGTCAAACCATTTGTAAAATTTTTAACATAACCTCGAAATTATAAAATGTTATCAAACTGTCAAATAATTGTCATAATTAGGTGTCAAACTATTGCAGTAATCTGTCAAACTACATAAAATTGTTATAAAATGACAGCATGTTGTCTAAGTGGTATGAATTACAACTATAATCAATTAAATATTATTGGAATGTCATAATCATCTGTCAAACTATGCCATAATCTGTCAAATTGTTTAAACAATCATATGTCAAACTATTCTTATATAAACGGTAAAGTTATATAATCTCTCAAACTGACATAAACTGTCAAATATTTGTCTCATAATTATCTGTCAAACTTTTGCCTTAAACTGTCAAAAAATGGTAAAATGTGCTACAATCTGTCAAATTAATATAAACTGTCAAATGATTAGCGTACACTCTCATAGTTATCTGTCAAACTATTGCTTTAGTTTGACAAATTGTTGTAAATGGCGGCTTACGTTTATTTAAGCCTTATGACAGTTGACAACGAATTTCCGTTGGCGCAAGATAACAAACGTTTTGTGGCAATTAGTTATTAAATGACAGATGACATTTACTTGACAGCTGATGCAAGATAGTTTTGATATCACAGTTTTTAAATGACATTTGACTTAAGGAATTTTGTAAATGACAGTTGACGTTTATTTATGACAGTTGATGTATGACAGTTGACAGTTAACGTTTATCAATACAAATTAATGCTGACAGCTTACATATCAAATTTACATTTGACAATTAATGTTTAAATATGACAGTTGACGTTTATGTATGACAGATGACAGTTTACTTATGGCAGATTTGTGAATGGCAGCTAACATATTACAAAACGTCAAGAACGCTTATATTCTAAACAACGCTCAACTGTCAAACTGCTTAAATGTATTTATGAACTTATCATATTGTGCCATTAAACTGTCAAAAATTGTTAAATTATAACTTATACAATGCATAACTGTCAAACTGTTTAAGCTTTTTTATCAAATTGTCACATTACGTCAGCAAACTGTCAAAGGATCTAAGAGGTAACAAAATATTAGTCAAAAACTGTTAAACTATAATTTAAATAAAATAGAACTGTCATATTATGTCATTTTGAAAGCAAAAAACGTCAAAAACTGTTGATACATTCTAAACAATACTAAACTGCTTGAAACTGCTTTTCAAACTGTCATATTACGTCATTAAACTGTCAAACGATTTAAGAATCAACAAAATATTACTTTTAACTGTCAAAAACTGTTAAATTATAGTTTATGCAACTGTCAAACTATTTAAAATTGTTTATCAATTTATCGCAAACTCTAGAACTGTTAAAATAATCTGTCAAAATTTAAAATTATGGTTTGAACTGACAAATAAAAAAATATCTGTCGTATTACGTCATCAAACAATGTACAAACTAACAAAATAGTAGTTAAAATTTTTAACTGTCAAACTGTTTAAAACTATCCTATTATGTCATTAAATTGTCAAAAGTTTTAAAATTATGTTTTGAACTGTCAAAATAACAAAAATCTGTCATTAAACTGTCAAATAATGTCAAAACCAAACCATCATTAAACTGTCAAAAGTTCTAGAAACTGGCAAATTTAGGTTTAAACTGTCAAAAAATTTAAAATATGTTGTGAGTTGTCAAAATGACAACAAAAGTGTCAAATTATTTTATCAAACTGTCAAATAATGCATAAAGTAACAAAATAGTAGTTTCAAACTGTCAATAGCACTAAAATTTTAATCTAATCAACTGATTAATATTGTTTATCAAATTGATTATGTTATAAAATTGTCAAAAGATCTATGTTTTAAATAAAGCGCAACTGTCAAACTGCATAAGTCATTTTATGACTGTCAATAGATATCAATACTGTAATTGTCAAAAATTGTTGAATTATTTACAAACTGTCAAATCAACATAAATTATGGTTTATATCAAAATGTCAAAAAATGTCAAAGATTTGACAGCTGTCACTTATGTTTGACAGATGACTACAAATATTTTAAAACAAATGTCAATTGCAATATAATAACAAACAAACGTCTATAAACATTACCAGTTGACTCACTATGACCGATATTTGACTCATTATAACTAACATTTGATTGATGTCAGTTTTTATGTGACTCATGATTAGTCATATTAAAACAAACGTCACTCATGATATAAAAATATAAATTTGACTCATGTTAATGACAACTGTCAGTTTATATATGACAGAAGACAATAATTATCTTAAAACAAACGTCACTTAAGATATGACAACTTACAAAAATCATGAAATTGACTCATGTGTCAAATATCACAAATATGACTCACTGACGTTTGACAGCTGTCAATTTATAAATGACAGTTGACAATAAACATCTTGAAACAAACGTCACTTAGATATAACAATAAATTTATAAAATTGGCAGTTGACGTTTATCAATAAAAATTAATGCTGACAGCTTACAGCTGACAGTTGATGTTGACATTTATCAATAAAAATTAATTATGACAGCTGATTAAAGTTTACGACTTACAACTGATATTTACATATGACAGTTGAGTGTTACTTATGACAGTTAGTGTATGATAGCTGACAGATAATGTTTATGAATCAATTAATGCTGACAGTTTACATATCAAAGTTTACAAATGGCACGATTATCTATTAGTTATTGTATGACAGCTGACAGTTGACGTTTATTAATAAGACTTTATGCTTACATATTAAAATTTAACAACTGCCAGTTCGTATTTGCATATAACAGTTGACGTTTATCTATGACAGTTGACGTTTAATTATGACTGTTAATATTTGACCTATAACAGGTTAGTAAAATGCATTGACTTACTACAAAGTGCAAAAATAGCTAACATATAAAATTAATATATGACAGTTGATATTTATTGTATGACAGCTGACAGTTGACGTTTATCAAAATTGAAGTTTACATATCAAAGTATACAACTGACAGTTGATACTTACATATGACAGTTCACGTTTATCTACAACAGTCAACGTTTATCTGTGACAGTTGACGTTTATATATGACAGTTAACATATGACAGATGACAGCTTACAGTTTTGTAAAATGCAATTGACATATTAGAATGTGCAAAAAACATGAAATTTTTATATAACAGTTGACGTTTATGATGTCAGCTGACAGTTGACGTTTATCAGTCAAAATTAATGTATAACAACTGACACTTCAATATCAAAATTTATTTTTGACAATTGACGTTTATGCTTGACAGTTAACATTTGACAGATGACAGCTTTCATGTGGCAATTTTGTGAAATGCACTTGACTTATCAGAATGTGCAAAAGACTCTCATATAAAATTTATATATGACTGTTGACGTTTATTGTATAACATTTGACAGTTGACGTTTATCAACGACATATAGCGTATGACAACTGAGAGCTTAGGTATGTCATTTTTATCTATGATAATTGATTTTTATCATTTATGACAAACAACATAACGGATGTTTACGTATTGACATATGATACATGACAACAATTATTATTTATTTGACAAATGGCATTTGTTTAAAAATAATCCCATCGTTTGTTTTAGAATAATGAATTAGGTTATAATTGAGTAAGACCATATGTCGATAAATAAATATGACCTTAGTATGTCAGTCATCAACCGAATTAGGTTATGTTGTCCATCCATACGTAATCGAAACTAGGTTATGTAAAGCATTGTCAATTGTTTTGAAAGAAACATGCGTGATATTTCTGCGGCATGTCTACAAGTAAGCGCATAAAGTAGGCGCACTGTAAATATAGACGACCCGATCTATAAATAAGAGGGAATTAACATTCATGCATTTTACTTTCATCTATATTTAGCGTCGGTGGAAATGAAGGAGTCGAGTAAGGAAAGGGTCACATAATTGCACTGCATTATGATGAACCGGAGGCTATTAATAATGCCTTAGGGGTTGTTAATGAATAATCGGTTCAGCTCCGATTGAATTTCAGTTAATTGTCATCTATCATAAAATCTAATTTAAAACATGATAATTTAGAATTTTCTTCAAACTTTTCGTTTGATCACAATTTAAAAGTCCTCGGATTTCTTGCGTCGAAAAACTTTTCCACCCCATTATTTCGGCGCGTTAAAATTAATGATCCGGGATGGAGTTAGAGTTACCGACTTGACGAGTGTGTCGGAACTCTTATGTAAACAAATGCCTGCGAACGAAAGAGAATCATCATTTTGAAATAATTGACAACATTATTCTAACAACGGCTTCTAACATTTGTTGCTTAAACAGTTCAATATTTGACATTTAATGAACTAAGTTTGACATATGATAATTTGACAGATAACGTTTTAATATTTATACCAATATTGTGACTATTATTTGACTGATTAGGACATTACTTTGATAGATTGGAATAAAGTAGTTTGTAAAAATATGATTTGACTGTTTTTTAGCTGTCATATGTAAGCTGTCAGCTGTCAATACTGTTATTGTCACATATAAACTTTAACTGGCATAGATAAATGTCAATTATTTTATATAAACATCAACTGTCAGTTGTAAACTTTACAAATTGTGTAAGCTGCCATTAATAAACGTCAGCTGTCATTTATAAACATCAGCCTTAACTTACATGGTACATGTTTTCTGCAAACTGTGATATGTAAGCTGTCATTTATAAAAATGCCAAACATAAGCTAGCAGTTGTCATACTTTATTGGTTTTTGATAAACGTCAACTATCAGATTATACAATAAACGTCAACAGTCATTTATATGAGAGCATTTTGTACATTTTAGTAAGTTATATGTTAACTGTCAAGTATAAACGTCAATTGTCAAAAATGAACATAACTGTCAATTGTAAATTTTATTATTTAAGTTGTCAATTGTTATACATTAATTTTGATTGATAAATGTCAACTGTTAGCTGACATATCATAAACGTCAACTGTTATATAAAAATTTCATGTCTTTTGCACATTCTAATATGTCAATTGCATTTTACAAAACTGTAAGCTGTCATCTGCCATATGTTAACTGTCATATATAAACGTCAACTATCATATATAAACGTTGACTGTTGTAGATAAACGTGAAGTGTCATATGTAAATATCAACTGTCAGTTGTATACTTTGATATGTAAACTTCAATTTTTACTAATAAACGTCAACTGTCAGCTGTCATACAATAAACGTCAACTGTCATATATTAATTTTATATGTTAGCTATATTTGCACTTTGTAGTAAGTCAATGCATTTTACTAACCTGTCATATGTCAAATGTTAGAAATCATAATTAAACGTCAACTATCATAGATAAACGTCAACTGTTATATGTAAATATCAACTGTCAGTTGTTAAACTTTAATATGTATAAAGTATTATTGATAAACGTTAACTGTCAGCTGTCAAACATTAATTAATAGATAATGTGCCATTTGTAAACTTTGATGTGGAAGCTATCAGCATTAATTGATTCATAAACGTTATCTATCAGCTATCATACACTAACTGTCATATGTAACACTCATCTGTCATATGTAAATATCAGTTGTAAGTCGTGAACTTTAATCAGCTATCAGAGTTAGTTTTTATTGATAAATGTCAACATCAACTGTCAGTTGTAAGCTGTCAGCATTAATTTTTATTGAAAAACATCAACTGTCAATCTAATAAATTTGTTGTTATATATCAAGTGACGTTTGTTTTAGGATGTTTATTTTCAACTGTCATTTATAAGCTGACAGCTGTCAAACGTCAGTGAGTCAAATTTGTGATATTTGACAAATGATTCAATTTTATGATTTTTGTATGTTATCATATCTTAAGTGACGTTTGTTTTAAGCTAATTATTGTCATCTGTCATATATAAACTGACAGTTGTCATTAACATGAGTCGAATTTATATTTTTATATCTTGAGTGACTTGTTTTAATATAACTAATCATGAGTCACATACAAACTGACATCTATCAAATGTTAATTATAATGAGTCAAATATCGGTCATAGTGAGTCAGCTGGTAATGTTTATAAACGTTTGTTTGTTATTAAAATGCAATTGACATTTGTTTTAAAATGTTTGTAGTCATCTGTCAAACATAAGTGACAGCTGTCAAATATTAGTGATAATGACCATTTTTTGACATTTTGATATAAACCATAATTTATGTTGATTTGACATTTTGTAAATAATTCAACAATTTTTGACAGTTACAGTATTGATATCTATTGACAGTCATAAAATGACTTATCCAGTTTGACAGTTGCTCTTTATTTAAAACATAGATCTTTTGACAGTTTTATAACATAATCAGTTTGATAAACAATATTAATCAATTTGACAGTTGATTAGATTAAAATTTTAGAGGTATTGACAGTTTCAAACTACTATTTTGTTACTTTATACATTATTTGACAGTTTGATAAAATAATATGACACTTTTTTGTTATTTTGATAACTCACAACATATTTTAAATTTTTTGACAGTTTAAACCTAAATTTTGTCAGTTTCTAGAACTTTTGACAGTTTTATGATGGTTTGGTTTTGACACTATTTGACAGTTTAATGACAGATTTTTGTTATTTTGACAGTTAAAAACATAATTTTAAAACTGACAATTTAATGACATAATAGCATAGTTTTAAACAGTTTGACAGTTAAAATTTTGAACTACTATTTTGTTAGTTTGTACATTGTTTGATGACGTAATACGACAGATATTTTTTATTTGACAGTTCAAATCATAATTTTAAATTTTGACAGTTTATTTTAACAGTTCTAGAATTTGCGATAAATTGATAAACAATTTTAAATAGTTTGACAGTTGCATAAACTATAATTTAACAGTTTTTGACAGTTAAAAGTAATATTTTGTTGCTTCTTAAATCGTTTGACAGTTTGATGACGTAATATGACAGTTTGATAAGCAGTTTCAAGCAGTTTAGTATTGTTTAGAACATATCAACAGTTTTTGACGTTTTTTGCTTTCAAATTGATCTAATATGACAGTTCTATTTTATTTAGATTATAGTTTAACAGTTTTTGACTAAAATTTTGTTATTTCTTAGATCCTTTGACAGTTTGCTGATGTAATGTGACAATTTGATAAAAAAGTTTAAACAGTTTGACAGTTATGCATTGCATAAGTTATAATTTAACAATTTTTGACAGTTTAATATGCTAGGTTTATAAATACATTTAAGCAGTTTGCCAGTTAAGCGTTGTTTAGAATATAAGCGTTCTTGACGTTTTGTAATATGTCAGCTGCCATTCACAAAACTGCCTAAGTAAACTGTCATCTGTCATACATAAACGTCAACTGTCATATTTAAACATTAATTGTCAAATGTAAATTTTGACATATAAGCTGTCAACATTAATTTGTATTGATAAACGTTAACTGTTAACTGTCATACATCAACTGTCATAAATAAACGTCAACTGTCATTTATAAATTGTTAAGTCAGATGTCATTTAAAATCTGTGATATCAAAACTATCTTGCATCAGCTGTCATGTAAATGTCATCTGTCATTTAATAACTTTAATTGCCACAAAACGTTTGTTATCTTGTGCCAACTGGAATTCGTTGTCAACTTCTAAATCAACTATCATAAGGCTTAAATAAACGTCAGCCGCTATTTATAACAATTTGACAAATTAAGGCAATAGTTTGACAGATAACTGTGAAAGTGTACGCTAATCATTTGACAGTTTATATTATTTTGACAGATTGTAGCACATTTTACCATTTTTTGACAGTTTAAGCCAAAAGTTTGACAGATAACTATGAGACAAATATTTGACAGCTTATGTCAGTTTGAAAGATTATATAACTTTACCGTTTATATAAGAATAGTTTGACATATGATTGTTTAAACAATTTGACAAATTATGACAGAGTTTGACAAATGATTATGACATTCTAATAATATTTAATTGATTATAGTTGCAATTCAAACCACTCTAACAACATGCTGTCATTTTATAATAAATTTATGTAATTTGACAGATTAATGCAATAGTTTGACACCTTATTATGACAGATATTTGACAGATTTTAATTATAACTAATTTCAAGGTTATGTCAACAGTTTGACAGGTAGTTTATTAGATCTTTTTAAAGTTTTTATAAAAAATTTGACAGTTATGGTTTGTTTAGAATATATTTTTAAAGTTTTTGACAGTTCAAGGCTAGTTTTATAAATAGTTTGACAGTTGCGTGTTTGTTATATATAATATAGTTTATTATAACAGTTTTTGACAGTTTTAGACTAAAATTTTGTTAGTTTTTTGATATTTTGACAATTTAATAAAACTTTCAATCAATTTGACAGTTTATTTAAAATATAGTTTGACAGTTTTAGCCAGTTTGACGGTTTGAAATGCTTAAAACATAATTTTATTAATTTATTTGTTTTGACAGTTTAATGATAAAAAGTGACATTTTTTTTAAGATGACAGCTGTCAAACGTCAGTTATAATGAGTCAAATGTTAGTAATAATGGTAATTTTTGGATCTGAAAAAAAATTTTTTTTTACCTAAAATGACAATTAACATGACTATCTATACCTATCAATTTGACATAACCTCATTTATTGTATTTGACGTAACATATGTCACCTGTCATTTGTTATATTGGATAAGCATTAATTGTCAATGTCAATTATTACTTTAATTAGCAATTCTCTTTTCCAATATCTTTGCTGCAGTATAAATCAAGCACACGGTGTATAATTTAAATATAAGATGGCTGCGTGGCAATTAAAACAAAAGAAAAGTGGTAGCCCTGCCGGTTCCAGGAATATTAATTGGCGGTTTTAGCGCTTAAATAATTCCGCGGCCGGAAAACCTCCCATCGATTGCCATCGCACGGAATACATTAAATATTTTAAACTCTCCTAAATGACGGCGATAAATATCAGCCTAATTATTAATAATAGATAATGATAAACAATTTGATTCATACGACATAACCTCTAAATTAATTTGTCAAAATTGTGACAAACGTCTCTTCAATTATGAAACGTAGCGATTATTAAGTTAGCTGCCGTCATCATCATCCCCCTCGATTTTCCATCGCGAGGGCGGATAGATAATTCGATAAATTAAACCGAAATAAAATCCGAATCAAAACGTCAGCGCTGATGTAAAGTAACGGCCAACTAGCACTTGATTTAGAATGCAGGATGGTGGGCGTTCGTTGTAGTAGTAGTAGTATAGATCTAACGTTTCTGCAATTTACCCCCTTTTCCAGTGAGCACTAAATCCGATTAGGTTTAATGTCAGTGCGCGCTCTTTCGCGTATCGGGAGGATTTAGATGTAACAAGATCACCCCTACCACCACTACTCTGCTTCGTATTGTATCGATGCAATCATATATTATGCATGTGTTGTACAATGTATAGAATCCCAGCCGGGGATTAATCAAATAGTAGCTAATTTAACCTATAAAATTAAGATTGATGGTGTTTGGGTTGTTTCTAATTGTTTCTTTTGTTTTCAGAGGTGCATTCTCGGTGGTGAAACGATGCGTGCAGAAATCGACTGGATTGGAATTCGCAGCTAAAATTATTAACACAAAAAAATTATCAGCAAGAGGTGAGTCATAAATACAATATTTTTCTTATTTTTTAAACAATGTCATATAGAAACTTTATATATGATCTGTCGTATCTACTGTACAGTGCTCTATATTATCTGTCATCTGTCATCTGTCATCTGTCATCTGTCATCTGTCATCTGTCATCTGTCATCTGTCATCTGTCATCTGTCATCTGTCATCTGTCATCTGTCATCTGTCATCTGTCATCTGTCATCTGTCATCTGTCATCTGTCATCTGTCATCTGTCATCTGTCATCTGTCATCTGTCATCTGTCATCTGTCATCTGTCATCTGTCATCTGTCATCTGTCATCTGTCATCTGTCATCTGTCATCTGTCATCTGTCATCTGTCATCTGTCATCTGTCATCTGTCATCTGTCATCTGTCATCTGTCATCTGTCATCTGTCATTTGTCATATGTCATCTGTCATCTGTCACACATCATTTTGACAGTTAATAGTTGAATTTACTTTTTTGACAGTTAATTTTTTGTGTCTTATCAAAATGACATTTTACAGTTGTCATAATTGTTTTGACATTAGTGAAATAACATTTTTTTACTGTTTATAGATAAACCTTTTTTTTACAGTTAAGTGTTGACAAATTAATTGTCAAGTTTCAAATTAACTGTCAAGTCTTAAATAAACTGTCAAATGACAAATTTTATTAAGAAACGTACTTCTGAATTGCCAAATGACAAATGAACTATTATCTGTCAAATAATCAGTTAACTGGCAAATTAACTGTCAAGTTTCAAATAACCTGTCAAGTATCCTAAATATCATTGACACTTCAATCATTGATACCAACATGTTTTTTTTTTAGTAATTTCTATTCAATAATACCAACTTAGTCTTTTTACTAATTTAAATTGAGGTTATGTAATAAATATACTAAAAAATAATCTAAATCACTAATTTAAATATTGTTAGTGGTTTGTGACAGAAACAATTGACTAATTATACAATAACTGTCATTCCATGATCGATTATACTTTGATAATCTTATTTGTTAGTAAATAACGCTCTTGATAATAATAAGGCGAAGAAAACATTGCAGCGGGGACGGAAAGGGTGGAAAATGAAAATGTTTTTCCATTAGGTAAATTAATGCGAGGGGAGGAAATTGCGTTTAGGAGGTTAATTATGTTTACGGCGAGTGTCTTGTGAGTGATGAAAAATTATGCACGCAATTACTTATTAAATTATAATCAATAAATAGCAGCATGAGGTTGTAAGTAAATTAATGAAATGTTGTTTTAGACTATAGCGACTTCAACAATATTAACTAAAATTGCGGTATTTATAATGTAGATGGCAGCACAAACTATTTATGCACTAATTTTTGTCATTTATTACCATAAAATGGACACCAGTGGTTTTATGACGGATTGAAACAATTATATTTTGACAGATAACGACAAACTGTCAAAATAATTTTAAAAAAATAAATTAAGAAACTGTCAAATTAAATTACGAAACTGTCAAAACAAATTAATCACGAACTGTCAAAATAAACTAATTAATCAAACTGTCAAAAATTAAACAAACTGTCAAACTAATTTGTTTCTAATTAGATAAATGTCAAAATAAATTGAGAAACTGTCAAAACAACAATTAAATAAAAAGCAGTCAAAATAATGTACAAAAGTCAAAAACAAAACAAAATATTGAGAACATTTTGATCCGAAACTGTCAAAAAGTGCAAAACTATAAAATAATCTTCAATTGTCAATAAACGTAAAGAAAAAGTATCAAAATAAATTAAGAGATTTACTGTCAAAATAATTTTGACAGTTTATATTAAGTTTTAGACAGTTTGACAGCTTATCATGTTATGTTTGTAAATAAATTGACAGTTTTTAGATGTTTTGACATTTATGACGAATTATTAACTTTTTTTAAATTAATCATTTTTAGACAGTTTGTATATATGTTGACGTTTTGACAGTTTACGACAGATTGTAGATAAATGTAGTTTTTAGACATTTTGACAGTTTTAGAAAGTTTGTAGATTTGTTGACATTTTATAAACATTTTGACATTTTAAGATATTATGACAGTTTCAAATAATTTTTAGGCAGTTTGTAGATATTATGAATAAGTCAAATGAGGAAAGAATATTAAATGTGAAATAATGAATGTAAGTATATTAACTGTCACTAACATGACAACAATGAACAAACCTTGTTTTGACAGTTTTTAATAATAATTTGACAGTTCAAAAACATATTTCAGAAGTTTTTAATAATATGATGACAGTTAACGATGTAGTTTAGTAGTTTACGATGTGTTTTGGCAGTTTCTAATAATATTTTGACAAATTAAGAAAAAGTTTTTAACAATATTTTTACAGTTAAAGACATAATGTGGTGGTTTACGATTTTGACAGTTTTAAGATATATTCTAGCACTTTTTAGCAATATTTTGATAGTTTCAGGCGTATTTTGATAGTTTTTAATAATATATTGACAGTTTACGACGTATTGTAGCAGTTTACAACGTGTTTTGACAGTTTCTAATAATATTTTGACAGTTTAAGAGAAAGTTATTAACAATATTTTAACAGTTTGAGACATAATGTGATAGTATACGATTTTGACAGTTTTAAAACATATTCTAGCAGTTTTCAACAATATTTTGATAGTTTTAGGCGTATTTTGACAGTTTTTAATAATATTTTGACAGTTAAGATTTATTTTGACAGTTTACGACGTATTTCTACAGTTTACGACGTGTTTTGACAGTTTCTAATAATATTTTGACAGTTAAAGACATAATATTTTAGTTTACAATTTTGACGGTTTTAAGACATATTCTAGCACTTTTTAGCAATATTTTGATAGTTTCGGGCGTATTTTGACAGTTCTTAATAAAATTTGGACAGTTTAAGGCGTCTTTAGTCAATTTTTAAGAATATTTTGACAGTTTGAGACCTAGTTTGACAGCTTTTAATAATATTTTGACAGTTTTAGACCTAATTTGACAGTTTTTAATAAAGTTTTGACAGTTTAAGACGTATTTTGGAAAAAATTTAAATTATTTTGACAGTTTAAGTCTGATTTTGACAGTTTTTAATAATGTTTTGACAGTTTAAGACGTATTTTAACAATTTTTATAATTTTTTTTTTAAATTTAAGACCTAGTTTGACAGTTTGGACAGTTTAAGACGTAATTTAAAAACTAGTTTGACAGTTTTGACAGTTTAAGACGTATTTGGGCAATTTTTATATTTTTTTTTTAATTTGAGACCTAGTTTGACAGTTTGGACAGTTTAAGACGTAATTTAAGAACTAGTTTAACAGTTTTGACAGTTTAAGACGTATTTTGACAATTTTTAAAATTATTTTGTCAGTTTAAAACCCATTCTGACAGTTTTTAATAAAGTTTTGACAGTTTAAGACATATTTTAGAAAAATTTTAAAAATATTTTAACATTTTAAGACAGTTTTTGATAAAGTTTTAACAGTTTAAAACGTATTTTGGCAATTTTTAAAATTAATTTGACAGTTAAAGGCTTAGTTTGACAGTTTTTATTAAAGTTTTGACAGTTTTAGACGTATTTTGCCAATTTTTTAAAATATTTTGACAGTTTAAGACAGTTTTTGATAAAGTTTTAACAGTTTCAAACGTATTTTGGCAATTTTTAAAATTATTTTGACAGTTTAAAACCCATTCTGACAGTTTTTAATAAAATATTTGACAGTTTAAGATGTTTTTTGGCAATTTTTAAAAATATTTTTACAGTTTAAGATTTAGTTTGGCAGTTTTTAATAAAATTTTGACAATTTAAGACGTATTTTGGCAATTTTTAAAATTACTTTGACAGTTTAAAACCCATTCTGACAGTTTTTAATAAAGTTTTGAATGTTTAAGACAGTTTTTGGCAATTTTTAAAATTATTTTGACAGTTAAAGACTTAGTTTGACAATTTTTAATAAAGTTTTGACAGTTTAAGACGTATCTTGGCAATTTTTATAAATATTTTGACAGTTTAAGACTTAGTTTGACAATTTTTAATAATGTTTTGACAGTTTAAGACATATCTTGGCAATTTTTATAATTATTTTGACAGTTTAAGACTTAGTTTGAAAGTTTTTAACAATGTTTTGACAGTTTAAGACGTATTTTGGAAATTTTTAAAATTACTTTGACAGTTTAAAACCCATTCTGACAGTTTTTAATAAAGTTTTGAATGTTTAAGACATATTTTGGCAAATTTTAAAAATATTTTGACAGTTTAAGACAGTTTTTGTCAATTTTTAAAATTATTTTGACAGTTAAAGACTTAGTTTGACAATTTTTAATAAAGTTTTGACAGTTTAAGACTTTTTTGGCAATTTAAAAAAATTATTTTGACAGTTTGAGATTTAGTTTGACAGTTTTTAACAATGTTTTGACAGTTTAAGACGTATTTTGGCAATTTTTAATTTTTCTTTGACAGTTTAAGACTTAGTTTGACGGTTTTCAATAAAGTTTTGACAGTTTAAGACGTATTTGGCGATTTTTAAAAATATTTTGACAGTTTAAGATTTAGTTTGACAGTTTTTAACAATGTTTTGACAGTTTAAGACGTATTTTGGAAATTTTTAATTTTTTTTGACAGTTTAAGACTTAGTTTGACAGTTTTTAATAAAGTTTTGACAGTTTAGGACATATCTTGGCATTTTTTATAATTATTTTGACAGTTTAAGACTTAGTTTGACAGTTTTTAATAAAGTTCTGACAGTTTAAGACTTTTTTGGCAATTTTTAAAAATATTTTGACAGTTTGAGATTTAGTTTGACAGTTTTTAACAATGTTTTGACAGTTTAAGACGTATTTTGGAAATTTTTATTTTTTTTTGACAGTTTAAGACTTAGTTTGACAGTTTTTAACAATGTTTTGACAGTTTAAGACGTATTTTGGCAATTTTTAATAATATTTTGACAGTTTAAGACTTAGTTTGACAGTTTTTATTAAAGTTTTGACAGTTTAAGACGTATTTTGGCAATTAAGTTTTTTGACAGTTTAAGACAGTTTTTTAAAAGTTTTGACAGTTTAAGACGTGTTTTGAAAATTTTAATATTTTGACAGTTTAAGACATAGTTCGACAGTTTTTAATAAGGTTTTGACAGTTAAGACGTATTTTTGCAATTTTTAAACCTATTTTGACAGTTTAAGACCTAGTTTGACAGTTTTTACTAAGGTTTTGACAGTTAAGACGTAGTTTGGAAATTTTTATTAACATTTTGACAGTTTAAGACTTAGTCTGACAGTTTTTAATAAAGTTATGACAGTTTAAGACGTATTTTGGCAATTTTTAAAAATATTTTGACACTTTAAACCTAGTTTGACTGTTTTTTATAAAAAATTTACAGTTTATGGCGTCTTTAGTCAATTTTTAAGAATATTTTGACAGTTTAAGACTTAGTTTGACAGTTTTTAATAAGGTTTTGACAGATAAGAAGTATTTAGGAAATTTTTAAAAATATTTTGATAGTTTAAGACTTAGTTTGACAGTTTTTAATAAAGTTTTGACAGTTTAAAACGTCCTGGCAATTTTTAAAAATATTTTGACAGTTTAAGACTTAGTTTGAGTTTTTAACAATGTTTTGACAGTTTAAGACGTATTTTTGGCGATTTTTAAAAATATTTCCAGTTTGACAGTTTTTAATACAGTTTTGACAGTTTAAAACTTAATTTGACAGTTTTTAATAAAGTTTTGACAGTTTAAGACGTATTTAAGCAATTTTTAAAAATATTTTGACAAATTAAAACATAGTTTGACAGTTTTTAATAAAGCATTGACAGTTTAAGACCTATTTTAGAAATTTTAAAAATATTTTGACACTTTAAGATTTACTTTCACATTTTTTAGTAATATTTTGACAGTTTAAGACGTATTTTGGCAATTTTTAAAATATTTTGACAGTTTTTAATAAAGTTTTGTCAGTTTAAGACGTATTTTGGCAATTTAAAAAAATGTTTTGACAGTTGAAGACCTAGTTTGACAGTTTTTAATAATAATTTGACAGTTTAAGACGTATTTTGACAGTTTACATCGTTTATTTATGATAATGACAGAAAACTGATAGTTGCAGCAATCGTTTCTTATATCATTAGCTACAATTGTACTAAAATGTAAATAATGCCAACTGTAACATATTGAATCTTTCCACTCGGTATAAATCAAGTCGACCAATTTACAGTAAACTGTAATGAACCGGATATGATTAACCACCGAACATCATCATCACCATCAGATTTCATTATTATTGTTTGCTTTTACCTCCATCTCATTTCATCATCAGACAATACACCGAGAGAGATGGTGAGAGAGAAAGAGTAAGAGAAATTGTCTGCTGCCACGGAATCGAGCCGACTTAATCCGTTAATCCGTCCATTTGAGCGCGGCCGCAAAATGGCAATTCCCTTAGCCCGGATCTAATTTGCGGAACCTTTTCCCACCCTGCAACAACCCACCCACACTCGATTCGTCTAGCAAATTTCACCCGACAAATGGAGAAGAAGAAGAAAATATAATAATTGATTTATCCATCGAATCGATAAGAAGCGGAAATGGAAAAAAAACTTGTTGCGCCGATAACATCGCAGCATATATATATATATATATTTAATAAATCATTTCAGTATTGGAATTGAATTTACGTCGCGATTGCATCCATTAATTATTTCGATTTCCGGGGAATTGCAGTTTGGCTGCAACTTAATGAAAATATGGATCCTTCCATCGAATATTAATTGAGTTGCGCAACTTTCCAGTAACAATATTAATTAGTGCAGGCAGCAGCTTTTCATCATTTCCATAATAGAGCAACTGTGGTGATGCCAAGACAATAGAAATAACAAAAAAATAAAAAAGACTGAAACTATAGTAGTGGCAATAACATAAGCGCGAGATACTACATCCGCAATGCAGTGGTGGCTCGTGCGCGCGAAATTTATGAACGCATTCTTTTCAATTATTTTTTAGAAAGAAAAAACTGAAACAAAAGCCTCCTTTGTTTATCTCAATACGTGCCCCGGCTAGATAAATTTTATTGTTTTTTTAAAACAAAATATCGCGCTTTATTTTTTTTAATATTTATTTTCTTGTAAAGTTGGATCAATAACGTTAGTTTTGACAGTTTGTAATATATTGACATATATTTTGATGTAAGCCAATATAGATTGAAACAATATTGACAATTGAACACCATTTTGACAGGTCATTACTATTTTGACAGTTTCTAAATTTATTTTGACAGTTAATCACTATATAATTGTGTTTAGACTATTTTGACAGTTTGTAGTTTTATTTTTGACAGTTGATCAATATTTTGACTATTCTTTAATTTAATTTTACAGTTAGAGACTGCTTTGACAGGTTGTTATTTTATTTTTGACCATTGGTCACATTATTAAATGTTGGATACTATTTTGACAGTTTCTTTTTACTTTTGACAGTTGAATACTATTTTGACAGTTTATCACTATTTTGACAGTTTGTAATTTATTTTTGACATTTCATCAATATTTTTACTGTTTTTTAAATTTATTTTGACAGTTGGAGACTATTTTGACAGGTTGTTATTTTATTTTTAACAGTAAAATATTATTTTGACAGTTTATCACTATTTTGACAGTTTATCACTATTTTGACAGTTTCCCAATTAATTTTAACAGTTAATCACTATATTATTGCCTTTTTAGACTACTTTGACAATTTGTCATTTTATTTTTGACAATAAACCACTTTATTTTTATGTTTATTGACAATATTATTTTGACAGTTTGTCAGTTTTTGGCAGTTGATTGTCGTTTAAAATTTTCTCAATTTGTTGTTTTGTTTTTAATTTGTGTTTGACAGTTTCTCAATTTATTTTTTGACATTTGGTCTAACTAATTTGTTTTGACAGATTTCTTTTGACAGTTTTTAGTTTATTTTTTGACATTTATTTTGACAGTTTGTCGATAACTGTCAAATATAAAGCAAAATTTAATTGTTTTAATCTGTCAAACAAGAACTGATGTCAATTGTATGGTAATAAATGTATATGTGCGTCAACTGTCAAATAAAACAATTTCCATCAGTTGTCAAATTGTGTAGTATAATTGACATGCGTAGAAACTGTCAAATTATTTATTATGTGACACTGTCGAACAATTTTGTGCGAAAAATATCAAATTAGTCAAATTTGTGAGTCAAATTGTGTGATAAAACTATTTTTGACAAATGTGAGTTAACTGTCAAACTGTCAAATTTGAATCATCTGTCAAATCATACAATAAAATTGTTCATTTTAAATTGTGTCAAGTTTGAAACATTTTTGGCAGTTTGTGACGGTGTAAATAATTTTTCACAATTATTGTGTTTGACAGTTTGTGTCAAGTTTGACAGTATTGACATATATCATGTTTGACAGTTTATGTAAACATGACAAACGTGGCAATTTATGATGAACAAACAGATTTTAATTTTTGAAAAACATTTTTGACAGTTTGTGTGACAGTTACTAAGTTTTGACAGAAATTGTATTTGACAGTTCATGTCAAGTTTGACAATATGTGCATCTGTTTGACACATTTAAGTTTTGACCGTTATCATATTTGACAATGTAACAAAATATGATGTGACAGTTTGTAACATGTGTAATTTGACAGATTTAGTGTTTGACATTTTCTGTCAAGATTATGTCAAAATTGATAATTTTTGACAAGTTTGACAGTTTGTATGAAGAAATTTGTTTCCATATATGACAGTTTGTGATGTGTAGATTTTGACTGTAAAAATATAAAACTGAGTCAACTGTCAAAAGTTATGTACCGAAGCACATACGCATGTCAACTGTCAAACTGTTTTTTTTTTATTGACAATTGAAGTTTCACATTTGTGAATTTGTGACAAAATATGAGTCAAATGTGAGTCAAATGTGAGTCAAATGTCAAACGATAGTTAATTGTCAATAATGTCATAAAACTGTAAATGTGAGTGAGTCAATTGTCATATTATGTGATGAAACTATTTATGACAAAAATTAGTAAAATTTGAGTCAAATGTCAAATATTAGTCAACTGTCAATTTAACTGATAAAATTGTTTGACAAATGTAAGTTAACTGTCAAATGTGTGTCAATAGTTTAATAATTTGATAAAATTATGTATGTCAAATGTGAGTCAAATGACAAATGTCATTTTATTTGATAAAACTGTTTATGTCAAATGTGGGTCATTTGTCAAATCATGTCATAATACTGTTTATGACAATTGTGAATCAACTGACAAATGAGAATCAGCTGTCAAATATGAGTCAATCGTTTTATTATGTATTCAAATTGTTTAAGACAAATATGAGTCAACTGTAAAATGTGAGTCAATTATTAGTCAATTATGTGATAAAACAGTTTGTGACAAATTTGAGTCCACTGTCAACTTATGTGATAAAACTGCTTATGACTTTTGTGAATCATCTGTCAGTTTATGTGATAAAACTGTTACTGACAGATATGAGTGAACTGTCAAATGTGAGTCAAATGTCTAACGTTTGTCAACTGTCAATCATGTGATGAAATTGTTTGTGACAAATTTGAGTCAAATTGTGTAATAAAGCTGTCTATGATAAATATGAGTCAATTGTTCAAATGTGAATCAAAACTGTTTATGACAACTATGAGTCAGATATGAGTCAACTCTCACATGTGAGTCAACTATCAAATATGAGTCAAATATTAAATGTTTGTGTCCAATGTGAGTCAATTTATGTAATATGAACTTGTGAATGTGACTCAATTCATTTGATAAAACTGTCAAGTTTTAGTCAACTGACAAATGAGTTGACTCACACGTGATAAAACTGTCAAATGTGAGCCAACTAACAAATTATGTGATAAAGCTATTTATAACAACTGTGAGTCAACTGTCAAATATGACTCAAATGTCAAAGAGTCAACTGTCAAATATGAGTCAATTGTCAAATAATGTGCTAAAACGGTTTAAGATAAATTTTTGAGTCAAATGTCAAATAAGAGACAACTATCAAACAGTTATATGTGAGTCAACTGTCAACTTTGAGTCAACTGTGGAATGTAAAATAAGAGTCAACTGTCAAATATGACTCAATTGTCAAATAATGTGATAAAACTGTTTATGACAAATGTGAGTGAACTCTCAATTGTCAAACAAAAATCAACTGTCAAATCAAGTTTATGACAAATATGAGTCAACTGTCAAATATGAGTCAATTGTCAAATAATGTGTAAAAACGGTTTATGGCACATTTTTGAGTCAACTGTCAAATAAGAGACAACTATCAAACAGTCATATGTGAGTCAACTGTCAACTTTGAGTCAACTGTGGAATGTAAAATAAGAGTCAACTGTCAAATATGACTCAATTGTCAAATAATGTGATAAAACTGTTTATGACAAATGTGAGTGAACTCTCAAATGTCAAACAAAAATCAACTGTCAAATCAAGTTTATGACAAATATGAGTCAACTGTCAAATATGAGTCAATTGTCAAATAATGTGTAAAAACGGTTTATGGCAAATTTTTGAGTCAACTGTCAAATAAGAGACAACTATCAAACAGTTATATGTGAGTCAACTGTCAACTTTGAGTCAACTGTGGAATGTAAAATAAGAGTCAACTGTCAAATATGACTTAATGGTCAAATAATGTAATAAAATTGGTTATGACAAATTTGAGTAAACTTTCAAAAGTCAAACAAAAATCAACTGTCAAATCAAGTTTATGACAAATATGAGTCAACTGTCAAATATGAGTCAATTGTCAAATAATGTGCTAAAACGGTTTAAGATAAATTTTGGAGTCAAATGTCAAATAAGAGACAACTGTCAAACAGTTATATGTGAGTCAACTGTCAACTTTGAGTCAACTGTGGAATGTGAAATAAGAGTCAACTGTCAAATATGATAAAACTGTTTATGACAAATGTGACTAAACTCTCAAATATCAAACAAAAATTAACTGTCAAATAATGTGCTAAAACGATCTATGACAAATATGAGTCAACTGTCAAATAATGTGATGATAAAACTGTATATGACAAATATGAGTCAACTGTCAAATATGAGTCAATTGTCAAATAATGTGTAAAAACGGTTTATGACAAATTTTTGAGACAACTGTCAAATAACAAAAAAAGAAAGACAACTATCAAACAGTTATATGTGAGTCAACTATCAACTTTGAGTCAACTGTAGAATGTGAAATAAGAGTCAACTGGCAAATATGACTCAATGATCAAATAATGTAATGAAATTGCTTATGACAAATTTGAGTAAACTTTCAAATGTCAAACAAAAATCAACTGTCAAATCAGGTTTATGACAAATATGGGTCAAATGTCAAATATGAGTCAATTGTCAAATAATATGTTAAAAGGGCTTAAGACAAATTTTTGAGTCAACTGTCAAATGTCAAAAAAAGAAAGACAACTATCAAACAGTTAAATGTGAGTCAAGTGTCAATTATGAGTCAACTATGGAATGTAAAATAACAGTTTACTGTCAAATTTTGTGATAAAACTGTTTATGACAAATGTGACTAAACTCTCAAATATTAAACAAGAATTAACTGTCAAATAATGTGCTAAAACGGTTTATGACAAATATGAGTCGACTGTCAAATGAGTCAATTGTCAAATAATGTGTTAAAACGGTTTGAGACAAATTTTTGAGTCAACTGTCAAATGTGAAATAAGTGATAACTGTCAAACAGATAAATGTGAGTCAACTGTCAACTATGAGTCAACTGTGGAATGTGAAATAAGAGTCAAATGTCAAATATGACTCAATTGTCAAATAATGTGTTAAGACGGCTTATGACAAATTTTTTAGTTAACTGTCAATTAAGAGTCATCTATCAAACAGTTAAATGTGAGTCAAATGTCAATTATGAGTCAACAGTGAAATGTAAAATAAGAGTCAACTGTCAAATATGACTCAATTGTCAAATAATGTAATAAAACTGTTTATGACAAATGTGACTAAACTCTCAAATATCAAACAAGAATTAACTGTCAAATAATGTGCTAAAACGATTTATGACAAATATGAGTCAACTGTCAAATATGATTCAATTGTCAAATAATGTGCCAAACGGTTTATAACAAATTTTTGAGTCAACTGTCAAATGTGAAATAAGAGTCAACTGTCAATCAGTTATATGTGAGTCAACTGTCAAATAATATGATAAAACTGTTTATGACAAGTGAGTAAACTTTCAAATCATGTGATAAAGTTGATTATGACAAATCTGAGTCAACTGTCAAATAAAAATTAACTATTGTTTATGACAATAGTGAGTCAACTGTTAGTCTACAGTTTTAAGTCAATTGTCAGTTTTGGTTATACAACTATTTATGACAAATTTGAGTCAACTGTCAAAATTGTATTAACTATGGATTCGTAATCATACGCATGTCAACTGTCAAAAAATGTTTGTTAACTGACAATGTAGGTCGAAAACTGTCAAACTATGTATCAAATGACATTTATGTAAATATTGACAGTTGACATTAACGAACAAATGTATAATCAGGCAAAGTGTCAAACTAAGTGACATGTTATCTGTCACATAACTGTGAAATTCTTTATATTTAGGCTTAGCAAGTGTCAATTATGTTAAATATCAAATGTCAGTTTGTATGTTATTATTGTCAAATTATAAGTCAAACTGTCAAATTATGTGCAGAATGACAGCTGTCAAACCTAACCTAACCTAACATTAATTAATATTTAATTTCTTTGTTTCAGATTTTCAAAAATTAGAAAGAGAAGCACGAATTTGTAGGAAACTACAGCACCCTAACATAGGTAAGCAAATCAAATCATTAATACCACGCACACTTCTAAAAAAATATGATAATTTGAAAACTAAATATTTATCATAACCTCACTTTCTTCCCCCTCACTCACTCATCGTCACCACCATTTCCGTCATCCCTATAAACTCTCTCTTCATGTCTTCTTCTATATCTTATTTGTTTTTTGTGTTTTTTGTTTATGTTCTGTTATGAGTTATCTGCGAACAGTGAACCGAAAACGTTTTCAAGTAGCATATGATATGTTCACGCCTAGCTCCGATTAGTAAACAACAACCAATCCCCGAACGAATAATTAATTATTTTGTTTCTTTTTCTGTCATTACCAAGTTTGCAATCCAGAAGTTACCAAGCATTTAGGTAATCATTAGATAGTTACTTATTTATATTGTCTTTAAATGACATGTTTGTTTGTCGTTTTTTTTATTTATCTCATCGTTATTGATATTAAATAATTTTCGCATAAAACACAAAACACTCATTGTTTTCATTTTATTTTTGTTTTCTGATGAGATTTCATATTTTTTTGTTGGCATGCAGTGAGCTACATTTCGAGCATTATATTTTTAGCAGCACCATTATTTATCAGTGGGGTCTACAATAATAAGTTTAGAAAATGGAATTGGTTTTTGGAATAGAATATGGAAAATCGCGTAATGGTTGTTGTTGTCAAGTTGGCGACAAGTGAGTGTTATTTGTTTTTTTTTTAATTTTTTTTTATAAATTTTATTTGGGAAATTTTGAAAAGCGGTTCATTTTTTTTAATAATACATAATTTTGCAAAATTTTGGAAATATGAAATTTTATTTTTTAGAACGATTGTTTTATTTTTGTTTTAAGAATGAGTCATTCAGTTTTTTATGGGCAACCGCACTGTATGTATGATTGAACCGGCGCATGCACCAAAAAGTGGATTTATACAGGGTGAGTCTGAAAAATTGTAAAAAATAATTAAATTTTGAATTTAGTTTTTCCACTTTACAGACTCACCTTGTATAACATATACAGTGCGGCACCGTACGGCATCATTTATTATTTCTTCCATACCGAAGACCATTACAATCATTTGACAGTATTTAATAAAGAATTTGACTGATCAATTTGACATAAAATTTTGACAAACCGTCGTGGTAGGTTAACATATATTAACAATTGTCAAACTGACATTACATGTCACCAACTGTCAAACATATTATATTGCTATGTTGCAGATTGCCAACTGTCAAATATATGTCAAAAGTCTAACATATCACATGTTGCATTTGTCCAACTGACATTACATAATACCAACTGTCAAATATACTTCATATTGCTGCATCAAAGATTGCCAACTGTCAAATATAAACAAAACTGATAGTACATCTTACCAACTGTCAAACAATATATGTCAAAAATTTAAGATATTACTTGTAACCTACTGTCAAACTGACATTACATGTTACCAACTGTTAAACATACTTTATATTGCCATGTCATAGATTGCTATGTGTCAAATATAATCAAAACTAACAGCACATCTTACTAACTCCATATGTCAAATAATACGACAGTAATTACAATTTTACACAATTTGACAGTTTTAATAGTTCTACTCAATTTAATTTGACTGTTTTATACAGTTTGACATTTTTATAATTTGATATTAAATGTTAATTTTTACACGATTTGTCAGTTTTACACAGTTTTACACAATTTGACAGTTGTACAGTTTACATAATTTGACAGTTTTATACAGTTTGACAGTTCTACACAGTTTAAAATGTTTTCTTACTTTAATAGTTTTAAACAATTTTACACAGTTAGTCAATTAGTTTTACAATTTGATATTTAATCTCAATTTCTACACATTTTGATAGTTTTGCTAAATTAGAAAGTATTACACAGTTTGACAGCTCTACACTGTTTTAAACAGTTTTTTAGTTTTACACAATTAGACATTTTTTTTTTAATTTGACAGTTTTACACAATTTGATAATCATTGTCAGTCAGTTAGGAATTTTATTTTTTTTGATAGATTCGCACAATTTGTCATGTTTTCTTAATTTGACTTTTTTACACATTTTAACACTTTTTCTTAGATTAACAGTTTTACACAATTTTAAATTTATGGGTTTTACACATTTTGAATTTTTTTTTTCAGTTTTATGGTTTTAAACAATTTTACACAATTTGACAGTTTTACACAATTTGACTTTTTTTTCAATTTAACAGTCAATTTTTACACAATTTTATACAAATTGACAAGTTTACATAATTTGCCAGTTTTATATAATTTGACAGTTTTACACAATTTGACAGATTTTCTCAGTTTGATGGTTTTAAACAATTTGAGAGTTCAACACAATTTGATTCGTCAGTTTCTATACAATTCAAGAGTTTTACACAGTTGACGTGTTTTTTTAAATTTTACAGTTTTAAACAATTTGACAATTTTACACAATTTTTACAGTTTTACTTAGTTTGATAGTTCTATACATTTGAGAAATTTAAACTTATTTTTTACACAATTTGACAGTTTTACAATTGTTGTCAGTTTGACACTGTTTTGCAGTTTTACACTTTTTTATAGTTTTACACAATTTGACACTTCTACACAATTTGATATTTAATATCAATTTACTACTTTACAGTTTGACACTTTTTGACAGTTTTACACTTTTGACAGTTTTACACTTTTTGATTGTTACACAATTTGACTGTTTTAGACAATTTAATATTTAATGTTGATTTCAGTCTACACTCTCAGTTTGACAGTTTTACAATTATTTTCAATTTAATACGTTTGACAAAGTTTAACAGTTTTACACATTTTGACAGCTTTACAATACTTTACAGTTTGACACTTTTTGACAATTTTACGTTTTTTGACAGTTTAACACTTTTTGATTGTTTTACACAATTTTACAGTTTTAAACAATTTAATATTTAATGTTGATTTTAGTCTACACTTCAGTTTTACACATTTTGACAATTTTACAATAGTTTTCAGTTTGACACTTTTTGACATTGTTTGACAGTTTTACACAATTTAATATTTAATGTCAATTTTAATCAGTTTTACACGATTAGACGGTTCTACAAATTTTTTAGTTTAATTTGTTTGACAGCTTTACACTTTTTGATAGTTTTACACAATTTGACAGTTTTAAACAATTTAACTGTTTTAAACAATTTAACAGTTTTAAACAGTTTGACAGTTTTACACAATTTGACAATTTTTCTTACTTTGATGGTTCTAAACAATTTGACACTTTTACACAATTTAATATTTATTGTCAATTTCAATTAATATTTAATGTTGATTTTAGTCTACATTTCAGTTTTACACATTTTGACAATTTTACAATAGTTTTCAGTTTGACACTTTTTGAAATTGTTTGACAGTTTTACACTTTTTGAAACTTTTACACAATTTGACAGTTTTACACTTTTTGATAGTTTTACACAATTTGACAGTTTTAAACAATTTAACAGTTTTAAACAATTTAACAGTTTTAAACAATTTGACAGTTTTTCCCAATATGACAATTTTTCTTACTTTGATGGTTCTAAACAATTTGACAGTTTTTACACAATTTAATGTTCATTGTCAATTTCAACCTACACTATCAGTTTTACACAGTTTGACAGTTTTACAATTATTTTCAATTAAATACGTTTGACAGTTTTACACTTTTTGACAGTTTTACACTTTTTGATAGTTTTACACAATTTGACAGTTTTACACTTTTTGATAGTTTTACACAATTTGACAGTTTTAAACAATTTGACAGTTTTAAGCAATTTGACAGTTTTAAACAATTTGACAATTTTTTGTCAATTTCAGTCTACACTATCAGTTTTACACAGTTTGACAGTTTTACAATTATTTTTAGTTTAATATGTTTGACAGAGTTGGACAGTTTGACACAATTTGACAGTTTTACACTTTTTGATAGTTTTACACAATTTGACAGTTTTAAACAATTTAACAGTTTAAAAAAAATTACAGTTTTACACAATTTGACAGTTTTACACTTTTTGATAGTTTTACACAATTTGACAGCTTTACACTTTTTGATAGTTTTACACAATTTGACAGTTTTACACAATTTAATATTTATTGTCAATTTCAGTCTACACTATCAGTTTTACACAGCTTTACCATTATTTTCAATTTAATACGTTTGACAGAGTTTGACAGTTTGACACTTTTTGATAGTTTTACACAATTTGACAGTTTTACACTTTTTGATAGTTTTACACAATTTGACAGTTTAAAACAATTTGACAGTTTTACAATTTCTTCAGTTCGACACTCCTTGACAGTATTTGACAGTTTTACACATTTCGACTGTATTACACAATTTAATCGTTCTACATAATTTAACAAATTTACACAATTGATATTTAATGTTATTTTCTACATAATTTGACAGTTTTGTTCAGTTTGACAATTTTACACAGTTTTACGGTTCTACACAGTTTTACCATTTTTCTCAATTTGACAGTTTTATATATTTTTTACATAATTTTACAGTTTAACACAATGTCAATTAGTATTGAACTGTTTGCCAGTTTTACACAGTTTGATTTTTTTTTTATTTGACACTTTGACTCAATTTGACAACTTAACACAATTTGATTATTCACTACAATTTGACGATTTTTACATAATAATTTTACTGTTTTACACAATTTGACACAGTATGAATTTTTCTAAATTTTGACAGTTTATATAATGTCAATTTATAAAGTTTTTACAGTTTTACACAGTTTGACAGTTTAACACTATTTGACGATTTTACACAATTTGACATTTTTTGACAGTTTATATATTGTTAATTTGTACACAATTAGATAGTTTTACACAGTTTTGACAGTTTTACACAGTTTAAAACAATTTGACGGTATTTACATAACATCAATTTTTACACAATTTGGAAGTTTGACACAATTTGACAGTTTTATACAATTTGACAGTCAAACAAAATTTGACTGTTTTACACAATTTAATATTCAATGTCAATTTTTAAACAGTTTGACAGTTTTTGTCAATTTGACAGTTTTACACAATTTGATATTTTTCATAATTTGTCAGTTTATATAATGTTAATTTGTACACAATTTGACCGTTTTACACATTTTGACAATTTTTTCCAATATGACAGTTTTACATAAGTGCCAATTACTACAAATTTATTGTTTTACACAGTTTGATAATTTAATACATTTTGACAGTTTGACAGTTCAACATAATTTGAAGTTATTACACAATTTGATATTTTTTGTCAATTTACACATTTTGCCAGTTTGTTTAATTTCAGACAGTTATACACAATTGACAGTTCAACATAGTTTGACAGTTCTACACAATTTGATATTTATATTAAGTTTTACACAATTTAAGAGTTTTACACATTTTGACAATTCTTAAAAGGTTTATGGTTTTAAAATTTTTTATATGTTTTGACAGTTCTGCTCAGTTTTAAACAATTTTACACAGTTTTGACACAATTTTAATGTTTTACACAAATTGACAGTTTAAATACGATTTCACAGTTTGACAATTTTTACATAATGGTTTTGCTAATATTTACAGTTTTTCTTTGTTTGACACTTCAGCACAATTTGACAGTTTAACACAATTTGATATTTATGACAATTTTAACACAATTTATGAGTTTTACACAATTTGATAGTTTTACTCACTTTTATGTCGATACCAGTTTTCAATTTTTTGACAGTTTTACACAATTTGATATTTAATGACAATTTTTACACAATTTTTACACGATTTGACACACTTTGACATTTTTTTTTTCAATTTGACAGTTTATATAATGTCAATTTTACACAACCGTCAGTTTGACAGAATTTGAAAGTTGAAAGTTTACACAATTTAACATTTTTTACACAATTAAACAGTTTTTACACAGTTTGACTGTACACCACAATTTGACGGTTATGCACAATTTAATATTTTTTGTAAATGTTTACACAATTTTACACATTACACATTATTGTTTGACAGCTTTAAACAGTTTATTACAGTTTGATATTTTTGTTTGACAGCTCTATACAGTTTTTTACACAATTTGACAGTTTTACACAGTTTGACATTTTTTATTTGTTAGCTTTATACAGTTCGTCAATTTTTACACAATTTGACAGTTTTTTTATTTACACAATTTAATAGTTTTACACAATTTGACGGTTTTACACAATTTGACATTTTACAAAGTTTTACACAGTTGATGATTGATGTATAGTTTAATATTTGACGGATAGTTTGACAATTGACGTGTAGTTTAATAACAGTTTTACAGTTAAAACATAATTTGACAATTGACGTATAGTTTTACAATTGACTATAGTTTGATATTTGTCAACTGACGCAAATTTTGATATTTGACGATAGTTGAGTTTGACATTTGACGTATAGTTTGATATTTGACAATTTGTGTACAGTTTGACAGTTGATGTATAGTTTGACAGTTGACGTATAAATTGACAATTGTTGTATAGTTTGATATTTGAGCTTTAGTTTGACAGTTAAGGTATAATTTGACATATAGTTTGACATTTGACGTATAGTTTAATAGTTTTATGTTGGATATTTGACAATTAACGCATAGTTTGACAGTTGATATATAGTTTAATAATTGACGTATAATTTGACAATTGATTATAGTTTGATTTTTGATGTATAGTTTGACAGTATGAATTCGATAAAATTTTTGACAGTTTAAATATTATGACACTTGACACATTTATCCCATTGACAACCTGTATCGTATCATTTAGTCGACATTTTCCATTTGCGACTTGCACAAAATCCATTAAATTATATTTTATGTTGACATTTGTAGATATTTTTATGTTTTTGATTTTTGGTATTCGGTTCCCTGTTTTCAACTTTTCCCAGCCCTCCGGATTCGATCGACTCTCGGAATATTATTATTATTATTATACATAACATTTTAAAATTATTTTCATAATTTCCATCATTTTCAAATATATATATATATTCTCTCTCTCACAACAAAAAAAAATTTGTAAATCACTTCAAATTTTTTTCAAAATTTCATTATTATTATTATAGGCGGACAGACTACGGTCCATATCTTTTTATGTAAGTCCTTTATATATCTATCTCTCTCTCTATATATTCTATTTTATTTACTTTATTTATTTATACAAAAATTTCGTTTTTTTTTTAAATCATTTTTATTAAGCTTCCAACATTTTTATTATTAATCAAATTTTCCCAAAATTTTACAATTTTTATACATACACTGTTGCCAATTTTTTTAATTATTATTATATCAATTTGTAAATGCTAATATCAAAAATTTTGGCTTTGATTAAATTAAATTTTGTCAAATTGGTATTACAATTGGTATAAAATTTGACAATTTAATTAGAGTAGTTTAATAAATTTATTCAAAATATTATGACATTTGGCTTTTTAGTTAGTGACATTTGCTTTTAAATAATTGGTCAATCATTTTTAAATTTTTTGACATTTTTTTAATGTCAAATTATGATTTGTTTTGTAGTTTGATTTTTCTAAATTTATATCAAATTTTGACATTTAATTAGGTCGATTTTGACATTTTAATTATGTAGTGCTAAATTATTATTAGTTTATAGCTTTCTTTTTTGTAATTTGTATAAATTTTTTGACGTTTTAAGTGTTGGTAAGGTTGGTAACGTTTTTGACGTTTATAATATTGTAATTTATGTGACAGTTTATTTATTTTAATAATTATTGACTTTGACAGTTTTGTGTGATTTTGACAGTTTAAAACGACTGACAGTTTGATATGATTTTGACAGTTTTATAATACTTTGACAGTTTAATATGAGTTTGACAGTTTAATATGACTTTGACAGTTTGACATGACAAAAAGTTTAATACGATTTTGACAGTTTGATACAATTTTGACAGTTAAGTGATTTATGTGACAGTTTATTACTTTGACAGTTAAATTTATTAATAGTTAACGTTGTTGACACTTTAGTATTTGATTAACTTAATATGAACTGACAATTATATTTTATGACTTTGACAGTTTAATACAATTTTGACAGTTTGACACAATTTTGACAGTTATTATGACAGATATCTTACGATTTTGACAGTTTGGTAATTTATGACTTACCATAACAATTAAAACCTTGACGGTTTTAAACATTTGACAGTTTTAGTTTTTGACAGTTTTAAATTTTATGAAATCCAGTTTTTGCGTTTGACAGTTTGACATTATATTATGTCAAATTATGACTTTGACAGTTTTGTAGTTTTTAATATATTTATTGATTTTGACAGTTTTAAATTTTATGACTTTTAAAGTTTTGGTTCTTTGACTTTGACAGTTTGACATGTTTTTGACAATTTAGTGAAATTAGTACCAGCTTTTGATAGTTTTATGTATTGTAACTTTGACAGCCGGATATGATTGATATGACATCGATTGTCAAATATGATTTTGTCCGTTTGATATGACTTTGACAGTTTAATCATTTTTTTCAGTTTGATATGACTTTGACAGTTTGAAATGTTTTTGACAGATTTATGTGACTTTGACAGTTGAATATGTTTTTGACGGTTTATTACGACTTTTACAGTTTGATATGTTTTTGACAGTTTTAATGACTTTGACAATTTGATGACTTTGACAGTTTAATATATTTTTGACAGATTCATGTAACTTTGATGGTTTGATATGGCTTTAACAGTTTGAAATGACTTTGACAAATTGATATGACATTGACTGTTGATATGATTTTGCCAGTTTGTTATGACTTTGACAGTTTAATCATTTTTTGACAGTTTGATATGTTTTTGACAAATTTATGTTACTTTGACAGTTTGATATGTTTTTGACAGTTTAATACGACTTTGATAGTTTGGTATGTTTTTGACAGATTGATAGACTTTGACAGTTTGGTATGTTTCTGACAGATTTATGTGACTTTGACAGTTGAATATGTTTTTGACAGTTGAATACATATGTTTTTGACAGTTTGATATGACTTTGACAGATTGATTTAATTTGACAGTTTATTGATATTAGTATCAGTTTAAAATTATTGACCAACAGTTTTAACCTCATGAAATTTTGTATTTGACAATTGATTTATAAGTTTTGACAGTTTACTTTGACATTTTTAAGCAGTTTAAACATTTGACAGTTTTAAATTTTATGACTTTGACTACTCAAGTGTCTGACAGTTTCAGTATCGGACAGTTTGGCATATTATGTTTATGGATTTGACAGTTTTATGACTTTGACATTTCTGATCTTAAAACGTTGGCAGTTTTAGGCAGTTCAAAAATTTGACAGTTTTATATATTATGACTTTGACTGTTAAAGTGTCTGACAGTTTTAGTGTTTGACATATTATAATTATGTGTCAGTTTATGACTTTGACAGTTTTGGCTTTTTATACAATCAACAACTTTGACTGTTTGAAATGTTTTGACTTTGATAGTTTTGTTGTAATTTATGACAATTTTTTTATATTTTCTAATATTGACAGTTTTAAGTTTTATGACTATTTATTTGACTGTTTGATTATGTCTTAGGTTATGACTTTGACTTTTTATATATTTATTGAATTTGACTATTTGAATTTTTTTGATTTTGACATTTTTATGACTTTGACAAATTGAGATGTTATGATTATGTGTCAGGTTATGACTGACAGTTTTGAAGTATTTGACTGTTTGAAGTTTTTTGACTATGACAATTTTGTGACTTTTTGATGTTATGACTTTATCTTAACTTTGACTACTATGGCATCTGACAATATGTTAATTTATGACTTTGACAAATTAGGTTTTGTAGTATTTTCAACGATTTTTACAGTTTGAAATTTTGTGACTTTGATAGTTTTAAATTTTTTGACTTTGACTAGTTTTGACTTAGGATGTTTATGACTTTTTGATATGTAATGACAGTTTAATAATTTATGACTTTTTTTTTAATGTTTTTTGATAATGACATCTTAAACTTTGACAGTTTTAAATTTTATGACTTTGACTATTTAGGCATCTGACAGTTGTTGTATTTGACAGTTTGAGGTATTATGATTATGTTAACTTATGACTTTGACTGTCTGAAAACTTTTAAAGTTTTATGATTATTTGTTTGACAGTTTAGTAATTTATGACTTTGACAGTTTTATATATTATGACTTTGACTGTTAAAGTGTCTGTCAGTTGTTGTGTCAGTTCATGATGAATTTGAATATTTGATTTTTTTATTTTGACAGTTTTATGACTTTATATGTTATGAATTTGACAGTTTGGTAATTTATGACTTATATTTTCTGATATTGAAATCTTAAATCTTTGACAGTTCTAACCTTTCTGACTGACTATTTTACTGTTTGACAGTTTGAAATATTGTGATTATTTGTCTGTTTATGACTTTGGCATTTTTTGATGTTATGACTTTGACAGTTTGCTAATTCACGACTATGACTTTTTTTTTAAATTTATGACTTTGACTGTTATTATTACGATTATGTCAAATTATAACTTTGGCTGTCTCAAAACTTTTGATTTTGACAGTTTATGACTTTTTGTTATGTTATGACTTTGACAATTTAGTAATTTATGACTTTGACACTTTTTTCATGTTTTTTGATAATGACATCTTAAAACTTTGATATTTTTAAATTTTATGACTTTGACTATTTAGGCATCTAACGGTTTTCGTATTTGACAGTTTAGATAATATGATTATGTCAAATTATGACTTTGACTATCTAAAAACTTTTGATTTTGACAGTTTATGACTTTTTGATATGTAATGACTTTAACAATTTTGTAATTTATGACTTTGACACTTTTTTAATGTTTTTTGATAATGACATCTTAAAATTTTGACAGTTTCAAATTTTATGACTTTGACTGTTAAAGTATCTCACAGTTTCCGTGTTTAACAGTTTGAGATATTATGATTATGTCAAATTATGATTTTGACTGTCTGAAAACTTTTAAACTTGACAGTTTTATGACTGTTTGATATGTTATGACTTTGACAGTTTAATAATTTATGACTGACATTTTTTTCATATTTTGATAATGACATTTTAAAACTTTAACAAGTTATGCCATATTATGACTTTGACAATTTAGGTTGTATATTCAACGATTTTGACAGTTTAAATTTTTTTATTTTGACAGTTTTATGACCACTTGACATGTCAAGCTTCGACTTTTTTTTGTATTTTCTAATATTGACGTCATAAAATTTTGACAGCTTTATGACTTTGACTATTTAGGCATCTGACAGTTTTCGTATTTCACAATTTGAGGTGTTATGATTATGTCAAATTATGACTTTGACTATCTGAAAACTTTTGACTTTGACAGTTTATGACCTATGACTTTCACAGTTTGGTAATTTTAGACTTGACTATTTTTACATATTTTTTGATATTGGCATCTTAAAATTTTGACAGTTTAAATTTTATGACTTTGACTGTAACTTACAGTTTGACAGTTAGTTTGAGATATTACAATTATGTCAAATTATGACTTTGACTGTCCGAAAGTTTTTGACTTTGATATGTTATGACTTTGACAGTTTATTAATTTATGACTTTGACATTTTTTTCATATTTTTTGTTAATGAAATTTTAAAACTTTGACAGTTTGAGTCAAATTATGACTTTGACAGTTTTGGTTTTTTAGTATATTTAACGACTTTGATTGATAGTTTGAAATCATTTAACTTTGACAGTTTTATGACTGCTTGATATGTTATGATTTTGACAGTTTGGTAATTTTTGACTTTGATTATTTTTTTCATATTTTTTTATGACTTTGACTATTTAGGCATTTGACAGTTTTTGTATTTGACAGTTTAAGGTGTTATGATTATTTCAAATTATTACTTTGACTAAATTTTTTGACGTTGATGACTGTTTGATATGTTATGACTTTGACACTTTTTTCATGTTTTTTGATAATGACATCTTAAAAGTTTGACATGTTATAATTATGTCAAGTTATGATTTTGACAGTTTTGGTTTCTTAGTATATTCAACGACTTATGACTTTGTCAGTTTAGTATTTTTTGACTTTGACTTTATATTTTCTGATAATGACATCTTAAAACTTTGACAGTTTTATGACTTTGATTGTTTAAGCATCTGTTCTGACTTTGACAGTTTGGTAATTTTTGACTTTGACTTTATTTTTCATATTTTTTGATATTGACATCTTAAAACTTTGACAGTTTTAAAGTTTATGATTTTGACTGTTAAAGTATCTTACAGGTTATGATTATGTCAAATTATGACTTTGACTATCTGAAAACTTTTGATTTTGACAGATTTGACAGTTTTTTCAATTATGTCAAATTATGACTTTGACTATTTTGGTTTTTTAATATTTTTATTGGCTTTGACTGATTGAATTCTTTTGAATTTTTAAGCAATTCAAACATTTGACAGCGTCAATTTTTGACAATTTTAAATTTTATGACTTTGACTATTTAAACATCTTTTTATGATTATATTAAATTATGACAGTTTTGGCTTTTTTATATGTTGAACACAATTTTAAATATAATGACTATTTAAACATTTAAAGATTATGTCAAATTATGACTTTGACAGTTATGATTATTAATACTTTTACTTTTTGACAGTTTTAAGATAATATTTATATTTTTTGTTATATTTACGTCAATTTTTTTTTCAATTGTCACATTATTTTTGTGTATTGGCATTTAACATTTTGATATTATTAGTTAGTAACCAATTCGATTAGAACATAATAAATACAACGACCCCTAAAGTTGTTGTGAATGCAACGCCACTGATCAATACCAAAACAAAAGAACTGTAATTAATTAACATTATAATAGAGCAGCCATATAAATACATAATATTATGTGTAGGCTTAGATAGATTTAGTACATAGCATATTATATCTTATACATACTGTAACAATACAAAGCAGGCTTTCTTTCATCTAGATTTATTCTTATTCTATTATTATTATTATTTTGTTTGTTGTTATTTGTTATGCATATTGTTATTGATTGATTGATTGATTGCATGAATTTGTATTATTATATAAAGGAAATTATTTATTGCGATATACAGAGTGATCCATAATTTTATTTATTAATACTGATCACTCTGTATATTGGCGTCTGCATGATTCGGCCATTTTTCATCCGAAACAAATGACATCTGTAGCAGCATTGTCACCCTCGCATCATCAATAAGGAGAGTTGGCGATCGAATACGCCTTACCTTTTAAAATATATCGCAACTACAACACCCCCTCCCCCCCCTCGCCCTTCCGCTCTCTGACGCTCGGAATATGATTCGATTGTTGTAGTTACGTTTGAAGCGGCGGCGTGAGTAAGGGGACGGGTGGAGATGTGACAATTTAGATATTAATAAGTGAAATATTTCGACAATAAGAGGGGGGTGGGGCGGAAATAATTTATGAAAAGAATTGATTATTAATTTAAGGATCAAATAATATATAGGTTAGGTTGAGTTGTAATTTTTTTATGATAATTATTACGGTATTTAACTTACGTTTGATAGTTTTACAGAAAACTTTTTATATTTTTGAACTGTAACTTTTTGACAGTTTAAGAAGTTGGGTCGAGTTAAATTTTTTTTTATAAAATATTATGTTCAATTTTTGTGACAGTTTGTGACATATGATCATGTTTGGCAGTTTGCGTCAAACGTGACCGTTTGTGTCAAACGTTTCAATTTGTGTCAAACGTGATAGTTTGTGTCAATAGTGACAGTTTGACAATTTTTATAAAAATATATTTGTATCTGTGTGACAGTTTGTGACATGTGTAATGTTTGACATATATCATGTTTGGAAGTTTGTATCAAACGTGACAGTTTGTGTCAAACGTGACAGTTTGTGTCAAACGTGACAGTATGTGTCAAACGTGACAGTTTGTGTCAAACGTATAGTTTGTGCCAATTATGACAATTTGACAATTTTTATAAAAAATATGTTTGGATCTGTGTGACAGTTTGTGACATGACATGTTTGACATTTATTATGTTTGGAAATTTGTGTCAAACATGACAGTTTGTGTCAAACGTGATAGTTTGTGTCAAACGTGACAGTTTTTGACAGTTTATGACGTGAGCAATGTTTGAAAGTTTGTGTCAAACGTGACAGTTTGTATCAATTGTGACAGTTTGTGTCAAACGTGATAGTTTGTGTCAAATGTGATAGATTGTGTCCAACGTGATAGTTTGTGTCAAAGGTGACAGTTTTTGACAGTTTGTGACGTGAGCAATGTTTGAAAGTTTGTGTCAAACGTGACAGTTTGTGTCAAACGTGACAGTTTGCGTCAACCGTGATAGTTTGTGTCAATTGTCATAGTTTGTCTCAAACGTGATAGTTTGTGTGAAACGTGACAGTTTGTGCCAAATGTGAGTGTTTGTGTCAAACGTGACAGTTTGTGTCAAACGTGACAGTTTGTGTCAAACGTGACAGTTTGTGTCAAACGTGACAGTTTGTGTCAAACGTGACAGTTTGTGTCAAACGTGACAGTTTGTGTCAAACGTGATAGTTTGTGTGAAACGTGACAGTTTGTGTCAAATGTGATAGTATGTGTCAAACGTGATAGTTTGTGTCAAAAGTGACAGTTTTTGACAGTTTATGACGTGAGCAATGTTTGGAAGTTTGTGTCAAACGTGACAGTTTGTGTCAAACGTGACAGTTTGTGTCAAACGTGACAGTTTGTGTCAAACGTGACAGTTTGTGTCAAACGTGACAGTTTGTGTCAAACGTGACAGTTTGTGTCAAACGTGACAGTTTGTGTCAAACGTGACAGTTTGTGTCAAACGTGACAGTTTGTGTCAAACGTGATAGTTTGTGTGAAACGTGACAGTTTGTGTCAAATGTGATAGTATGTGTCAAACGTGATAGTTTGTGTCAAACGTGATAGTTTGTGTCAAAAGTGACAGTTTTTGACAGTTTATGACGTGAGCAATGTTTGGAAGTTTGTGTCAAACGTGACAGTTTGTCTCAAACGTGACAGTTTGTGTCAAACGTTATAGTTTGTGTCAATGATGACAGTTTGACAATTTTCGTAAAAAATATGTTTGGATCTGTGTGACAGTTTGTGACATGACATGTTTGACATTTATTATGTTTGGAAATTTGTGTCAAAAGTCACAGTTTGTGTCAAACGTGATAGTTTGTGTCAAACGTGACAGTTTGTGACAGTTTGTGACATGAGCAATGTTTGGAAGTTTGTGTCAAACGTGACAGTTTGTGTCAAACGTGACAGGTTGTGTCAAACGTGACAGGTTGTGTCAAACGTGACAGGTAGTGTCAAAAGTGACAGTTTGTGTCAAACGTGATAGTTTGTGTCAATTGTCATAGTTTGTGTCAAACGTTACAGTTTTTGACAGTTTGTGGCGTGAGCAATGTTTGAAAGTTTGTGTCAAACGTGACAGTTTGTGTCAACCGTGATAGTTTGTGTTAATTGTCATAGTTTGTGTCAAACGTGATAGTTTGTGTCAAACGTGATAGTTTGTGTGAAACGTGACAGTTTGTGTCAAATGTGATAGTATGTGTCAAACGTGATAGTTTGTGTCAAAAGTGACAGTTTTTGACAGTTTGTGACGTGAGCAATGTTTGAAAGTTTGTGTCAAACGTGACAGTTTGTGTCAACCGTGATAGTTTGTGTCAATTGTCATAGTTTGTGTCAAACGTGATAGTTTGTGTCAAACGTGATAGTTTGTGTGAAACGTGACAGTTTGTGTCAAATGTGATAGTATGTGTCAAACGTGATAGTTTGTGTCAAAAGTGACAGTTTTTGACAGTTTGTGGCGTGAGCAATGTTTGAAAGTTTGTGTCAAACGTGACAGTTTGTGTCAACCGTGATAGTTTGTGTCAATTGTCATAGTTTGTGTCAAACGTGATAGTTTATGTGAAACGTGACAGTTTGTGTCAAATGTGATAGTTTGTGTCAAACGTGACAGTTTGTGTCAAAAGTGACAGTTTGTGTCAAAGGTGACAGTTTGTGTCAAACGTGACAGTTTTTGACAGTTTGTGACGTGAGCAATGTTTGAAAGTTTGTGTCAAATGTGACAGTTTGTATCAGTTGTGACAGTTTGTGTCAAACGTGATAGTTTGTGTCAAATGTGATATTTTGTGTCAAATGTAATATTTTGTGTCAATTGTCATAGTTTGTGTCAAACGTGATAGTTTGACAGTTTGCATTAAAAATATGTGTGACAGTTTGTGACATAAGCAATGTTTGACATATATTATGCTTGGAAAACAATGGTGACACCTTCTGTCAAGGGTGACAGTTTCTGTCAAACGTGACAGTATCAAACGTCATAGTTTATGTGAAACGTAACAGTTTGTGACAAGTTTGACAGTTTTTAGTAGAAATAAATTTGTGACTTGACTTTGACAGTTTGTGTTAACATTGTCTTAAACTTTTTGAGTTTAACATTTTGTATAAAAGAAATATGTGTGATTGTTTGACATGTTTGGCAGTTTGTGTCATAGTTTGACAGTTTGTATAAATGAAAAATTTTCTAAATTGTTTTTGACATTCTGTTTATGTCAATTTTGACAAAAAAGAGAAATATGTTTGTGACACGTTTTATTTTTGACATATTATGTTTAGACAGTTTGTGTCAAGATGACGCATTAAACGTGGCAGTTTGTGACCAGATTGCTAATTAAGTTTGACAGATTTGTCAAATGTGACAGTGTAAATTGTTTTTAACAAATTGTGTCTTTGACAGTTTGTGTTAAGTTTGACATTATAGAGATGTTTGCGCATGCGTGACAGTTTGAGTACTTTTTGACATACATCATGTTTGTCAGTTTGTATCAAGTCCATAAACTAAGTTTGACAGTTTTTGTTAAGTTAGGTTATGTTAGGTTAGGTTAGGTTATGTTAGGTTATGTTAGGTTATGTTAGGTTATGTTAGGTTATGTTAGGTTATGTTAGGTTATGTTAGGTTAGGTTAGGTTATGTTAAGTTAGGATAGGTAAGGTTTGACAGTTTGTGTCAAATGTGACAGTTGTTTGTGACAACATTATTTTTGACAATTTATATAATTAAATTTGCTTGCGTCTGTATAACAGTTTGTGTAACTTTTGACAGATTTGTTTGACATTAAAAGTTTGTCACAAGTTTGACAGTAGAGAAATATGTTTGCGTCTGTATGAAAGTTTGTGTCGTGTCTAATGTATGACAGTTTGTGTCAAGAATATGTCAAACGTGACAGTTCATGACAAGTTTGACAGTTTGTTTAAACAATTATGTTTGCGTCTGTGTGACATATCATGTTTGACACTTTGTGATACGTACAATGGCGTGAAGCTTAGCTGTTTGTGACCATTCCATAAACTAAATTTGACAGTTTTTGTTAAATCTGACAGATCATTTTTGACAGTTTGCGCTCAAGAAAAATTTGACAGTTTGTGTTAAAATTGATTGTTTGTGTTAAAAACACATTTTTGACTACTTATTATTTTTGACAGTTGTGCCTAACTTGACATTTTAGATTGTTTGTTTTTGGAAAGCTAAATATTATGATTGACAGTTTGTGTCACGCGTGTGACAGTTTAAATCAAGACACAATTTGACACATTTGTGACTGATTGTGTCAAGAATGGCACTTTAAGTTCTTTCTGACAGACATTGTGTTTGACAGTTTGCAAATATGTTTACACAATTTGTGACATGTCTAATATTTGACAGTTTGTGTCAAGAATATGTCAAACGTGTCAGTTTTTGACAAGTTTTTACAAACAAGTATGTTTGTCTTTGTGTGACAGTTTGTGACATTTGTCAGTTTGTGTCAAAAATATGTCAAACGTGGCAGTTAATGACAGTTTATGACAAGTTTGACAGTTTGTACAGGTTTTTTTTGTCAGGTTGTGTCAAACGTGACAATTTTTGACAGTTTGTGTAAAAAAAATTGTCACAATCAGTCACACAATTGTGATATACGTAAATTTTGACAGTTTTTATGTTTGACTGTTATTGTCTAAATTATGTCAATGACAATTTTTGACAGTTTGTATAAAGAATTTTTTTTGCGTTTTTGTGTCATATGTAATTTTTGACTATATCATACTTGACAGTTTGCACAACGCGTCAGTTTGTGACAGTTTGACAAGTGCAGTTTTTGTGAGTTTGACATATGTAGTTGTGAGTTTTTTTGAAAAAATATATTTGAGTCTGTTTGACAGTTTGTGACGTGTTATTTTTGACATGTCATATATGACAGTTTGTGACTTGTTTGAGAGTTTGTGACACGTGTTTTTTGACAGATATTATATTAGATAGATTGTGTCAAACGTGACAGTTTATGACAAATTTGATTTTGTGTCGAGATTGTCTCAAAAGTGACAGTTTATGAAAAGTTTGACTTTGACAAGTTCTACTTAAGTCAAATATGTTTGTTAGTATAACTTTTGACAGTTTGGATTTTTGTTAAAAGTTTGTTCATTTGATTTAAAAACTTTGACATTTCAAATATTTTACAGTTTGACAGTTTTGACATAAACAATTGAATCACTTGTGAGGTTTCATAATTTAATACTTTGACATCCAATCTGTCAAACTTTCATCAGTTTGACAGTTTGTTTGAGCATTTGAAGACAACTTTGTTTGACATTGACTATTTTGACAGTTTATTGATTAATTTGACATTTAATTGTACTTTCACAGTCAAAATGTTATTTTGTTTATGATATTTGAGGTTATGAGTAATAATAATACTATAATTATTACTCATAACCTCAAATATTGTATGTAAGTTTTCTGCTGACATTGTTGCCAACTTATATAATGTAATATTGAACAAATTAATTATTGAAATCATAAATAACGACAAATATGTATTTCGACATTGACAGACACGATAATTGTCGCCTCAAATGTATATAAATAGACGAGCAGGCTATAAATACATGCATTTCCTCCCTGTCATTTGTTTCTTTTATGTCAAATTGCTGTCATCGCATGATAAATAATAATTCATCTCTTGTAATACTCTTTCGGGCTCCTATTTAGCGTTCAAGGTAAATTGGAATCGATGGCGATTTATTATTATAGCTCGCACAGTGGGGTAGTGGCTGCTGGGTTGGGATGGAATGGGATGGGAGTATATTAAGGGGGTTGGTCGATACAACGCGGTTCGACGTATCTGAAATATTTAAGGATGAGCGTGTCGCGTTCTATAAATAATATTCTAGATCGAGTTTTTCGTGTCAACTTATGCCAAGTATGTCAACATTAAAAAAAAAAAAATAGATAATATTGAAAATGATGCATCCGATTTCTTTTTATTTTAAAATCTTTCTATTGCATGATGGAATGTTTTAGATTTGAATGTTGTAATTATTATTATGGAATATAACAACATGCAGGACACTTTAGTACGCGATCGATATTAGCCGGGGAAAAAGTGGCATGCAATTTTAATTGGGTCTTAATTCTCGTTTGTTTTTACAAGCGTCCAACTAGCACTTTTATAATTGAATCTTGTTGATAAAACGTTTTTACAAAAGCCACCTGTGTGCAGTTTGTTTATATTAAGTCAAGTTACTAAATGTATTTTGTCAAGCAAGCTGTGGAACTTGATCTGGCGAGTTTGCTTAAAATGATTTTTATCGAGTTTAGTTGTAAAACGCGTTTAGTTAAGTAATCTGTGGAATTTTTGATGATTTAATTGTAAATTTAGACTTAGAAGGCTTGATTCTATACGAAAACATGTCAAACAAGTTTTAATTGTTGCTATTTTGGTAGTATTGAAGCTTCAATTGGACATTACTGGAATTGATTTATGTCGAGTTTTGTTCTAAAATGGATTTTTACAAGTTTTTCGTAGAACTTTTGTGGATTTGATTGTAAATTTAGGTTTAAATGACTTAAATCTATATGAAAACATGTCTAACAAGCCTTAATTATTGTTGTTTTAGTAGTAATAAAGCCTTAAATAGACATTAGTGAAATTGATTTTTGTGAAGTTTGTTTGTAAAATGCGTTATGTTAAGTAGGCTGTGGATTTTTTGATGATTTGATTGTAAATTTGGATCTTGAAGGTTTGATTCTATACAAAAACAGGCCAAACAAGCCTTAATTGTTGCTATTTTGGAAGTAATGAAGCCTCAAGTGGACATTACTGAAATTGATTTATATCGAGTTTAGTTGTAAAACGTATTTTTCCAAGTCAACTGTGGAATTTTTGACGATATTATTGTAAATTTGAATCTAGAAGGCTTTATTCTATACGAAAACATATGAAATAAGCCTTAATTGTTGCTATTTTGGCAGTAATGAAGCTTCAAATAGACATTACTGAAATTAATTTTATCGAGTTCTGTCGTAAAAGTGCAGTTTGACAAGTAATTTGTGGAAATTTTTAAAAATTTATTTTAAATTTAGATCTAGAAGGTTTGAATCAATACAAAAACATGTCAAACAAGCCTTAATTGTTGCTATTTTGGTAGTAATGAAGCCTCAAATAGACATTACTAAAATTAGTTTATATCGAGTTTAGTTGTAAAACGCATTTTGACAAGTTAGCTGTGGAATTTTTGACGATTTTATTGTAAATTTGGATCTAGAAGGCTTTATTCTATACAAAAACATGTCAAACAAGCCTTAACTGCTCCTATTTTGATAGATTAAAGCCTCAAATTGACTGACTAAACTGTCAAAGTTGATGACAAACTCTCATATTGACGTATGTCAAATTTCATTTATCAAATATTAACAACCACAAGCTGTCAAAGATATCTTCAAAAGTCAGTCATGAACTGTCAAATATATTAATTTGAATGTAACTGTCAAACTAAAAATATCATTATGGCAGTTGGTAGATTAGTTAACAACTTAAAAACATTTCAACGTTTTGACAGATTATGACAAGTTTGGGACAGTTTCTTATAAACCTTTTGTCAATATAGACATATTTTGACAACTTTGACAGCTCATGACAGTTTGTACATTCATAAACGTTTTGACAACTTATAAAAATTTTGACAGTTTCTAGAAAATTTAAATGACACATTTTTGACATTTTGACAGTTTACGACAAATCTTAGGTAGTTTGACAGCTCATTCCAGTTTGTAAATAAATTGACAATTTATAAACATTTTGACAACTTGTAAAAGACATATTTTTGACATTTAAATAAATTTTAGACGGTTTGACAGCTTAAAATAGTTTGTAAATAGATAAGTTGACAATTCATAAACGTTTTGTCATCTTATAGACATTTTGACAATTAGAAACAGTTTCTAGAAATTTTGAATATCACAATTTTGACATTTTGATCTGTTTATGACACATTTTTGACATTTTGACAGTTTGTGAAAAATTTGAGAAACTGTCAAATATTTCAACTGTCAATTGAGTACAAGTTAACCTAACCTAATTTTTTTTTTCAAGTTTAACCTCACTTTTGTGTCAAAAACACTTACAACTTTTTTGCGCACTAAACTTAATCTAACTTTTGTTAAAAACTTTTAAACTCAACTTTATAGTTTTTAAAACCTCAAAACTCAACTGCAATCTAACTTTTATGACCAAAACTCAGTTTTTTGTGTTTCAAACTTAATTTTTGTTTTCAAAATTTAATTTAATTTTAACTTTTATGTAAAAACTTAACTTTAAAAATTTTAAAAAAAATTTTATGTTTTTAATTACAATTAACTTTGATGACTTTGTTTTCAAAACTTAACTTTTGCGCTCAGTTTAAGTTTTATGTCAAATTACTTACTTTTCTGCACAAAACTCAACTTTAATGATTTTTTTTAAACTACAATCTAATTTTAACGATTTTGTGTTCAAAACTCAACTTTTTTGGTTAAATTTTAATTGCAATTTAACTTTTATGCGAAAAACTTAACTTTCCCTAAATTTTGTGTTGAAATCTTAACTTTTGTGTCTAAAACTCAACTTTAATCCAATTTTTAAAGTTGAAATCTAATCGTAATTTTTGTGTCAAAATTTTTGTTAAATGCTTAATCTGACTTTTAAAATAAACTTTTATAAACAAACTAAAATTTAAAAATTATAATTTTCAACTTTTGTTTCAAAACTGAAGTTTAATTCAACTTTTATGTTAAATTAATAACTTACGCTAAGTTTGGTGACCAAAACTCAACTTTAAGTTTTGTTCTTTCTCAGAACTTAGTTATAATCTAACTTTCATCACCAAAACTTAACTTTGATTTAAATTTTGAATTGAAATCTTAACTTTTGTGTTCAAAACTCAACTTTAATCTAACTTTTTCATAAAATTTTAACCACAATATAACTTTTATGCCAAAAGCTTAACTTTACTTAAATTTGATGATCAAAACTTAATTGCAATTTAAATTTTATGTTAAAAACTTAAGTTTTATTTTCAAAACTCAACTTTTTTGTTAAAATTTTAATCGCAATTTAACTTTTTTCTTACAAACTTAACTTTTCTTAAATTTGATGATTAAAACTCAACTGCAATTAAAGTTTTGTTTTAAAAACTCAACTTTAAACTTAATTAATTGATGAACTTGAAGACCGGAACTCAACTTTGTTTTAAATTTTGTATTGAATACTTAATGTTAAAAACTTAACTTAATGAATTTTTTTCTTAAAACTTAACCAAAATCTTTAACTAATTTAAAACTCTATTTAAATCTAACTTTAATGGCCGAAACTCAACTTTATTTTAAATTTTTTACTGAAAATTTAACTTTGGTGTTTAAAACTCAATTTTAATTCAACTTTTTTGTTTAAATTTAACTTTTGTGTTAAAAACTTAACTTTAATTCAACTTTTGTTTGCTTTGTTTTATTTTTTTTAACTTAACTTAAGCTTTTGGATCAAAACTAAACTACAATTAAAATTTGTTTATGGAAACTCAACTTTTTTATTCAAATCTCAACAAGTCATTAACCTAACATAACCTTATTTTGTTTTTAAAACTCAAATTTTCTGTTCAAACCTAACCTAACTTAACTTTTAAAGTCAACTTTTGTTTTCAAAACTCCACTTTAATGATTTTTTTCTTAAAACTTAAACAATCTAACTTTGAGAACCAAAAACTCAACTTTTGTGTTTAAAACTCAACTTTGATTTAAATTTTGTGCTTGGTCAACTTTATGCCAAATTAATCTAAATTTGAGGATTAAAATTCAACTTTTTATCAACAAAACTTAACTTTAATGAGTTTTTTTTCTTGAAACTTTATTGCAATTTAACTTTTATTGCGAAAACTTAACTTTTGTGTTGAAAACTCAACTTTTTTGTTGAAATTACTTACGTTTCAAATGCATTTTGAGTTTTTGGTTGAAAACTTAACATTTGTTTTCAAAACTTAACTTCAATCTAACTTTTGTGTTTGCAACCTAACTTAGCCTATGTTTGATTATCAAAACTGAACTTTAATGAGTTTTTTTGTTCTTGAAATTTTATGCAATTTAACTTTGATGGCCGAAACTTAACTTTTGTGTTCAAAACTCAACTTTTTCGTTGAAATTTTAATTACAATTTAACTTTTATGGCAAAAATTTACGCTTAGTTCTTAGTTAGTTAGTTCTAACCTTAAGTGCATTTTGAGTTTTTGGTTGAAAACTTAACTTTTGTGTTCAAAACTCAACTGTAATCCAACTTTTGTGTTTGCAACTTAACTTAGTCTATGTTTGATGATCAAAACTCAACTTTCATCAACAAAACTTAACTTTAGTAAATTTTTTTTTAGAAACTTTATTGCAATTTTACTTTGTATACCGAAACTTAACTTTTGTGTTTAAAACTCAACTTTTTTGTTGAAGTTTTAATTACTCGTTAACTTTTATGTCAAAAACTTACGTTTAATGTTCTAAACTCAATTGTATTTTGAGTATTTGGTTGAAAACTTAACTTTTGTGTTCAAAACTCAACTTTAATCCAACTTTTGTGTTTGCAACTTTACTTAGTCTATGTTTGATGATCGAAACTCAACTTTTATCAACAAAACTTAACTTTAGTAAGTTTTTTTTAGAAACCTTATTGCAATTTAACTTTGATGACCAAAATTTAACTTTTGTGTTTAAAACTCAACTTTTTTGTTATAATTTTAATAATAATTCAACTTTTATGCTAAAAACTTACGTTTAGTGTTCTAAACTTAAATGCATTTTGAGTTTTTGGTTGAAAACTTAACTTTTGTTTTTAAAACTCAACTTTAATCCAACTTTTGTGTTTGCAACTTAACGTAGTTTAAGTTTATTGATCAAAACTGAACTGCAAATTAAATTTTGTTTTCTAAACTCTACTTTTGTATGCAAAATTTAACTGTAATTTAACTTTTAAATTAAGTTAAAAACATTTTTTTTCTTAAACTTTAACAATCTAACTTTAAAGAACAAAACTTAACTTTATTATAAATTTTATATTGAAAACTTAACTTTTGAGTTTAAAATTAAACTTTTGTCTTCAAATTTTAGTTATAATTAAACTTTAATGCAAAGAAACTTAACTAACTAAAATTTAATGATCAAAACTTAACTGCAATGTAAGTTTTGTGTTTAAAACTCAACTTTTGTATCAAAGTTATTTAACTTTTAAATGAAAAACTTTAATCGTTAAGTAACAAACTCAACTTCACTCAAATTTGTTTTTAAAACTCAACTTTAATCCAAATTTTGTGCTAAAAACATAATTAACTTTTTCTTAAAAACTTAACCTAACTTTTAAACTCAACTTTTGTGCACAAAACTCAACTTGAGTTAAAAAAAAATCTTAAAATATTAGTACAATTTAACTTTTATGACCAAAACTTAACTTTATTTCAAAGTTTGTATTGAAAACTCAACTTTAGTGTTCAAAACTCAACTTTAATAGTTTTTTTTTCAAAACTATTTTTGATAACTTAATTTTATTTTAAATTGTGTTTTGAAAACTTAACTTTTGTGTTCAAAACTCTACTTTAATGATTTTTTTTTTAAACTACCTTTGATAACTTAATTTCAAGTTTTATGTTAAAAACTTATTTTTTGTCAAAAATTCAAAAAAAATTATTTCAAGTTTTGTTTTAAAAACTCAACTTTTGTGTTCAAAACTCAACTTTTGTGTTTAAAACTCAACTTTTGTGTCCAAAACTCAAATTTTGTGTTCAAACTTTAACTTAGTGATTTTGTATTCTTAAAATTCTACTACTATTTTTAACTTTTATGACCTAAACTCAACTTTATTTTAAAGTTTGTATTGAAAACTCAACTTTAGTGTTCAAAACTCAACTTTAATCATTTTATTTCTCAAAACTAACTTTGATAACTTAATTTTATTTCAAATTTTGTTTTAAAATCTCAACTTTTGTGTTTGCAACTCCACTTTTTTTAAATTCTACTACGATCTAACTTTGATAATGGAAACTCAACTTTATTCCAAAGCTTAAATTGAAAACTTAACTTTAGTGTTTAAAACTCAACTTTAATGATTTTTTTTTTCAAAATTCAAACACAATCTAACTTTAATAACAAACATAAAAAATTTAACTTTATTTTAAATTATGTACTGAAAACTCAACTTTTGTGTTCAAAACTCAATTTTAATGAAATTTATTTCTTAAAAACCTAACTAGAATTTAGTTTTGATGACCAAAACTCAACTTTATTTCAAAGTTTGTATTGAAAACTCAACTTTAGTGTTCAAAACTCAACTTTAATGTTTTTTTTTTCTTCAAAACTTAATTACAATCTAACTTTGATAACAGAAACTTAACTTTATTTCAAATTTTGTATTGAAAACTCAACTTTAGTGTTCAAAACTCAACTTTAATAATTTTTTGTCCTAAAACTCAACTATAATTCAACTTTGGTAAAGGAAACTTAATTTTTTTTTTAATTTTGTGTTGAAAATGTAACTTTTGTGTCAACTTCTATAAAATTGTTTATTAAACTTAACCCCAATCTAACTTTGATGACCAAAACTCAACTTCATTTTAAAGTATGTATTAAAAATCCAACAACTTTTGTGTTCAAAACTCAACTTTAATGATTTTTTTTCCCTTAAAACTCAACTACAATCTAACTTTGTAAACCAAAACTTAAATTTGTTTCAAAATTTTGTATTGAAACTTTAGTGTTCAAAACTCAACTTTAATGATTTTTTGTTTTAAAACTCAACTATAATCGAACTTTGATAAAGGAAATTCAACATTATTTTAAATTTTGTATCAAAAATTTAACTTTTGTATTGAAAATTCAACTTTTTCAAGTTTTTTGTAAAACTAAATTACAATCCAACTTTTATGATCAAAACTCAACTTTAGTTCAAGATTTAACTTTTGTGTCAACTTTTTTTAGATTTTGTATTAAAAATTCAACTTTAGTGTTTAAAACTCAACTTTAATGATTTTTTTTTTAAACTCAATTACAATCTAATTTTGATAACAGAAACTCAACTTTATTTCAAATTTTGAATTAAAAATTTAACTTTTGTGTTCAAAACCCAACTTTAATGATTTTTTTAATCTTAACTTATAAATCTAACTTTGATGATTAAAATTCAACTTTTTTTCTAAGTTTGTATTGAAAACTCAACTTTAGTGTTCAAAATTCAACATTAATGATTTTTTTTCTTTAAAACTCAATTACAATCTAACTTTGATAACTGAAATTAAACTTTATTTAAAATTTTGTACTGAAAACTCAACTTTTGTGTTCAAAACTCAACTTTAATGATTTTTTTTTTAAACTCAACTACAACCTAACTTTGATAAAGAAAACTCAACTTTTCTTCAAAGTTTAAATTGAAAACTCAACTTTAGTGTTCTTAACTCAACTTTAATGATTTTTTTCTTTAAACTCAACTACAATCTAACTTTGATAAAGAAAACTCAACTTTTCTTCAAAGTTTAAATTGAAAACTCAACTTTAGTGTTTTTAACTCAACTTTAATGATTTTTTTTTTTACATTAACTTTGATAACTTAACTTTATTTTAAATTTTGTTTTAAAAACTTAACTTTTGTGTTCAAAACTCAACTTTTGTGTTCAAAATTTAACTTTTGTGTTCAAAACTTAACTTTTGTGTTCAAAACTCAACTCAACATGTTTTTTTTAATTTTTAATTCTACTACAATTTAACTTTGATGACCAAAACTCCACTTTATTTCAAAGTTTGTATTGAATACTCAACTTTAATGTTCAAAACTCAACTTTTATGATTTCTTTTCAAAACTAACTTTGATAACATAATTTTATTTCAAATTTTGTTCTCAAAACTTAACTTTTGTGTTTACAACTCAACTTTAATAATTTTTTTTCAGAACTAACTTTGATAACTTAACTTTAAATTTTGTTTTGAAATCTTAAATGATTTTTTTTTAAACTTTACTACAATCTAACTTTAATGACTAAAACTCAACTTTATTTCAAAGTTTGTATTGAATACTCAACTTTAATGTTCAAAACTCAACTTTAATCATTTTTTTTCTTTAAACTCAATTACAATCTAACTTTAAAGATCAAAACTCAACTTTTTTTATCAATTTTGTATTGAAAACTTAACTTTGGTGTTCAAAACTCAACTTTAAGGATGTTTTTTCTCAAAACTCTATTACAATCTAACTTTAATAAAGGAAACTCAATTTTATTTAAAATTTTGTATTCAAGTTCTAACTTTTGTGTTCAAAATTTAACTTTAATAATTTTTTGTCTTAAAACTCAACTATTATCTAACTTTGATAAAGGAAACTCAACTTTTTTTTAAATTTTGTATTGAAAATTTAACTTTTTCAATTTTTTTTCTAAAACTTAATTACAATCCAACTTTGATGACCAAAACTCAACTTTATTTCAATGTTTGTATTGAAAACTTAACCTTAGTATTCAAAACTCAACTTTATTGATTTTTTTTTTCAAAACTATACTACAATCTAACTTTGTTAACCGAAACTTAACTTTATTTCAAATTTTGTATTGAAAACTTAACTTTTGTGTTCAAAACTCAACTTTTGTGTTTAAAACTCAACTTTTGTGTTCAAAACTCAACTTTAATAAAAAAAAATCTTAAAGTCTTACTTTAATCTATCTTTGATAAAGGAAAACTCAACTTTATTTTTAAAGCTATCAAAAATTATACTTTGACAGCTATAACTGTCAAACAATAAAGTGTCATAATATAACTGTTTGTAAATTAGATATTAGTACTAAGCATGCTTTGATTTCTCACTATCTCTATCTAATCTATCCATCTCTCTCTTACACCATCTTCATATTTCCATTTTGTGTCAAAACATTTTTTATGAATCTTAACTTTTTTGCATCGTCCATATTTGCGAACGTATCATATTCTATTTTGTTGCGATTTTCTTTTATTTCATTCTGTCATTATATTGAATGTTTTGAATGAGTTTCACATAATTACTTTATAGCACACGTGTGTTGCAGTTACAGAGATGCGCGCGCAGAATGGCAATTCGGCGCGCCACCCTGTATATATTTTATCTAAAAAAAGTTGTACATATTGTGTAGAATAGGCTTTGCTTTCACGATTCATTTGTTTTTCTTTTACAGTGAGATTGCACGACAGTATACAGGAAGAAAATTTTCATTATTTAGTATTCGATTTGTAAGTATGAATTATTATTATTATTTTGGGAAACAAGATGGCCGGGTAAATAATTTTTAATGTGTTGTGTGGTCGCGCGAAAATGCAATTTTCATTTCCGCCGCATCGAATCGTACAAATCGGCGTGTGATTGTGTTACCCGAATTATGATTCACACGGCTTGCTTATTAAAAATGTTAAAGAAAACTATTTCCGGATTTACGATCTTCATTTCCGGCGCTGGATTTACGATCGAATGCGCGGCCATCTTGGATTTTATTGTTTTATGTTTTCGATTCTAATTTCTTTTGTGTCGTAGGGTGACTGGTGGTGAATTATTTGAAGACATTGTAGCCAGGGAATTTTATTCGGAAGCCGATGCCTCGCATTGCATACAACAGATCCTAGAATCGGTAAATCATTGTCATCAAAATGGCGTCGTTCACAGAGATCTCAAGGTAAATACAAATTTTGCAAAAAAACTATTTTTTAATTTTATTAATTAATCAATTTAAAAATTGTAGCCTCAGTAAGACATTAATTGAAATTGAGTACAATTCCGTAATTCCAATTTTAATTTATGCCGTCATTGAGGCTTTAGAAAGGGTCGATTCGTGTTGTGGGTGGTTCGGGGGATGAGGAGAGAGCACTCGTCGCTGCTGGCGAAGCCTATAAAAAGAAGAAAACTGGGCTAATTAATTTCGTCAGTTGCGTGGGGTTGGTAGAAGAACCGGTTGTACGTGACATGCATTACGATGATTTCATTTGAGAACAGCAATTAATAAACGCTGAAGGGAAATGAATTATTTTTTTCATCTTTTTCAGCCGGAAAATTTGCTGTTGGCTAGCAAGGCGAAAGGTGCGGCGGTCAAGCTGGCCGATTTTGGATTGGCGATAGAGGTGCAGGGCGAGCAACAAGCATGGTTTGGATTTGCCGGTACGCCCGGTTATTTATCGCCAGAGGTGCTCAAGAAGGAACCGTATGGCAAACCGGTCGACATATGGGCTTGTGGTGTTATTCTCTACATCCTCCTCGTCGGTTATCCGCCGTTCTGGGACGAGGATCAACATCGCCTGTACGCACAGATCAAGGCCGGAGCCTATGATGTAAGTAATCGAATCTGTCAAATTATTTTGACAGTTAACATTGATGTAATTTTATTAATTTGACACAAATTGATTGATTTAATATTTACACAGTTTACAAAATTTTATATTATTTACACAGTTTTTGTCAATGTCAGTTTGACTAAATGTCAATTAATTTGACAGGTAACATTGATGCAATTTTATTAATTTGTCACAAATTGATTGATTTAGTATTTACACAGTTTACAAAAGTATATATTATTTACACAGTTTTTGTCAATGTCAGTTTGACTAAATGTCAATTATTTTGACAGTTAACATTGATGCAATTTTATTAATTTGACACAAATTGATTGATTTAATATTTACACAGTTTACAAAAGTATATATTATTTACACAATTTTTGTCAATGTCAGTTTGACTTAAAGTCAATTATTCTGACAGTTAACATTGATGCAATTTTATTAATTTGATACAAATTGATTGATTTAATATTTACACAGTTTGCAAAAGTATATATTATTTACACAGTTTTAGTCAATGTCAGTTTGACTTAATGACAGTTATTTTGACATTTAACATTAATGCAATTTTATTAATTTGACACAAATTGATTGATTTAATATTTACACAGTTTACAAAAGTATATATTATTTACACAATTTTTGTCAATGTCAGTTTGACTAAATGTCAATTATTTTGACAGTTAACATTGATGCAATTTTATTTATTTGACACAAATTAATTAATTTAATATTTACACAGTTTACAAAAGTATATATTATTTACACAGTTTTTGTCAATGTCAGATTCACTAAATGTCAATTATTTTGACAGTTAACACTGATGCAATTTTATTAATTTGTCACAAATTGATTAGATTTAATATTTACACAGTTTACAAAAGTAAATATTATTTACACAATTTTTGTCAATGTCAGTTTGACTAAATGTCAATTATTTTGACAGTTAACATTGATGCAATTTTATTAATTTGACACAAACTGATTGATTTAATATTTACACAGTTTACAAAAGTATATATTAATAACACAGTTTGACTTAAAGTCAATTAATTTGACAGTTAACATTGATGCAATTTTATTAATTTGACACGTATTAAGTGATTTATAATTTACACAGTTTACAAAACTTTATATTATTTACACAGTTTTTGTCAATGTCAGTTTGACTAAATGTCAATTATTTTGACAGTTAACAATAAATAAGAGTTTAATAATTTGACAGTTGTTGAATGGTTTAATATTTACACAGTTTGTGAAAGTATAATATTTACACAATTTGTAAATGTCGATAGTTTGTATAAATGTCAATTATTTTGACAGTTAACAATAAATAAGAGCTCAATAATTTGACAGTTGTTGAATGATTTAATATTTACACAGTTTGTGAAAGTATAATATTTACACAATTTGTAAATGTCGTTAGTTTGTATAAATGTCAATTATTTTGACAGTTAACAATAAATAAGAGCTCAATAATTTGACAGTTGTTGAATGGTTTAATATTTACACAGTTTGTGAAAGTATATTATTTACACAATTTGTAAATGTCATTAGTTTGTATAAATGTCAATTATTTTGACAGTTAACATTAAATAAGAGCTCAATAATTTGACAGTTGTTGAATGATTAATTATTTACACAGTTTGTGAAAGTATAAAATTTACACAGTTTGTAAATGACAATAGTTTGACTAAATGTCACTTATTTTGACAGTTAACATTAAATAAGAGCTCAATAATTTGACAGTTGTTGAATGGTTTAATATTTACACAGTTTGTGAAAGTATAATATTTACACAGTTTCTAAATGACAATAGTTTTATTAAATTTCAATTATTTTGACAGTTAACATTAAATAAAAGCTCAATAATTTGACAGTTGTTGAATGATTTAATATTTACACAGTTTGTGAAAGTATAATATTTACACAATTTGTAAATGTCATTAGTTTATATAAATGTCAATTATTTTGACAGTTAACAATAAATAAGAGCTCAATAATTTGACAGTTGTTGAATGGTTTAATATTTACACAGTTTGTGAAAGTATAATATTTACACAATTTGTAAATGTCGTTAGTTTGTATAAATGTCAATTATTTTGACAGTTAACATTAAATAAGAGCTCAATAATTTGACAGTTGTTGAATGATTAATTATTTACACAGTTTGTGAAAGTATAAAATTTACACAGTTTGTAAATGACAATAGTTTGACTAAATGTCACTTATTTTGACAGTTAACATTAAATAAGAGCTCAATAATTTGACAGTTGTTGAATGGTTTAATATTTACACAGTTTGTGAAAGTATAATATTTACACAGTTTCTAAATGACAATAGTTTTATTAAATTTCAATTATTTTGACAGTTAACATTAAATAAAAGCTCAATAATTTGACAGTTGTTGAATGATTTAATATTTACACAGTTTGTGAAAGTATAATATTTACACAATTTGTAAATGTCATTAGTTTATATAAATGTCAATTATTTTGACAGTTAACAATAAATAAGAGCTCAATAATTTGACAGTTGTTGAATGGTTTAATATTTACACAGTTTGTGAAAGTATAATATTTACACAATTTGTAAATGTCATTAGTTTGTATAAATGTCAATTATTTTGACAGTTAACAATAAATAAGAGCTCAATAATTTGACAGTTGTGGAATGATTTATTTTTTACACAGTTTGTGAAAGTATAATATTTACACAATTTGTAAATGTCATTAGTTTGTATAAATGCCAATGATTTTGACAGTTAACAATAAATAAGAGCTCAATAATTTGACAGTTGTTAAATGATTAATTATTTACACAGTTTGTGAAAGTATAATATTTACACAGTTTGTAAATGACAATAGTTTGACTAAATGTCACTTATTTTGACAGTTAACATTAAATAAAAGCTCAATAATTTGACAGTTGTTGAATGGTTTAATATTTACACAGTTTGTGAAAGTATAATATTTACACAATTTGTAAATGTCATTAGTTTGTATAAATGTCAATTATTTTGACAGTTAACAATTAATAAGAGCTCAATAATTTGACAGTTGTTGAATGGTTTAATATTTACACAGTTTGTGAAAGTATAATATTTACACAATTTGTAATTGTCATTAGTTTGTATAAATGTCAATTATTTTGACAGTTAACAATAAATAAGAGCTCAATAATTTGACAGTTGTGGAATGATTTAATATTTACACAGTTTGTGAAAGTATAATATTTACACAATTTGTAAATGTCATTAGTTTGTATAAATGTCAATTATTTTGACAGTTAACATTAAATAAGAGCTCAATAATTTAACAGTTGTTGAATGGTTTAATATTTACACAGTTTGTGAAAGTATATTATTTACACAATTTGTAAATGTCATTAGTTTGTATAAATGTCAATTATTTTGACAGTTAACATTAAATAAGAGCTCAATAATTTGACAGTTGTTGAATGGTTTAATATTTACACAGTTTGTGAAAGTATATTATTTACACAATTTGTAAATGTCATTAGTTTGTATAAATGTCAATTATTTTGACAGTTAACATTAAATAAGAGCTCAATAATTTGACAGTTGTTGAATGGTTTAATATTTACACAGTTTGTGAAAGTATATTATTTACACAATTTGTAAATGTCATTAGTTTGTATAAATGTCAATTAGTTTGACTGTTAACAATAAATAAGAGTTCAATAATTTGACAGTTGTTGAATGGTTTAATATTTACACAGTTTGTGAAAGTATAATATTTACACAATTTGTAAATGTCATTTGTTTGTATAAATGTCAATTATTTTGACAGTTAACAATAAATAAGAGCTCAATAATTTGACAGTTGTGGAATGATTTATTTTTTACACAGTTTGTGAAAGTATAATATTTACACAATTTGTAAATGTCGTTAGTTTGTATAAATGTCAATTATTTTGACAGTTAACAATAAATAAGAGCTCAATAATTTGACAGTTGTTGAATGGTTTAATATTTACACAGTTTGTGAAAGTATAATATTTACACAATTTGTAAATGTCGTTAGTTTGTATAAATGTCAATTATTTTGACAGTTAACAATAAATAAGAGCTCAATAATTTGACAGTTGTTGAATGATTTAATATTTACACAGTTTGTGAAAGTATAATATTTACACAATTTGTAAATGTCGTTAGTTTGTATAAATGTCAATTATTTTGACAGTTAACAATAAATAAGAGCTCAATAATTTGACAGTTGTTGAATGGTTTAATATTTACACAGTTTGTGAAAGTATATTATTTACACAATTTGTAAATGTCATTAGTTTGTATAAATGTCAATTATTTTGACAGTTAACATTAAATAAGAGCTCAATAATTTGACAGTTGTTGAATGATTAATTATTTACACAGTTTGTGAAAGTATAATATTTACACAGTTTGTAAATGACAATAGTTTGACTAAATGTCACTTATTTTGACAGTTAACATTAAATAAGAGCTCAATAATTTGACAGTTGTTGAATGGTTTAATATTTACACAGTTTGTGAAAGTATAATATTTACACAGTTTCTAAATGACAATAGTTTTATTAAATTTCAATTATTTTGACAGTTAACATTAAATAAAAGCTCAATAATTTGACAGTTGTTGAATGATTTAATATTTACACAGTTTGTGAAAGTATAATATTTACACAATTTGTAAATGTCATTAGTTTGTATAAATGTCAATTATTTTGACAGTTAACAATAAATAAGAGCTCAATAATTTGACAGTTGTTGAATGGTTTAATATTTACACAGTTTGTGAAAGTATAATATTTACACTGTTTGTAAATGACAATAGTTTGACTAAATGTCAATTATTTTGACAGTTAACACTAAATAATTAATAGTTTAATAATTTGACAGTTGTTGAATGATTTAATATTTACACAGTTTGTGAAAGTATAATATTTACACTGTTTGTAAATGACAATAGTTTGACTAAATGTCAATTATTTTGACAGTTAACAATAAATAAGAGCTCAATAATTTGACAGTTGTTGAATGGTTTAATATTTACACAGTTTGTGAAAGTATAATATTTACACAATTTGCAAATGTCATTAGTTTGTATAAATGTCAATTATTTTGACAGTTAACAATAAATAAGAGCTCAATAATTTGACAGTTGTTGAATGATTTAGTATTTTCACAGTTTGTGAAAGTATAATATTTACACAATTTGTAAATGTTATTAGTTTGTATAAATGTCAATGATTTTGACAGTTAACAATAAATAAGAGCTCAATAATTTGACAGTTGTGGAATGATTTAATATTTACACAGTTTGTGAAAGTATAATATTTACACAATTTGTAATTGTCATTAGTTTGTATAAATGTCAATTGTTTTGACAGTTAAATAAGAGCTCAATAATTTGACAGTTGTTGAATGATTTAATATTTACACAGTTTGTGCAAGTAGAATATTTACACAGTTTGTAAATGACAATTGTTTGACTAAATGTCAATTATTTTGACTGTTAACAATAAATAAGAGTTCAATAATTTGACAGTTGTTGAATGATTTAATATATACACAGTTTGTGAAAGTATAATATTTACACAGTTTGTAAATGTCATTAGTTTGACTAAATGTCGATTATTTTGACAGTTAACATTAAATAATAGTTTAATAATTTGACAGTTGTTGAATGATTTAGTATTTTCACAGTTTGTGAAAGTATAATATTTACACAATTTGTAAATGTTATTAGTTTGTATAAATGTCAATGATTTTGACAGTTAACAATAAATAAGAGCTCAATAATTTGACAGTTGTGGAATGATTTAATATTTACACAGTTTGTGAAAGTATAATATTTACACAATTTGTAAATGTCATTAGTTTGAATAAATGTCAATTATTTTGACAGTTAACATTAAATAAGAGCTCAATAATTTGACAGTTGTTGAATGGTTTAATATTTACACAGTTTGTGAAAGTATAATATTTACACAATTTGTAATTGTCATTAGTTTGTATAAATGTCAATTGTTTTGACAGTTAAATAAGAGCTCAATAATTTGACAGTTGTTGAATGATTTAATATTTACACAGTTTGTGCAAGTAGAATATTTACACAGTTTGTAAATGACAATTGTTTGACTAAATGTCAATTATTTTGACAGTTAACAATAAATAAGAGTTCAATAATTTGACAGTTGTTGAATGATTTAATATATACACAGTTTGTGAAAGTATAATATTTACACAGTTTGTAAATGTCATTAGTTTGACTAAATGTCGATTATTTTGACAGTTAACATTAAATAATAGTTTAATAATTTGACAGTTGTTGAATGATTTAATATTTACACAGTTTGTGAAAGTATAATATTTACACAATTTGTAAATGTCATTAGTTTGTATAAATGTCAATTATTTTGACAGTTAACATTAAATAAGAGCTCCATAGTTTGACAGTTGTTGAATGGTTTAATATTTACACAGTTTGTGAAAGTATAATATTTACACAATTTGTAAATGTCATTAGTTTGTATAAATGTCAATTATTTTGACAGTTAACATTAAATAAGAGCTCCATAGTTTGACAGTTGTTGAATGGTTTAATATTTACACAGTTTGTGAAAGTATAATATTTACACAATTTGTAAATGTCATTAGTTTGTATAAATGTCAATTATTTTGACAGTTAACCTTAAATAAGAGCTCCATAGTTTGACAGTTGTTGAATGGTTTAATATTTACACAGTTTGTGAAAGTATAATATTTACACAGTTTGTAAATGTCATTAGTTTGACTAAATGTCGATTATTTTGACAGTTAACATTAAATAATAGTTTAATAATTTGACAGTTGTTGAATGATTTAATATTTACACAGTTTGTGAAAGTATAATATTTACACAATTTGTAATTGTCATTAGTTTGTATAAATGTCAATTATTTTGACAGTTAACATTAAATAAAAGCTCAATAATTTGACAGTTGTTGAATGGTTTAATATTTACACAGTTTGTGAAAGTATAATATTTACACAATTTGTAATTGTCATTAGTTTGTATAAATGTCAATTATTTTGACAGTTAACATTAAATAAAAGCTCAATAATTTGACAGTTGTTGAATGGTTTAATATTTACACAGTTTGTGAAAGTATAATATTTACACAATTTGTAATTGTCATTAGTTTGTATAAATGTCAATTATTTTGACAGTTAACATTAAATAAAAGCTCAATAATTTGACAGTTGTTGAATGGTTTAATATTTACACAGTTTGTGAAAGTATAATATTTACACAATTTGTTAATGTCAATAGTTTGACTAATTGTCAATTATTTTGACAGTTAACAATAAATAAGAGCTCAATAATTTGACAGTTATTGAATGGTTTAATATTTACACAGTTTGTGAAAGTATAATATTAACACAGTTTGTAAATGTCATTAGTTTGACTAAATGTCGATTATTTTGACAGTTAACATTAAATAATAGTTTAATAATTTGACAGTTGTTGAATGATTAATTATTTACACAGTTTGTGAAAGTATAATATTTACACAGTTTGTAAATGACAATAGTTTGACAAAATGTCACTTATTTTGACAGTTAATAATAAATAAGGGTTAATTAATTTGACAGTTGTTGAATGATTTAATATTTACACAGTTTGTAAAAGTAGAATATTTACACAGTTTGTAAATGACAATAGTTTTATTGAATGTCAATTATTTTGACAGTTAACAATAAATAAGAGTTTAATAATTTGACAGTTGTTGAATGATTTAATATTTACACAGTTTGTGAAAGTATAATATTTACACAATTTGTAATTGTCATTAGTTTGTATAAATGTCAATTATTTTGACAGTCAACTTTAATAAAAACAATTTTATACAATTTTTGTTTAATTTCTAGTATCCCAGTCCTGAATGGGACACGGTAACACCAGAGGCAAAGAACCTCATCAACCAAATGTTGACTGTGAATCCCGGCAAGAGAATCACCGCCGCGGAAGCACTCAAACACCCATGGATTTGCGTAAGATTAACAAAAATATTAAACCATTTGATTAGTTGCTAATGTTTGTTTAAATTTCTAGCAACGCGAACGTGTGGCTTCAGTCGTACACAGACAGGAAACAGTCGACTGTCTCAAAAAATTCAACGCAAGGCGCAAACTCAAAGTAAGTGCTATTAGTAGTCACCAACGCTTAATTATAATAAACAAAATTGTGTACTTAGGGCGCCATCCTTACAACAATGTTGGCAACTAGAAACTTTTCCAGTAAGTATTTTTCAATCTGCATTTGATATTTATTTCAATTTTTTTAATATTAAGCAACCGTACCTAAATTCATGCAGGAGTATCATTAGTACCAACCTTAATTTTATATAAATTGAAGTTAGTCACAATTGTTGCCAACTGTGATACTTCTGCATGACTGGATTTAAATTACGAAACTATTTTTGACTTTTTTTTGTTGTATATAATAACAGTAACTCATATTATATATATATTTTTGTGTATTTCTCCGAAGCTCACTCCCCTACATGCGCGCAAAAAATCTTCATTCTATTTTATTTCTTTTCTATTTATTTATTTTTGGTGAATTAATTTTCAATGTCACTAGCATTTATATAACACGATCATTTCCATATGTCAAAGATGACGTATTATCAACACAACAACAGCGCTTACACATACACACGAACACGAACACACAGGGTTTTTACATTTACAATTTTTGTTTTGTTATTTTTGTTTTTGTTCGGTTGGTACAACTGACAGCAAAAATTTTGCGATTGAAATATTGAATTTATGTCATTTTGGTTGTCAAAATAGCAAAAATCATGTTGATCAAACTTGGCTAAAAGTAGTAAACTTTAAATATTACTAAATTTAGGCAACCTAGGCAATAATGCCACAAATATAAATTGTAGATGTTTTTAAAGGTTACAAAAAATCCTGATAAGGTTTTTTGATATTATGTCATTTTGGCTGTCAAAATAACAAAAATCGTGTTTTATTAAATTTGGCTAAAAGTAGAAAACTTTAAATATTACTAAATTTAGGCAACCTAGGCAATAATGTCATTTAAATAAATTGTAGATATTTTTATAGGTTACAAAAAATCCTTATAAGGTTTTTTGATATTATGTCATTTTGGCTGTCAAAATAGCAAAAATCGTGTTTTAATAAATTTGGCTAAAAGTAGTAAACTTTAAATATCACTAAATTATGGCAACCTAGGCAATAATGTCATTTAAATAAATTGTAGATGTTTTTATAGGTTACAAAAATCCTTATAAGGTTTTTTGATATTATGTCATTTTGGTTGTCAAAATAGCAAAAACATGTTTTATCAAATTTGGCCAAAGGTAGAAAAGTTTAATTATTGCTAAATTTAGGCAACCTAGGCAATAAAACCATGAAAATAAATTGTAGATGTTTTTATAGGTTACAAAAAATCCTTATAAGGTTTTTTGATATTATGTCATTTTGGCTGTCAAAATAGCAAAAATCGAATTTTATTAAATTTGGCCAAAAGTAGAAAATTTTAAATATTACCAAATTTAGGCAACCTAGGGAATAATGTCATAAATATAAATTGTAGATAATTTTATAGGTTACAAAATTTTTTTTAAGGTTTTTTGATATTATGTTATTTTGGCTGTCAAAATAGCAAAATTTATGTTTTATCAAATTTGGCCAAAAGTAGAAAATATTAAATATTACTAAATTCAGGCATCCTAGGCAATAATGTTATAAATATAAATTGTAGATGTTTTTATAGGTTAAAAAAAATTTTTATGAGGTTTTTTGTTATTATGTCATTTTGGCTGTCAAAATAACAAAAATCAGGTTTTATTAAATTTGGCTCAAAGTGGAAAACTTTCAATATTACTATATTTAGGCAACCTAGGCAATAATATCACGAATATAAATTGTAGATGTTTAATAGGTTACAAAATATCTTGATAAGGTGTTTTGATATTATGTCATTTTGGCTGTCAAAATAGCAAAAATCATGTTTTATTAAATTTGGCCAAAATTGGAAAACTTTAAATATTACTAAATTTAGGCAACCTAGGCAATAATGTCATAAATATAAATTGTAGATGTTTTTATAGGTTACAAAAAATCCTAATAAGGTTTTTTGATATTATGTCATTTAGGCTGTCAAAATAGCAAACATTGTGTTTTATTAAATTTGGCCAAAAGTAGAAAATTTTAAATATTACTAAATTTAGGCAACCTAGGCAATAATGTCATAAATAGAAATTGTAGATGTTTTTATATGTTACAAAAAATTCTAATAAGGTTTTTTAATATTATGTCATTTTGACTGTCAAATTAGCAAAAATTAGATTTAATCTAATTTGGCCCAAATTGGAAAACTAACTAAATTTTCAAAACTCAATGTCATAAAAGGTTTCTGACATTTAACTGTCAATCAATCGCAAATTTTTGTTTCAAATCACAAATTTACATCTCAAACCACTTTGACGTTTTGTCGCTGTCATTCGAACGTCAAATCTGGTTACAATAATTATATAACCCTCCATACTCACACACACACAAATGACACAAAATGAAAATATTAATGTAAACAAAAGAAAAACGAAATTATATTGTAGTGCGCTCATTATTTATTTAGATCTTAGATTGTTTTTTTACAATTATATATATTTAGAGCATTGAGTAGTTGGTAACTTTGTTTTGTTGGTTGTGGCGGACTTGTTCACGTCACCCTACCTCACTTCACTTCACCTTGATGCAACTAGAATGTGGTAAGAACACGGACCTGCATTTATTTTTATTTTTTCCAAAAAAAGAAAATATTTCTGTCAGTTTATGTACATATATTCTTCTCTATCTTGATATTTTTTCTCTCTTTTTATACCATTTTATATTCTCTGTCTCAGTACCATAATACTTGCTTGACATTGATTTTGGCAACAATGGATTAAACAGATATTAGTAAAATTAGTTTGATCCATCGTTGCCGGGTATAATGTGTTGGTTGGCTTATGCGCTTCATGCATGCTGGGTTTTTGACATGTTTTTATTATTTAATGGGCATTTTTATTATTATTATTATTCACACTTCATTTTACCACGTCACGTTTACACCTTTCTGATTGTATTTTGGTTGTACGGCTCGAATCATCACTTTGGTTTTCTTTAAAAAATGTGTATGGAATTAAATTTTGATTAAATTAGTTTGAAATACACATTTTTTTGATGTTTTAATGTTAATTAATGACCGTATGTTGTGATTAATCGTAAAAATAAAATTTCCAAAAAAATAACAATCCAAAATTATTATTATATAAATGCTAACAGAATTCACTAAAATTAATTAATCCTTTTTTGTATAATTATAAATAGTTTTAGTCCGAATTTTAGTATTTAGTTATTATTATTATTATTATTATTATTATTATTACAAAATGGTAGTTTCCATAAAATTATTGGTAATGAGTAAATTAGTCACATTTTTAAAACAAATTGTATTATTAGTCAAAAAGTTATGCAGGAAATTGTGATATGGTTGACAACTAAAACAAATCTTCTATTTACACCAGTAGGCGTGGAATAACATTTTAAATACGTTTGGTTTTACTGTTTTGACCAAAAATTTGACAGATTTTATCAATATTTGACAGTTTTGACCATTTTTTGACAATTGTGAAGAATATTTGACAATTCTGATAAATTTTTGACATTTCTAACCAATGCTTGACAGATTCGACAAATGTTTGACAATTCTGACAATTTTTGACAGTTTCAATAATTTTTTGACAGTTTTGACAATTTTTTTACTGTTCTGACAAATATCTGATAGTTTTTATTTCAATTTTGACAGAAATTACTCAATTTTGACAGTTTATAATAACTCATATACAAATATAACAGTTTAAAGCAAATTGTGTAACAGTTTCACAAAAGAATTTGACAGATATCAAACAATTTTGACAGTTTACTTTCAAATTTGACATACGGTTAGCTTATGACATATTTTTGACAACTTATGACACATGATTGACATTTTTACAGTTTACGATCAGTTTTGACAAGTTTGACAGCTAAATTTGTAGATTCATGATGTCAAATAATGACGGTTAAAATTTATTTTGTCAGTTTACGACGCATTTTAGCAGTTTACGATGTGTTTTGACAGTTTCTAATAATATTTTGACAATTAAGACTTATTTTGACAGTTTCTAATCATATGTTGACAGTTTAAGAGATACTTTTTAACATAATTTTTATAGTTAAAGACATAATGTGATAATTTTTTGATTTTGACAGTTTTAAGACAGCAATTTTTAACAATATTTTAAAGTTTGAGGCGTATTTTGACAGTAAAGACTTATTTTGACAGTTTACGACGTATTTTACCAGTTTACGACGTGTTTTGACAGTTTTTTATAACATTTTGACAGTTTAAGAGAAAGTTATTAAGAATATTTTTACAGATAAAGACATAATGTAATAGTTTTGACGATTTTGACAGTTTTAAGACATATTCTAGCAGTTTTGATCAATATTTTGATAATTTGAGGCATATTTTGACAGTTTATAATAATATTTTGGCAGTTAAGACATATTTTGACAGTTTACGACGCTTTTTAGCAGTTTACGACGTGTTTTGACAGTTTTTAATAATATTTTGACATTTAAAGAAAGTTTTTGACAACATTGATACAGTTAAAGACATAATGTGATAGTTTACTATTTTAACAGTTTCAAAACATATTCTAGCAGTTTTTAACAATATTTTGATAGTTTGAGGCGTATTTCGACAATATTTAATAATATTTTGACAGTTTAGAAATATTTTGACAGTTTACTACGTATTTTAGCAGTTTACGACGTGTTTTGACAGTTTCTAATAATATTTTGACAGTTAAAGACATAATGTGATTTACGATTTTGACAGTTTATGCCAATTATTAGACAGTTTGACAGTTAATGACAGTTTATAGATTATACAACATTTTTACTGTTAATCATTGACAGTTTATGTTCATTTTTAGGCAGTTTAACAGTTTGGACAGTTTGACATTTTTGACAGTTTTTGGCCACATTAAGGTAGTTTGACAGTTATTGGCAGTTTGTAGATTGTATTACATTTTAACAGTTTATGGCTATTTTCAGGAAGTTTGACAGTTTGTAGATTTTATGACAGTATTTGGATTACAATATTTTGACAGTTTATGATCATTTTTACGTAGTTTGAGACAGTTTCTAGATTTTTTTGACAGTTTATGATCATATAAGGTTGTTTGACAGTTAAATTTAAGTTTATGACAGTTTGTAGATTATGGTATTTTGACAGTTTATAATTACTTAAACTCTGTAGACAGTTTGTTTGTTTATAGTCATTTTTAAGCAGTTTGACAGTTTGTAGATCGAATAACATTTCATTTGTTTAGTACAGTTAATAGACATTTTGACAGTTTTTCACTACTCTTAGACAGTTTTGCAGTTTAAGACAGTTTGACATTTTTTTGAAGTTTGTTTGTTTAAGTTACAACATTGATATTTTGACAGTTTATGACAATTTTGGGACAGTTTGACAATTTATACCAGTTTGTGGATTATACGACATTCTACCTGTTCAGACACATCATTGACAGTTTATGTTCATTTTTAAGCAGTTTAACAGTTAAGACAGTTTGACAGTTTTGCAGATTGTATAACATTTTGACAGTTTATGACCATTTTAAGATAGTTTAACAGTTTGTAAATTTTATGACATTTGACAGTTTATGACAATTTTTAGGCAGTTTGACAGTTTTAAACAGTTTGCTAGTTAATAGATTGTATGATATTTTGATAGTTATAACTGTTTATAAGCACTTTGACAATTTATGGTAGTTTGACAGTTTGTATTTTGACAGTTTAATACACATAACGGACATTTTGACAGTTTTTGACTACTGGTAGTTTAGATTGTACGATATTTTAGCTGCTTCGGGCACATCATTGACATTTTGACATTTTATGACTATTTGACAGTATGTAACAGTTTGACTGTTAAACTGTTAAAGTAACATCATTGATATTTTGACAGTTTATGACAATTTTTAGACAGTTTAACAATTTTACAGTTTATACCAATTTTTGGGCAGTTTGACAATTTCAAACAGTTTGACAGTTGATAGATTGTATGACATTTTGTTAGTTTATGATTATTTTAATCCAGTATCACCGTTTAGGACAGTTTGCAAATTGTATGACAGTTTGACAATTTATGACATTTTGTAGACAGCTTGACAGTTTGTAAATTATATGACATCTTGAGACAGTTTATGGCTATTTTTAAGCAATTTGACAGTTTGTAGGTTGTATGACATTTTGACAGTTGATGGCAATTTTTAGGCAGTTTGTAGATTATATATTTTGACAGTTTATGATCATTATTAGGCAATTAGACAGTTTATGACATTTTGACTGTTTGACAGCTCATAAATTTTTTGACTGTTTATAAACAATTTGACAGTTTGACTGTTTTATGTAGACATTTTGACAGTTTATGGCTACATATAGGTAGGTAGTTTGACAGTTAATGACAGTTTGTAGATTGCATTACATTTTGACAGTTTACGGCCATTTTAAGGCAGTTTGAATGTAGAATCTATGACTATATATTTATGACTATTTTTAGACAATTTGTAGATTTTATGGCATTTTTACTATTTATTTATTATGACAGTTTTTGGGCAGTTTGACTGTTTCAAAAAGTTTGACAGTTAATGTTTATGGCCATTTTCACGCAGTTTGGCAATTAAGAGATTGTATGACATTTTGGCAATTTTAGATTATTAGGCAGTTTAACACTTTATGACAATTTGTTGATTTTATGACAATTTGACAGTTTATGACAATTTTTCGGCAGTTTGACAGTTTGTAGATTAAATATTTTGACAGTTTATTATCATTTTTAGGCAGCTTGACAGTTTATGACATTTTGACTGTTTGACAGTTTATAAATAATTTGACAGTTTTCTAGATTTGTTGACATTTTGACAGTTTATGATTATATTGGTTTAATTTTGACAGTTATGATTCAATTGTTACAGTTCGTAAATTGTATGATAATTTGACAGTGTATGACTAATTTTGACAGTTTACGACAATTTGTAGATTGACATTTGAACACTTTATGACTATTTTTAAACAGTTTAAGACAGTTTGTAGATATATTCACCGATCAACATTTTGACAGTTTGTAGATTGTATGTCACTTTGACAGTTTACGATCATAATTAGGTAGTTTGACAGTTTGTAGATTGTAAGACATGTGTGACAGTTTATAGACATTTTTGGCCCATTTGACAGTTTGCAGATTATGAAATTTTGACAGTTTATAATCATTTTTAAGCAGTTTAAGACATGCAACTGTTTAAGTTACATCATTAATGTTTTGACAGTTAATGACAGTTTATAGTTGTGTACGTTTTAACTGTTTAGATGCATCATTGACAGTTTATGATAATTTTTACGTAGTTTAACAGTTGATACAGTTTTGACAGTTTGACTATTTTTTAACAGTTTGACAGTTTGTTCCGATTTGTAAATTGTATGACAGTTTATTAGTTTATTGTCATTTTTAGGTAGTTTGATAGTTTAAAACAGTTTGACAGTTGGTAGATTGTATGACATTTTGACAGTTTTTGACTACTTTTAGGCAGTTTAAGACAGTTTATGACAGTTTTAGATTGTACGTCATTTTAGGTGTTTAAGTTACATCATTAATGTTTTGACAGTTTATTACAATTCTTAGACAGTTTGACAGTTTTGGCAGTTTTAAGATTTTATGACATTTTGACAGTTTTTGACCATTTTTAGACAGTTTAACAGTTTGTACATTGTATGACGTTTTGACAGTTTATGACCAATTTAGGCAGTTTAAAACAGTTTGACAGTTTGTAGATTGTATGACATTTTGGTAGTTTATGACTATTTTTAGGCAGTTTCACAATCTAGGACATTTTGACTGTTTATTATAATTTTTAGACAATTTAACAGTTTAAAACAGTTTGACATTTGATAGATTGTATGAAATTCTGACAGTTTATGATCATTTTTAGACAGTTTACGACAATTTGTAGATTGTATGACATTTTAACTGTTTTCTGCCATTTTTAAACAGTTTGTCAGATTGTAAATTGACATTTTGACAGTTTGTAGATTGTATGATATTTTGACAGTTTATGATCATTTTTTGGCAGTGTGACAGTTTAACTGTATGACATGTTGACAGTTTGTGTCAGTTTGACAGTTTACGACAATTTTTTAAGCAGTTTCTATGATGTTTTGACAGTTTGATCATTTTCAGCAGTTTGACAGCTTGTGATATTTTGTAGTTTGTATGACATTTTATCTGTTTAAGACACATCATTGACATTTTGATGATTATTTTAGGCAGTTTGAAAGTGTATTAATATTTTATAAACATTTTGACAGTTGACAATTTGCAGATTTTTTGACATTTGACAACTTCTAGACAGTTTAATAGTTTGTTACAGTTTAACCTGAAGTTTTAATGACCTTCAAAATTAATTTAATTTTGACAGCTGTCAAATGTCATTATACGAATAATTTGACAGATAATATCACGTGACAACTTTTTGACAGTTTAAAATTTTTGACATTAACTGTCAAATAAATATTGAAGCTGTCAAAATGATTCGATTTATTAATTATCTACAACTGTCAAAATATGATTAATTTTTTGACATTTATAGTTTCTAACCTAAAAAAATTAATTTGATTGATCAGAACATCCATATCGCAATTTCCTCAAATAGCTCAAAATAATTTTTACATAAATAGCACAAAATTTATACTAAAAATCTAATTACAAATCTAAGCACTGAATTGGCTAGCTAATTGAATTTCTTTTGTTTTTTGAATTATTATTAAAAAAACAACAATAATAATAGCTTAGATTTTTTTGGAATTTTTTCTATCTTTGTTTGCATATCTTGCTTAAAATTAATATAAACTAATATTGCAATTTATGTTCTAACAGGTCGCAGCATAATTGTGAAGAAAGGTGATGGATCGCAGGTGAAGGAGTCGACGGACAGTTCGACAACTTTAGAAGATGATGATATTAAAGGTAAGAATATTGTATTTGATGTTTTCTGATTCCGCCATATTTTATTATTTTTGAAGCGATTTAGGTTCATTCGTTTTATCATAAGAAATTTTATTATATAGAACGCACAGCGCCGCTGCAAATATCCCGTTTGGTTTTTTAGAGGCCACTTCCGATCAAATTCCAAAAATTTATTCCACACCCGAATACATTCCTTGTAATATTGTAACGAAATAGAACCCTCTGATGGATATCGTTGTGCTTCTTTTGAGTATTGAGAATAAAATTAATTCAGCGTCTATACACGTTGAGAAAATTAATCATTACGTGTGGTGGCGCCTTAATTTTTTGACTTTTTTGCATCATTCTTTTTGGTAATTAAAAGAAGCGCATCCCGTCCATTGTACATATCATCTCACCTAACATACCACTGGTTTATTGATTGAACATGCGCATCCGAGGTTTGATCCATTTTTTGTTTGTTTTTATTTAATTAATTTTTTTGGGAATTTTTGAGTTTTTACGGTATATTGTTATAGCAGTAGGTTTTGTGATTGCCATTTGTTATATTTAATATTTTTTCGTCATTGGAAACTTATTTAACTAAAAAAAAATATATACTCTATTTTTTGACAGTTGGCAGCTATTATATGCACGTTTTAAATCCTGTTTGAGACTATTTTGACAGTTGGCGAATATTATACGTCAAATATTTGACAGTTGGTAACATTATTTATGTCTGCAGCAATATATTTGACACTTCCTTACTTATAAACAATATTTGACACAATTTTGACAGTTGTCAATTATTACATGTCAAAAATTGTTACATAATCTGTCAAAAATTACACATGTCACACTGACGCAAACATAGTTGTTTGTCAAAAATGTCAAACTTGTCATAATCTGTCAAATTTGACATATTCTTGATACAGACTGTTTAATTTTATGTCAGACGCAAACATATTTCTTTGCACAAACTGTCAAACTTGTCATTATTTGTGACTGAACACAATGTTTTAAAATTTACTGACAACTTTAACACTATTTGTCACAATTTTGACAGTTGGTATCAATGTGGACAATTTTAAATTTATTTTTATGTTAAATATTTGACACTTGCTAACGTAAACAATACTTGATCCAATTTTAACAGTTACACATTATTACATGTCAACTTCAAATCAGTTTTTTGACAGTTGGTAACAATGTTGACAACTTTGAAATTATGTTTGACAGTTGATGACATTTTGAATAACGTTTGAAATAATCTTGACAGACTTGTGATTGCAGGCAATGTATTTGATATTTGCTAACAATATTTGACACAATTTTGACAACTGGCGGTAATTACATGTATACTTCAAATCAATTTCTTACAGTTGGTAACAATGTAGGCAACATTAAAATTATGTTTGCCAGTTGATGATATTTTTGAAATTATTTTGACAGTTATCGAATATTGTATGTCAAATGTGACAGTTGGTAACATTGTTTGTAATGTATTTTTAATATTTTAATTAATTTTCTGACAATTTTGAAAGTTGGCGATTCTTACATGGCAATTTTAAAAAGTTTTTGACAGTTGATGATATTTGAAATAATCTTGACAGTTAGCGGACATTAAATGTTAAAAATTTGACAATAGTGACTGAACGCAATGTATTTGACGCTTGCTAACATTATAAACTAGTTTTGACAGTTGGCAATTATACATGTCAAATTGAAACAAATTTTTGACAGTTGGTAACAATGTTGATAACTTTAAATTTATGTTTGACATTTGACAATGTTTGAAATAATTTTGAGTTTTTAACGAATATTATGTCAAATATTTGACTTTTTGACAATTTTTGACAGTCGATGACATTTTAAATAATGTTTGAAATTGTTTTGACAGTTGATACTACAATTTTGACATTATAAAATGTCAACTTTAAATCAGTTTTTGACATTTCTAAAATTGTTTTTGACAGATCACACAGACATTTTTGACAAATTAAATTGTTTTTGACATATCACTGTATTTAAAAAAGATCACAATAATTTTTGACAGATCAAAGAAAAAAAATTGATAGATCATAAACATTTTTGAAAGAACCAAAACATTTTTGAAAAAACAAATTCATTTCTGACAGATAAAAAAAAATTGACAGTTTGCAGACATTTTCGAAAGGACATAAGAATTTTTGACAAATTATAAGACATTTTTGACAGATAACACACTTTTGACAGATCCAAAAAAAAATTCCAGACATTTTTGAAAGATCAAAGACAGTTTTGAAAGATCAAAAAAAATTGAGATTTTGCAGACATTTTCGAAAAATCATAAAGATTTTTGAGAAATCATGAAACTTCAAGACATTTTTGACAGATTACAAACATTTTTAACAAATCCTACACATTTTTGACAGATCACAGACACTATTGACAGATCAAAATTATTTTTTAAAGATCTAAGACATTTTTGGCAGCACACACATTTTTGACAAATTGAAGACATTTTTGACAGATCAAAATCATTTTTAAAAGTTCTAAGACATTTTTGATGGATTTCCAACAGTTTTTGACAAATTCAAGACATTTTTGACAGATTAAAATAATTTTTGACAGATGCAAGACTTTTTGACAGATTTAAGACATTTTTGACAGATTCAAGACATTTTTAACAAATTCAAGACATTTTTGACAGATTACAGACATTTCTGACAAATCCAAAACATTTTTGACAAATTCAAAACATTTTTGACAAACCCAAGACATTTTTGACAAATCCAAGACATTTTTGACAAATTCGAGATATTTTTAACAGATTTAAGACATTTTTGACTGATTTAAGACATTTTTGACAGATTTAAGACATTTTTGACAGATTCAAGACATTTTTAACAAAATCAAAACATTTTTGACAGCTCACAGATATTTCTGACAAATCCAAAACATTTTTGACAAATTCAAGACATTTTTGACAGATCACAGACTTTTTTACAATTCACAGACATTTTTGACAAATCAAAAACATTTTTGACAAATCAAAAACATTTTTGACGGATCACAGAAATTTTTGACAGATCCAAGACATTTTTGACAGATTACAGACATTTTTGACAGCTTACATACTTTTCTGACAAATCCAATACATGTTTGACAAATCCAAGATATTTTTGACAAATTCAAAACATTTTTGACAGATCACAGAAATTTTTTTACAGTTCACAGACTTTTCTGACAAATGAAAAACTTTTTGACAAATCCAAGACATTTTTGACAAATCACAGAAATTTTTGAGAGATTCAAGACATTTTTTGAAGATTCAAATCAATTTTTAACAAATCCAAGACATTTTTGATAAATTCGAGACATTTTTGACAGATTTAAGACATTTTTGACAGATTCATGACATTTTTAACAAATCCATGAAATTTTTGACAGATCACAGACATTTTTGACAGCTCTCACATACATTTCTGAAAAATCCGAAACATTTTGGACAATTCCAAGACATTTTTGACAAATTCAAAACATTTTTGACAGATCATAGACATTATTTACAGTTCACAGACATTTTTGACAAATCAAAAACTTTTTGACAAATCCAAGACATTTTTGACAAATCATAGACATTTTTGAGAGACCCAAGACATTTTTTGAAGATTTAAAAGAATTTTTAACAAAATCCAAGACATTTTTGACAGATCACAGACATTTTTGACATATCACATACATTTTTGACAGATCACAGACATTTTTGACAGTTTTTACATACATTTCTGACAAATCCAAAACATTTTTGACAAATCCAAGACATTTTTGACAAATCCAAGACATTTTTGACAAATCCAAGACATTTTTGACGGATCACAGAAATTTTTGACAGATCAAAGACGTTTTTAGGAGTTTTAAAACAATTTATAACAAATTAAAGACATTTTTGACAGCTCACAAACATTTCTGACAAATCCAAAATATTTTTGAGAAATTCAAGACATTTTTGCCAAATCCAAAACATTTTTTGACAAATCCAAGACAATTTCGACAGATTACAGAAATTTTTGACAGATCCAAGACATTTTTAAAAGATTCAAAACAATTTTTAACAGATCCAAAGTATTTTTGACAGATCAGAGACATTTTTGACAAATCAAAATAATTTTTAAAAGATCCATCCATGACATTTTTGACAGCACACAGTTATTTTTAGCAGATTCAAGACATTTTTGAAAAACTAAAGATATTTTTCACATTTTTAAAAAATCATAAACTTTTTTAACATATCATAAACATTAGTAACATTGTTGACAACAAAAATTTGACAGTTGGTAACATTATTTGTAATGTATTTGACACTTGCTAATATTATAAACCATTTTTGACAGTTGGCGGCCATTACATCTTAATTGACAGTTAAATAATTTTGCCAATCTGTCAAAAATTTTACCAAAATGACAAATTGTGAAGTACAGGATGGCAATATGACAACATTTTTATCAATTGGTAACAGTTTTGACAGCTACTACTATTGTATGTCAACTTTAAAACAATGTTTGACAGTTCATGAAAAACCGACAAATGACATATTAAAGTTTAAAGAATTTTTGACAGTTTCAGTTAATCTAAAAGTTTAACATAAATAAGTTTTCAAGACGAAGCACAACCCCTCCACCCCATTATTATGATAACAACCCCTACACCCCACTGCTATGTACATTTAATAATACATCCAGCACCCCCCGTGTATATAACCAAAATTTATAACAAAAAAGCATTATTTTTAACCACCCATTTATATATATATTTACACCACCCACCATTGATTTATTGAATTCAAATCTGCACGCCCCGCAGAGTCGAATCAGTCAAAATCGCACAAAAAAATTATAAAAAATTTGTGTGAACAATCACGATAATGTGTATTATGTTCTGGGCAACGCTCAGAAGATAAGAAGGGCGGAGTGGACCGCAGTTCAACAGTTATTGCCAAAGATCCAGAAGGTAAAGAAAACTAAACTACATTTTAATAATTATTTATTTACACGAATCACATATTATTACAATATTAATTAATTAATAAAAATATATTTGAAGCAATATTTTATCACTTGCATGTAGTAGACAGAATTGTAGAAATTGTAGAAATAAATAAGTGCACGATTTTTGTTTTTTTTATTAATTAATCTTGATTGATACATGTGTAGACACTTGTACTGACTAATATTAGGTGCACTCGAAATGTGCGCGTGCCCGCTCATCGGTTAATTTTGGAATGACATACATCACTGGCATCCGCCCAAGACGCAGTCGTCTCGCACCGCTTTACACAATCGCTGCTTTTTACAAATGCCATGCAATAACAATTGAGTGCGAATTTTATAGCCGATAATAATATCGTGTGCGTGTGACAATTGGGTGCTTAAAAGATGCCATGGCGGCTATCTTCGCGGCGCTGAGTTCGAAACGTGGCTCGCAGAGTATGTAATTAAACATTAAGAAGAAATTGTATTTTGATAATTCGGTTTAATTGTATAAAATCCGGCCGAATTTGAGTGTATTTTGAAAAAAATCCGGCCGGATTTTGTGTGAAAATCCGGCCATTATTTTTAAGTGCATACCGTGACATAGCAATTAATCGCAAAGCAAGACTTAAAATGTTCTAATTTATCATCAATACTCTTACCGTGACACATCTGTCAATCGCGAAGCGACAAATTAGTTGTAAAATTTGTTTAAGGTCAAGTGCATTCCGTGACATAACAATTAATCGCAAAGCGAGAGTTAAAATGTTCTAATTTATCATCAATATTCTTACCGTGACACATCTGTCAATCGCGAAGCGACAAATTAGATGAAAAATTTGTTTAAGGTCAAGTGCATTCCGTGACATAACAATTGATCGCGTAGCGATAGTTAAAATGTTCTAGTTTATCATTAATAATCTTACCGTGACACATCTGTCAATCGCGAAGCAACAAATTAGTTGTAAAATTTGTTTAAGGTCAAGTGCATTCCGTGACATAACAATTTATCGCGAAGCGATAGTTAAAATGTTTTAATTTATCATTAATACTTTTACCGTGACACATCTGTCAATCGCGAAGCGACAAATTAGTTGTAAAATTTGTTTAAGGTCAAGTGTATTCCGTGACATAACAATTAATTGCGAAGCGACAGTTAAAATGTTCTAATTTATCATTAATACTCTTACCGTGACACATCTGTTAATTACGAAGCAACAAATTAATTGTAAAATTTGTTTAATGTCAAGTGCATTTCGTGACATAACAATTAATTGCGAAGCGACAGTTAAAATGTTCTAATTTATCATTAATACTATTACCGTGACACATCTGTCAATCGCGAAGCGACAAATTAATTGTAAAATTTGTTTAAGGTCAAGTGCATTCCGTGACTTAACAATTAATCGTGAAGCGACAAATAAAATATTTTAATTTATCATCAATATTCTTACCGTGACACATCTGTCAATCGCGAAGGGACAAATTAATTGTAAAATTTGTTTAAGGTCAAGGGCATTCCGTGACATAACAATTAATCGCGAAGCGATAGTTAAAATGTTCTAATTTATCATTAATACTCTTACCGTGACACATCTGTCAATCGCGAAGCGACAAATTAGTTGTAAAATTTGTTTAAGGTCAAGTGCATTCCGTGACATAACAATTAATCGCGAAGCGATAGTTAAAATGTTCTAATTTATCATTAATACTCTCACCGTGACACATCTGTCAATCGCGAAGCGACAAATTAATTGTAAAATTTGTTTAAGGTCAAGTGCATTCCGTGACATAACAATTAATCGCGAAGCTATAGTTAAAATGTTCTATTTCATCATCAATACTCTTACCGTGACACATCTGTCAATCGTGAAGCGACAAATTAATTGTAAAATTTGTTTTAGGTCGAGTGCATACCGTGACATTTCAAATAATCGCGAAGCTATAGTTAAAATGTTCTATTTCATCATCAATACTCTTACCGTGACACATCTGTAAATCGTGAAGCGACAAATTAATTGTAAAATTTGTTTTAGGTCGAGTGCATACCGTGACATTTCAAATAATCGCGAAGCTATAGTTAAAATGTTCTATTTCATCATCAATACTCTTACCGTGACACATCTGTAAATCGTGAAGCGACAAATTAATTGTAAAATTTGTTTTAGGTCGAGTGCATACCGTGACATTTCAAATAATCGCAAAGCTATAGTTTAAATGTTCTTATTTATCATCAATACTCTTACCGTGACACATCTGTCAATCGCGAAGCGACAAATTAATTGTAAAATTTGTTTAAGGTCGAGTGCATTCCGTGACATAAAATTTAAATGCGAAGCGACAGTTAAAATGTTCTTTTTTATCATTAATACTCTTACCGTGACACATCTGTCAATCGCGAAGCGACAAATTAATTGTAAAATTTGTTTAAGGTCAAGTGCATTCCGTGACATAACAATTAATCGCGAAGCGATAGTTAAAATGTTCTAATTTATCATTAATACTCTTACCGTGACACATCTGTCAATCGCGAAGCGACAAATTAATTGTAAAATTTGTTTAAGGTCAAGTGCATTCCGTGACATAGCAATTAATCGCGAAGCGATAGTTAAAATGTTCTAATTTATTATCAATACTCTTACCGTGACACATCTGTCAATCGCGAAGCGACAAATTAGTTGTAAAATTTGTTTAAGGTCAAGTGCATTCCGTAACATAACAATTATTCGCGAAGCGACAGTTAAAATGTTCTAATTTATCATTAATACTCGTACCGTGACACATCTGTCAATCGCGAAGCGACAAATTAGTTGTAAAATTTGTTTAAGGTCAAGTGCATTCCGTGACATAGCAATTAATCGCAAAGCAAGAGTTAAAATGTTCTAATCTATCATCAATACTCTTACCGTGACACAACTGTCAATTGTGAAGCGACAAATTAGTTGTAAAATTTGTTTAAGGTCAAGTGCATTCCGTGACATAGCAATTAATCGCAAAGCAAGAGTTAAAATGTTCTAATTTATCATTAATACTCTTACCGTGACACATCTTTCAATCGCGAAGCGACAAATTAGTAGTAAAATTTGTTTAAGGCCAAGTGCATTCCGTGACATAACAATTATTCGCGAAGCAAGAGTTAAAATGTTTTAATCTATCATCAATACTCTTACCGTGACACATCTGTCAATCGCGAAGCGACAAACTACTTATAATATTCGTTTAAGGTTAAGTGCGTACCGTGACACAACAATTGACAATTGCGAACAATTAACAAAATAATGAGTTAAATTCCGTAACAAATTAATCAAATTAACGAATTTTTGGATTGAACTAATAAACTAATATTGGATTTAACCTAAAAATTACAATTTTATTAATTACCCATCGACTCGTCAGGCTCCGGAACACCCCCACCATCACCAAGGGTGGCCACCACGACAAGTTCACCGTCCGGTTCGTTGGCCGCGGCCGTGATTTCGGCAGCGGCGACGGCAACACCGCCATCACCGGTACCATCAAGTTCTAGACCGGCACCGTTAAATCTAGGCCAAGCCCTATTGCAAGGGGTCCAAGGTCAGAACCTGTGAATTGTGTTCAATTAAAACAAAACCACTAACGCGTTTTAATTTTATTTTTTGTTAATTGTTACTAACCGAAACCGACTAACGGGGGACGAAATAAGCCGATTTTTTTTTCTTTCTTTCTAGGACTCAAATCGCTAATTACGTGTGGTTTTTGTAAATAGGCAGTCGGAGAATGCGCCTTTAATGTTTTTTTAAATTTTATTTTATTAATTCAATCTGTAGTAGAGTGATTTTATTTCCAATAAACACTTCTTGATCTTTTAGTGGGTTATTTTTCCTTGAATTTAGAAGCGATTACAATGCAGATCATCTGATTCACTATGGGGGCTAGGTAAAGAATGCTTTGAAATATGAGTAATTAACTTTTAATTTAAGTGCTTTAGGCTAATTGCAAATTGTATTTATTTGGAACCAAAGCTGGTAGGAAGTAAGATTTATTATAATTTCCAACAAAGCACTTACAATATAAGTAAGAAATCAAATTTATTAGTTTTTTCAAAATGAATCTTGAACTAAGGCTTAAATTCGATTATTTTATCAAAATAAATTGAAGCCAATTAAATTCCCTTCAAAATGACGTATAACATGTTAAATTTTACCAAATTTTAGTTTTGTAATTTTAAGTGTTTTACCGGCAATAGTTAAGTGCTTTGCCGGTAAGTTAAGTGAATTGCCAACAAATACCTTGAATACAATGCTTAAATTTACGTCTTGATTTTTATAAATCATAGCAGTTTATGTCATAATTATTTTACCGCTAATTATTAAGTGCTTTACCGGTAACAATTAAGTGCTAAGTGCATTCCCAACAAATACCTCGAATAAAATGCTTAATTTAAAGTTTTGATATTAATAAATCATAGTAGTTTATGACGTAATTATTTTACCGGTAATTGTTAAGTGCTTTACTTAGTGAGCCTATTTATAGTTAATAATGTTGAGTAAAGTATTCTAAGCATAAGTTATATTACAAAATGATTAAAAGGTATTATTCATATTTAAGTGCTTTACCGGTAACAGTTAAGTGTTAAGTGCATTTCCAATAAAAACCTTGAACAAAATGCTTAATTTTAAGTTTCGATATTTATGATTCATAGAAGTTTATGACGTTATTATTTTAACGGTAATTGTTAAGTGCTTTACCGGTAACAGTTAAGTGCTTTACCGTTGAGACGATTTATAATTATTAATGTTGAGTTAAATATTTAAAGTATAAATTATATCACTAAATGAATAAAAGTTATTATTCATACTTAAGTGCTTTACCGGTTACAGTTAAGTGCTAAGTGCATTTATAACTAATACTTTGAACAAAATGTTTAATTTTAAGTTTTTATATTTATAAATCATAGTAGTTTATGACGTAACTATTTTACCGGTAATTGTTAAGTGCTTTACCGGTAACAATTAAGTGCTTTACCGATTGAAACAATTTATAATTAATAATGTTGAGTGAAATATTCAAAGTATAAGTTATATCACAAAATCAATAAAAATTATTATTTATACTTAAGTGCTTTACCGGTAACAATTAAGTGCTAAGTGCATTCCCAACAAATACCTTGAATACAATGTTTAATTTCATGTTTTGATATTTATAAATCGTAGTCGTTTTACCAGTAATTGTTAAGTGCTTTACCGGTAACAGTTAAGTGCTAAGTGCATTTCCAACTAATGCCTCGAATAAAATGCTTAATTTTAAGTTTTGATATTTATAAATCATAGTAATTTATGACGTCATTACTTTACCGGTAACAGTTAAGTGCTTTACTGATTGCGACAACTTATAATTATTAATGCTTAGTAAAGTATTTAGAGCATAAGTTGTATCATAAAATTAATGAAAATTACTATTTATTTAAGTGCGTTACCGGTAACAGTTAAGTGTTAAGTGCATTTACAAGAAAAATTGCAAATAGTGTGCTTATACTTATACATTATGATAAGTGCTATTATGATATAGATTAGATTTTACAATTTAACACTTAAGTGCTTTGTAGGTAATAGTTAAGTGCTTTACCGGTAATTGTTAAGTGCTTTACCGTAATAATTAAGTGCATTTTTACTAAATATTTGAAAATATTTGCAGTGACGTGCTTTTTATGTCTTAAATTAATGATTTTAGTTTATTAAGTGCACTACCGGTAATAGTTTTAAGTGCTTTACCGTTTAAGCAAATTCTATAGAATAATTTTAAGTGTTTAGGTTTAATTAAGTGTAATCATGATATACATCGCGGATCAATCATCTCACTACTCACTCACTCACTGTATCTGCATGTGCTTTTGTTTTGATTTTGTGTTTTTGTTTATTTTGTTTGTTATATCTAGATGGCATCTTCATGCACAATTTTGATCAAATCGATCACTGGGTGGATTCCACCATAAAATATAATAGGCTTCCCAAAACTGATTCAGGTTTGTTAACTTTAGCTCTCTCTTTCTTTAAATCTATCTCTTCCAAAATCTCATCTCTTCAAATCCATTAAATTATGCAACAATATTCATTCAATTTTGTTATAAGTAGAATGAATATTGTTATTTTTTTTCAATAATAATGATATCGCGCTCCATACACCATTTATGATTATTATTATTAATTCGCGATAAGTCGGAAACCTTGGAATTGTGTTGCGAAAAGCGCGGCTTCATAATATATAGTGCACTGTTTCCTGCTGCCGCCATGTCGTCGTCGTCCATGCTGGGACGACGGTGTTTGTTGTGTTGGCGGGACTACTGCATGCTGCTTTTCAACTGTTTCTTCGACCGCTCTGCTTTTATAGATGATTCGATTTTAGTGTCGCATGAACTTTTGAACGAAGAATTTGACGGTAAGAAATTTATCTGTCTGTCTGTGTGCTTTTATTATTATTATTATTATTTAAATGTATTATGGCGCTAGATTAATATGAAATATTGCTTGAAATATTTTTTTTTGTATATAACTTTTTACAGCAGTTTTATTTTAACAATAAAAATTGGTTTTATTATTCGAACGTTTTTTACTCAAACAATTTTTTATATAATATGTTATAATCTCGATCGTTTTATTTACAATATTTACGTTCATTCAATCGATGCTTATTAAAATAATTAATTGAAGAATTATTACTCGAATTATAATTATAAGAAACTATTTTTTTTTTAATTTTACATCTACGCCACTGATGCAGGTAATTTTATATTTGTAAAATTATTTGAATTTTTATAAATGTCATAATTTTGACAGATGACAGTCGTACTCATAATAACAAAAAACGGAAAATGTCATATGACATCATAATTTTGACAGATCTGACGTTAATTTTGACAGACCTCAAAATGTCAAATTAACTGTCATATTTGACAATTGAGAAATGGTGTTTTTTGACTGATAAGATGTCATAGTTGACAATTAAAATTGATATAATGAATAAATGTCATATTTGACATTAAAAAACATTTTTTGGCAAGTTTGACAGACGTTTAGTGACTTAATAACGTTTAGTGGCATTTGTCAAAATACACGTTTAGTATCATCTGTTAATTAATTTTCTGTTATTTTTGTTACAATCTAAAATCGATGTTTAATGACATTTGTCAACACTGACGTTTAGTGACTTTATAACGTTTAGTGACATATGTTAAAATACACGTTTAGTGTCATCAATTAATTATTTTATTGTTATTTTTGTTACAAATTAAAATTGTTGTTTAGTGTCATTTGTCAAACTGACGTTTAGTGACTTAATAACGTTTAGTGAAATATGTCATATGTTAATTGATTTTCTGTTATTTTTGTTACAAACTGAAATCGATGTTTAATGTCATTTGTCAATACTAACGTTTAGTGACTTAATAACGTTTAGTGACATGTCAAAATACACGTTTAGTGTCATCTGTTAATTAATTTTTTGTTATTTTTGTTACAAACTAAAATCGATGTTTAATGTCATTTGTCAATACTGACGTTTAGTGACTTAATAACGTTTAGTGACATATGTCAAAATACACGTTTAGTGTCATCTGTTAATTAATTTTTTGTTATTTTTGTTACAAACTAAAATTGATGTTTAGTGTCATTTGTCAAAACTGACGTTTAGTGACTTAATAACGTTTAGTGACATATGTCAAAATACACGTTTAGTGTCATCTGTTAATAAATTTTTTGTTACAAACTAAAATTTATATTTAGTGTCATTTGTCAAAACTGACGTTTAGTGACTTAATTACGTTTAGTGACATATGTCAAAATACACGTTTAATGTCATATGTTAATTAATTTTTTGTTATTTTTGTTACAAACTAAAATCGATGATTAGTGTCATTTGTCAATACTGACATTTAATGACTTAATAACGTTTAGTGACATATGTCAAAATACACGTTTAGTGTCATCTGTTGATTATTTTTTTGTTATTTTTGTTACAAACTAAAATCGATGTTTAGTGTCATTTGTCAAACTGACGTTTAGTGACTTAATAACGTTTAGTGACATATGTCAAAATACACGTTTAGTGTCATCTGTTGATTATTTTTTTGTTATTTTTGTTACAAACTAAAATCGATGTTTAGTGTCATTTGTCAAACTGACGTTTAGTGACTTAATAACGTTTAGTGACATATGTCAAAATACACGTTTAGTGTCATCTGTTGATTATTTTTTTGTTATTTTTGTTACAAACTAAAATCGATGTTTAGTGTCATTTGTCAAACTGACGTTTAGTGACTTAATAACGTTTAGTGACATATGTCAAAATACACGTTTAGTGTCATCTGTTAATAAATTTTTTGTTACAAACTAAAATTTATGTTTAGTGTCATTTGTCAAAACTGACGTTTAGTGACTTAATAACGTTTAGTGACATATGTCAAAATACACGTTTAGTGTTATCTGTTGATTAATTTTTTGTTATTTTTGTTACAATCTAAAATTGATGTTTAGTGTCATTTGTCAAACTGACGTTTAGTGACTTTATAACTTTTAGTGACATATGTCAAAATACACGTTTAGTGTCATTTGTTAATTGATTTTTATAATTTTATTTTTGTTACAAACTAAAATTGATGTTTAGTGTCATTTGTCAAACTGACGTTTAGTGACTTAATAACTTTTAGTGACATATGTCAAAATACACGTTTAGTGTCATCTGTTAATTAATTTTTGTTACAATCTAAAATTGATGTTTAGTGTCATTTGTCAATACTGACGTTTAGTGACTTAATAACGTTTAGTGACATATGTCAAAATACACGTTTAGTGTCATCTGTTAATTGATTTTTTGTTATTTTTGTTACAAACTAAAATTGATGTTTAGTGTCATTTGTCAATACTGACGTTTAGTGACTTAATAACGTTTAGTGACATATGTCAAAATACACGTTTAGTGTCATCTGTTAATTGATTTTTTGTTATTTTTGTTACAAACTAAAATTGATGTTTAATGTCATTTGTCAACTCTAACGTTTATTGACTTAATAACGTTTAATGTCATTTGTCAATTATCATTTTGTCATTTTTTGTAACAAATTAAAATTGATGTTTAGTGTCAACCTTGACATTTAATGCTTTGTTAACTTGACAATTACAACAAGTCCGGCCAAAAAATATAAAATATGATAATTTGGCCGATTCAATTTATATTGTTTAGATATTAAAAAAGTTTATTTTGAAAATATAAATCCGGCTACATAAACTAAGAAAATTTAGCTATTTAGTAAAAATCCGGCCATCAAATATAAAAATCCGGCCATATACTAAGAAAATTTGGCTATAATATATAAAAATACGGCCTGTAAGTGTCTAAATATGGCAATTATGTAAAATTCTGGCTGCACAACACTAAAATCCGGCCATAATACAAAAAAATCCGGTCATAAAATACGTAAATCCGGCAATTATTTAAAAATTGTTATGTTATGTTATGTTGTTTATTAAATGTAAAAAAGATACATATATAATTACATAAGTAAATAGCATGTTTGTAAATAAATTTACACACAAAAATATATTACAATTATAAAATATTTCAGGTACATTTTGTATAATATAATATATTATATAATAATTAAAAACATTACTTATACGTTTTAACATATAATTGGACTATAAACTGTAAAAATCCGGCCTATAAACACAAAAACTTACTTTTTTTAATCCGGTTATAAAACTTTGGCCATTATATGAAAAATTTCGCTATAAAGTACTAAAATCCGGCCATAAACTATGAGAATCCGGCCATAAATAAAAATCTGGTTACAATATATAGAAATCCGGCCACAAAGTTCAAAAAATCTGGCAATAATTTAAAAATGCGGCCGTAAAACATGAAAATATAGATTTTTTTTAAATCCGGTTATAAAACTTAAGGGATTTTATAGAAATTAAATTTTAAAATGTAAAAATTCGGCCATTTTATAAAAATCCGGCTATAATATATAAAAATTTGGCTATAAAATGTGAAAATGTGACAGTAATATATAAAAATTTGACCATTAAATGCGAAAATCCGGCAATTATTTAAAAAACTGGCCGCAAAACATAGCAATTTAGATATTTTGTAAATCCTGTAGGTAATTTTATAAAAATTTGGCTAAAAAATGTAAAAATCCGGCCATTATATTAAAATCCGGGTATAATATACTATAATCCGAGCATAAAGTACGAATATCCGGCTATGATGTATAAAAATCCGGCCATAAAACATAAAAATCTGTTTTATTTCTTAATTTAGTCATCAAATTTTGGCAATTTTATAAAAATTAAGCAATCAAATGTAAAAATCCGGCTATAATATATACATAAATCCGGCCAGGAAGTACAAAAATTTGTCTCTAAAGTATACAAATCTGACTATAAACTAAGAAAATTTAGCTATTTGGTAAAATCCGGCCATCATATATAAAAATCCGGCCAGAAAGTTTAAAAATCCGGCGATTATATAAAAATCTGGCCATAAAGTATAAAAATCCGGCCATATTTAAAAGAAAATTTGGCAATAATATATAAAAATCCGGCTGTAAAATTAAAAATTTGGTCTTTAAGTGTTAAAATCTGGCAAATATATAAAATTTGACCTATTAAATTTATAGTGTTTAGATATCAAACTATTTTATTTTATTTTGAAAATCTGGCCATAAAACATGAAAATCTGGCCACAAAATATAAAAATCCGGCCTTTTCTATATAAAACCTAACCTAACCTAAAAATTTGGCCTTTTCTATTTAAAACTTAACCTAACCTAACCTAACCTATTAAACATTAAACAACTCAATTTTATTATCAACATCCGGCCAAAAATTATGAAATTTTTGTCAATTTTATTAAAATTAAGCTGTAAAGTGTAAAAATCCAGCCGTTATATAAAGATCCGACTATAATATTCATAATCGCTGCCATAAAGTACAAAAATCCGGCCATAAAACTCGATTTTTTTTTAATTGGTCTAAAGATTTTAGCACTTTTAATAAATCCGGCTAAATTATACAAAAATCCGGCCATTAAATAATAAAATTATAAAAATCCGGCCATTAAATAAAAATTTAGTTGCAATAGATATAAGTCTGGCTATAAAGTATAAAAATCCGGCCAATAAGTTTTTTAAACCGGCCATATAAAAACTTTTTTTTTTATCTAGTCATAAAACTTTGGCCATTTCATAGAAATTAAACTATAAAATTCAAAAACCTGACCATTATATAAAAAATTTAGATATAAAGTACGAAAATCCGGCCATAAACTATGAAAATCCGGCCGTTATATAAAGATCTGGTTATAATATATAAAAATCCGGCTTTAAAGTGTAAAAATTTGGCGATTATTTAAAAATCCGGCCGTAAAACATGAAAATATAGATTTTTTTAAATCCGGTCATAAAACTTATAGAAATAAACTATAAAATGTAAAAATTTGGCCATTTTATAAAATCCGGCTATAATATATAATAAATTGGGTATAACATATGAAAATGTGACTATAATAAAAAAAAATCTAACCACAAAATGCGAAAATCTGCCAATTATTTAAAAATCCGGCCATGTTATGTTTTAACATAATTTGGACATTTTCTTAATCCGGTTGGCGATTTTATACAAATTAAGCTACAATTTGTGAAAATTTGGCCATTATATAAAAATTTTACTATTATGTATAAAAATCCGGCCATAAAGTGCGAAAATCCGGCGATTATTTAAAAATCCAGCCACAATGTATAAAAATCCGGCCTTAAATTGATTTTTTTTTTACTTTTGCGATTTTATAGAAATTAATCAATAAAAATCCGGTTATGATATACGAAAATCCTGTCAAAAAGTTCAAAAATTTGACCATAAAGCATGATTTTGTTTTTTTATGGTCATAAAGTTTTTGTGATTTTATAAAAATTCAACTAAAAAATTTAAAAATCCGGCCATTATATAAAAATCCGGCTATAATATATGAAAATCCGGCCTTAATATACAAAAATTTGAGCATAAACAATTTTTTTTAAACTTGTTCGTAAAATTTTGGCGATTTTATAAAAATTAAGCAATAAAACGTAAAAATCCGGCCGTGAAGTACGAAAATCTAGCTCTAAAGTATAAAAATCTGACTATAATCTAAGAAAATTTAGCTTTTTATTAAAAATCCGGTTATCATATATAAAAATCCGGCTAGAAAGCATAAAAATCTAGCGATTATATGAAAATTCGGTCATGAAAACATGAAAAATAAGTATTTTTTTAATTTATAAAATGTTAAAATCCGACCAAAAAGTACAAATATCCGGCCATATACTAAGAAAATGTGGCCTTTAAATGTCTAAATATGACCATTATATAAAATTCCGGCTATGCAACATAAAAATCCGGCCATAATATATGAAAATCCGGTCATAAAATAAAAAATCCGGCTATTGTATAAATTTTTTGTCATAAAATAAAAAAAATTGGCTTATTAAATTTATAGTGTTTAGATATCAAACTATTCAATTTTATTGTCAAAATCCGGCCATGAAGTATGAAATTCCGGCCACAAAACACAAAAATCCGGAAATTAAATATAAAAATCCGGCCATCATATACAAAAATCCGGACATATAATATAAAACACCGGTCGTAAAGTATCAAAAATCAAAAATCCGGCTATAATATATGAAAATCCGGCCTTAAAGTGTAAAAATTCGGCTTTAAAACATGAAAATTTGGATTTTTTAAATTTGGTCATAAAACTATGGCAATTTTATTAAAATTAAGCTTTGAAGTGTAAAACTTTATAATGACTGACAGTTAATACAAAAATCCGGCTAATATACAAAAATCCGGTCATAACGTATGAAAATCCGGCCATAAACAAAGAAAATTTAGCTATTATGTAGAAATTCGGCCATAAAGTCAAAAAATCCGGCAAATTTATAAAAATCCGGCTATAATATATAAGAATCCGGCTAAAGTTTAAGAATCCGGCCATATATTAAAAAAATTTAGCTTTTAACAACTTGAGTTTACAAATCTAGCAATTATATAAAAATCAAAAGATAAAATTTGATTTTTTTAAACCTTGGTGGGATCTTTAGTTGCAAGTTTTGTCCCGCAACCAATGAATTGTCTCCCGCCCACCCACCCAATTTAGAATTTTAATCATTAACACTTGGGTGGGTGGGCAGTAACTAAAGTTGAAACTACTGTCTTGCAATCATTGAACTTAATGCCCCGCCCACCCACCCAACCAAGAAATTTAATCACGAACACTTGGGTGGGAGGGCAAGAATTAAATTTGAAACTACTGTCACGTAATCCACCCACCCAACTGTTTGTGATCAGGAAATTAGATCACGAACACTTGGATGGGTGGGCGGGAACTAAAGTTAAAACTACTGTCCCGCAATCATTGAACTTAAAGAAATTTAATCACGAACACTTGGGTGGATGGGCAGTAACTAGAGTTGAAACTATTGTCGCGCAATTATTGAACTTTATGCCCAGCCCATACACCCAATTGTTTGTGATCAGGAAATTAGATCACAAACAGTTGGGTGGGTGGGCGGGAACTAAAGTTGAAACTAATGTCGCGCAATCATTGAATTTAGTGTTCCGCCCGCCCACCCAATTGTTTGTGATCAGGAAATTGATTCACAAACAGTTGAGTGGGTGGGTGGGAACTCCAATTGCAACTATTGTCTTGCAACTAAACAACTGTGTCGCCCACACACTCATCCAATCAAGAAATTTAATTATTAACACTTGGGTGGGTGGGCAGGAACTGAAGTAGAAACTACTGCCCCGCAATCATTGAACTTAGTGCCCCGTCCACCCACCCAATTGTTTGCAATCAGGAAATTAGAACACATTTGGGTGGGCGGGCGGGAACTAAAGTTAAAACTACTGTCCTTCAATCATTAAACTTAATGCCCCGCCCGCCCACTCAATCAAGAAATTTAATCACGAACACTTTGGTGGGAGAGCAAGAACTAAATTTGAAACTACTGTTGCGCAATCATTGAACTTAGTTTCCCACTCACTCACTTAATTGTTTATGATCAGGAAATTAGATCACAAACACTTGGATGGGTGGGCGGGAACAAAAGTTGAAACTACTAACTAGCATTAATTGAACTTAGTGTCCCGCCCACCCACCCAACTATTTGTGATCAGGAAATTAAATCACGAACACTTGGGTGGGTGGGCGGGAACTAAAGTTGAAACTACTGTCCCGTAATCATTGAACTTAGTACCCCGACCACCAACTCAATTGTTTTTGATCAGATAATTAGATCTTGAACACTTGGCTGGGTGGGTGGGAACTAAAGTTAAAACTACTGTCTCGCAAACATTGATCTTATTGCCCCGCCCGCCCACCCAACTGTTTGTTATCAAGAAATTGTTTCACAAACAGTTGGGTGGGTGGGCGGGAACCTTAGTTGCAACTATTGTTCAAACTGTGTTCCCCGCTCACCCATCTAATTAAGAAATTTAATCACAAACACTTGGGTGGGTAATCGGGAACTAAAATTGAAACTTTGTCGCGCAATCATTGAACTTAGTACCCCGCCCACCCACCCAATTGTTTGTGATTAGGAAATTAGATCATGAACACTTGGCTAGGTGGGTTGAACTAAAGTTGAAACTACTGTCCCGCAAACATTGATCATATTGCCCGGCCCGCCAACCCAAGTGTTTGTGATCAAGAATTTGATTCACAAATAGTTGGGTGGGTGGGCGGGAATTTTAGAAGCAACTATTTTTTTGCAACCAATGAATTGTGTTTCCCGCCTACCCACCCAATCAAGAAATTCATTTATTAACACTTGGGTGGATGGGCGGAAACTAAAGTTTAAGCTACTTAGTACAAGAATCCGGCCATATACTAAGAAAAATCCGGTTATAATATATAAAAATTCAGTCTTTTGTCTAAATTTGGTAATTATGCATAAATACAAAAATCCAGACATACAACATAAAAATCTGGCTACAAAATATAAAAATCCGGCCGTAAAGTGTAAAAATCCGGCCATTACTATATAAAAATCCGGCCACAAATTATGAAAACCAGGTTTATTCAAATTTATAATGTTTAGATATCAAACAATTATTTTTAAAATCCTACCATAAAATACAAAAATTATTGGCCGGATTTTTTGGCTATAAACTAAGAAAATTTATTTATTTATTATGTAAAAATCCGGCCATTATATATAAAAATCCGGCTATAAAGTAGAAAAATCTGACCATAAAACTTGAAAATTTGATTTTTTTTTTAAACCCTGATTTGCGATTTAAAAAAAATAAACTCAAATTTATTAAAATCCGGCAAAAAATACAAAAATCCGGCCATATACTAAGAAAATTTGGTCTTAAAGTGTCTAAGTCTGGCAATTAAATATAAATCCGGCGGTACAACATAACAATCCGGCCATAAAATATGAAACCGGCCACAAAATATGAAATTCGGCCACAAAATATAAAAATCCGGCCATAAAACATAAAATAATAACAAAAATCCGGCCATTAAATAAAAAAATCATGTTTTTGAAAGTTTAGTTTTATTATTTAACAATTATTTCAAATACATTATGGTTGCAATGTTTATAACATTTATAAAATTAATGCGTTCAGTGGCGTAGAATTATATCCCAACTAACTTTAATTATAACAAAATAATTCGATTGATAATTCATCAACTATACCAACTAATGGAAAGAACCATTCGTTGTCAACACCACCATTTTACATTCTCACACAAACACATTTTATTTTTATATAAAAAAACCGTTTTGCATGTAAAAGCTGTACTAACTCAGCTTGTTTACGCCCCGTTTTTGTAGAAATAAGGATTGTATGCCCGGAAAAGCCGTATACACAGCTATCCACAAACTCACAGAACTCAGGTATGCCAACAACAAATTAAATAATAAATTTCATTCTTAACTATTAATTATTATTTTGTTTGGAGGAGAGAGATTATACTAACCGATCTTCATTAACAAAACAAAACTACGTTAGATTTGCTTGAATATCTTTGGCCTGGTTATTACTTTTTATTTTATATTTGAATAATTAATTAGCTTTCCTACTCAATTAACATGTAAATACAGCAGAGAGAGTAACATTGTATTATAGATAGCTTTTGAGAATAAATATAAAAGAATTACTACTCTTGCATGACCATTTTTCTAGCTATTTCTAGATGTATTGATTGAGGAGTAATTATTTCCTTTATAAACCAGTGGTAATTGGTGCCTTTAAAAGTAGCTACTACTCTATGTTTATTATTATTTTATATAAATAAATGTTTTGAATGTAGAGAGAAAGAAAGGGATGTAATACTTACTACTACTACTATTACTACTACTACTAACGAATAAATGTTACTCTTATTTTGTTTTCGATGGGATTTTATTTATTTGTCTGTGCCGTTTTTTGTGTTGACGGTGATGCAATGCTTAATCTGATTACGATTTTGTGATTTTTTTTTCGGCAGCGAGGCGGCAGGAGATTATCAAGATGACTGAGCAACTCATCGAGGCTATCAATACAGGAGACTTCGAAGCATACACGTGAGTTATATTGTATTTGTTAATAGTTTTTAATGAATCTTATTAATAGTTAAATTGTGTAAATATAAAATATTTACTACGCCACTGGTGACTATATACAAACCAACTTCGTGTTGTATAATGTACGCCAACTTCATGTTATTAGCAGTGGCGTGTAATAGAGTGTAGATATTTATACTAAGCGGGGGGGGGGGGGGAAGTTATCTTCTATTTAATGATTTTTTTTCAAGAAAAATTTGACCTTTTTTTGACAAACTACTATAGCTTTGACATTTTAACAGTTTTGATATTTTTTACTGCTTCTGATCTAGTTTCCTTATTTTGTCAAAATTAATGTTTTGACAGTTTAGTACAAAGTTGACATTTTATCGACTATTTTGACAGTTTGCTTACAATTTCAATTGTCAAAGTTTGACAGTTTTTAATATTTTTAATGTATGCACAGTTTACTCACTATTTAAATTATCAAAATCACCATTTTGACAGTTTACTAACTATTTTGAAATTTGACGCTTTGCTAGTATTCACTATATTGACAGTTTGCTCACTTGTTATAGGTATTGTTCTGACAATTTACTCACTATCGTTGTATCAAAGTCACAATTTGACAGTTTGTTTTAATTTTCAAAGTAGCTAATTTGACAGTTTAGTGTTATTTTTATATTTTTTAGTTTGCTTCATTTTCAGATTTGTCTTGCTACGCCACTGGTTGACTGACATCTGATAATCACTATTGACAGTTTGCACAGTCCACATCATTATTTTCAAAGTACAGGATTCCTATTTCAAGTCCAAAAATCATTATTACGACAGTTAATGACAGTTTTAACTGTTATGATTATTTTGACATTTAATAACAAATTTTAATAATTAATGAACCTTTTCACAGTTAATTACTGTATTGGCAGTTATGACTATTTTGACATTTAATAATTATCAAGACAATTAATGACTATTTTACCAATTTTGACAGTTAAAAGCAATTTGACGGTTAATTATTATTTTGACAGTTAATAACTATTTTAATAATTATTTTGACAGTTAATAACTATTTTAATAATTATTTTGACAGTTAATAACTGTTTTGACTGTTATGACTATTTTGACATATAATTATTACGACAGTTATTGAGAGTTTTGAATGATATGATTATTTTGACATTTAATAATTATTTTGATAATTAATGACAGTTTTGACAGTTAATGGTTATTTGACAGTTAATGACTGTTTTGGCAGTTATGACTATTTTGACATTTAATGATTATTTTGACGTTTAATAAATATCAAGACAGTTAATGACTTGTTTTGACAGTTAATGTCTATTTTACAAATTAATGACGATTATTGATAACTATTAATTATTCTGACAGTTAATAATTATTTTAACAGTTAATGACTAAACGTTTTGACAGTTATGACTGTTTTAACATTTAAAAGCAATTTGACAGTTAATTATTATTTTGACAGTTAATTATTATTTTGACAGTTAATAACTATTTTAATAATTATTTTGACAGTTAATGACTGTTTTGACTGTTATGACTATTTTCACGTTTAATAATTATTACGACAGTTAATGACAGTTTTGAATATTATGATTATTTGACTTTTGATGGTTAATTTTGACACTTAATGATTTTAATTATTTGACAGTTAATGAATATTGTGGCAGTTATGACTAATTTGACATTAAATTATTACAACAGTTGATGACTTTTTTTGACAGTTAATGACTATTTATCAATTAATGGCGATTATTGACAATTGTTGATTATTTTGACAGTTAACGATTATTTTAACAGGTATTGACTAAACGTTTTGACAGTTATGACTATTTTGACAGTTATGACTATATTAAAAATGTTGACAGTTAATGACAGTTGAAGGCAATTTGACAGTTAATTATTATTTTGACAGTTAATAACTATTTTAATAGTTATTTTGACAGTTAATGACTGTTTTGACTGTTATGATTATTTTGACATTTAATAGTTATGTTTAAAATTAATGACAATTTTGACAGTTAATAATTATTTGTCAGTTAATGAATGTTTTATCAGTTATGACTATTTTGACATTAAATTATCGCTACAGTTAATGTCTTTTTTTTACAGTTAATGGCTATTTTATCAATTAATGATGATTAATGACAATTATTGATTATTTTGACAGTTAATAATTAATTTAACAGTTAATGACTAAACGTTTTGACAGTTTCTGAAAGTTTTGACACTTAATGACAGTTAAAGGCAATTTGACAGTTATTTATTATTTTGACAGTTAATAACTATTTTAATAATAGTTTTAACAATTGATGACTGTTTTGACGGTTATGACTATTTACACATTTAATAATTATTTCAACAGTTAATGACTATTTTGACAGTTAATAATTATTTTGACATTTAATAATTATTTTAATATTTAATGACAGTTTTGACAGATAATGTATATTTTGACAGTTAATGACAATTTTAACAGTTAAGGATTATAATTATTTGACATTTAATGACTGTTGTGGCAGTTATGACAGTTAATGACTGTTTTATCAATTAATAACGATTATTGACAATTATTGATTATTTTGACAGTTAATTATTGATTTAACAATTAATGACTAATTGTTTTGACAGTTATGACTGTTTTGATAGTTATGACTATTTTGAAAATTTTGACAGTTAAAGGCAATTTGACAGTTAATTATTATTTAGACAGTTAATTATTATTTAGACAGTTAATAACTGTTTTGACAATTTATGACTGTTTTGACTGTTATGACTATTTTGACATTTAATAATTATTACGACAGTTAATGACAGATATGACTATTTTCACTGTAATGATTATTTTGACAGATAATGTATATTATGACGTTAATGACAATTTTGAAATGAATGATTATAATTATTTGACAGTTAATGACTGTTTTGGCAGTTATGACTATTTTGACATTAAATTATAACAACAGTTAATGACTTATTTTGACAGTTAATGACTATTTTATTATTTAATGACGATTTTTGACAATTATTGATTATTTTGAACGATCAACTTAACAGTTAATGATTAAACGTTTTGACAGTTATGACTATTTTGAAAATTACGACAGTTAATGATAAATTTGACAGTTAAAAACAATTTGACAGTTAATAACTATTTTAATAATTATTTTTAAAGTTAATGACTATTTTGACTGTTATGACTATTTTGACATTTAATAATTACTACAACATTTAATGACAGTTTGACAGTTAATGATTATTTGACAGTTAATGACTGTTTTGGCAGTTATGACTATTTTGACATTTAATAATTATCTCGACAGTTAATAACTATTTTAATAATTAATCATTATTTTGACAGTTATTGATTTTTTCACCAATTAATGAGTATTATTGATTATTTTGACAGTAAATGATTAATTTATCAGTTAATAACTAAACGTTTTGACAGCTATGACTGTTTTGACAGTTAAAAGCAATTTGACAGTTAATAATTATTTTGACAGTTAATAACTATTTTAATAATTATTTTGACAGTTAATGACTGTTATGACTATTTTGACATTTAATAATTATTACAACAGTTAATGACAGTTTTGACTGTTATAATTATTTTGACATTTATTGATTATTTTGATAGTTAAAGACAACTTTGACAGATAATGTATATTTTGACAGTTCATGATTTTTTTTGACATTTCATGACTTTTTTAATAATTATTCATTATTTTGACAGTTAATGATTACCAATTAATGACTATTATTGACAATTATGACAGTTATGACTATTTTAAAAATTACGACAGTTAATGATTATTTTGACAGATAAGGGCAATTTTGACAGTTAATTACTAATTTGACAGTTAATGGCTGTTTTGGCGGTTATGACTATATTAACGTTTAATGATTATTACGACAATTATTGAATATTTTGACAGTTAATAATTATTTTTGACATTTAATGATTATTTTTACAATTAATGACAATTTTGACAGATAATGTATATTTTGACAATTAACGACAATTTTGACAGTTAATGATTATTTGACAGTTAACGACTGTTTTGGCTGTTATGACTTTTTTGACATTTTATAATTATTACGACAGTTAATGATTATTTTGACAGTTGAACTCAATATTTTGACAGTATGTCTACAATTATTACAGTTAAATAGTAAATGACCAGTTTGACAGTTTTCCGACTATTTCCACAATCACGGTTACAAAAATTTGTTTATTTTGACGGTTTTCTTACTATTAGATGTCAAAAACACTATTTCACAGTTCATGTTGCATTAAACTCCAAATTATTGACTATATTGACAGTTTCTGACGGCCAAATTGTTTTTCATATTTTCAACATGTTTGACAGTTGTGCACAATATCATTTTAAACATGTTTGACAGCTACAAATATTTTGACAGTTTTTCAAATTTATAATTGACTTTAGTTGCTGGCGTATTTGTCGATGACTGTTTTGGCAGTCATTATTTTACTATTTTGACAGTTTGTTTATTATTACTTCAATTCTAAGATGGCCGACATTTGACAGTTTATTAGCTTTGACACGTTTCTCACTAATTTGGCATTTTTTTAATCGTCAAAGTTTATATGTAGATAGTTTCTTAAAATTTTGTTTGTTATTTTGATTGAGTTACAATTATTACAACTATTTTGACAGTTACAACAAAAAGCACTATTTTGACACCTATTACTGATTATAATCTGCCAAAATTAGTTTAATTGACAGTTTATCAACATATTTGAGAAAGTTTTGACAGCTTTTTGACATTATCTGTCATACTGGAAGCATTTTTGACAGTTGTTGACATTATCTATCATTTTTGAGACAATTTTGATTGATGATTTTATTGTTTATCATGTTTGACATTATTTTAACAGACACTCTGAAACAATTTTGAATGTTGACTGCAAACATAATTGACACTTGGCGGTGTTATCTGTCATACTGGGAAGCATGTTTGACAGAAAAAAAATATTTTGACAGTTAACGCATTACATCTATATAGTTAGAGGTTACTATATGCCCGATAATAAATATATTTGACACTTAACGGCATTATCTGTCATACTGGAAACAGTTGGTAACATTATATGTCATATTTGACAGCAAATTTAAAACAATTCACATCTATTATTGATATAAGAAAACAATTATGTAAGTTGAACATAGTGGAATAGTCAACTATTGCCAACATTACATATAACATTACAGTTTTTGACCAACAATTTATGGTTTTTTACAGAAAAATATGTGATCCTCATCTCACCGCTTTCGAGCCAGAAGCGATGGGCAATTTAGTGGAAGGAATGGATTTCCATAAATTTTACTTTGATAACGGTAAGTTTAATTAATTTATAACAAATTATGTCGATAGTCTTCTTCAATTTTATTGATGTTTCAGTATTAGGGAAAAACTGCAAGGCCGTCAACACGACTATCCTAAACCCTCATGTTCATTTACTAGGAGAAGATGCCGCTTGTATCGCCTACGTGAGGCTGACGCAGTACATGGATAAGTAAGTTGCAATTCAAACATTATAAACTAATCAGTTCTGTTACTAACTTCATTTACTTAGATTTGTTTATATAAAACCAATGTTGCCAAACTGCGGTATGTATTGATGATGAAGATAGCAGCAATATTAATTTTAAAAACCTAAATTAATTATGGAAGCCATATTTGAAGCACAAATTGACTGCCGGATGTGCTAGGTTATACATTGTACAATAAGAATCGACATTTTAGTTACAAAATGGCCGCCGTAAATTTGAAATGGATTTTTATTCAAAAAATCACAATTTTGATTGGATTTTGAAATGTAACGGCCGGATTTTCTTTATTAAACCGGATCATTTTTGAAATTTAGTTACAATTTTTAATATTTAAAAATCATAATTTGACATTAAACGGCCGGTTTTCTCTATTAATGACCAGATTTTTGCTATTATTTATTGTATTTTATAAAATAGTTCTAAATTTCATTTATTCATAACCGGATTTCAATATTTTTGGCCGGATTTTGTTAATTTGTAACTTAAATTTATTATTTAATGACGATTGTATGGCGAAAATTTAATATTTTTGACCAAATTTTGGTTATTCCTAGCCGGATTTTAATAATTCATTTTTAAACTTTATAACTGGATTTTGTTATTATGGCCCGATTTCTTTAATTTATTAACAAATTTCATTTTTTGAGTCGGATTTTATTAATCTATGCCCAAATTCGGTTGTTAAAGGCCGGATTTTGTTTATTTGAGTATTTTTGAACGAATTTCATTTTATCATAACCGGATTTTAACATTTTTCGCCGGATTTTTATGAGTTTTGAAGACAGATATCATTTGTTTGTGGCCGGATTGCATTTATTTACTTCCAACATCCATTTATGGCCGGATTTTGTTCATTTCTAATTGGTTTTCATTCCATTACAACCGGATTTTGTATTTAAAGCCAAATTTCATTCAATTATATTCAAAATATCATTTGTAGCACATTTCCTCGATTTGAAGCCGGATTTTATTCATATATGGCCGGATTTGATTCATTTGTGGCTTTATCTTAGCAATTTTTAGCAAACATTGCTTTCTTTATGCTAAAATTTGATTATTTGTGGCCGGATTTTAGTCATTTGCAGCTGAAACTTATCTATGACTAAATTTCAATCCATTGTGGCCGGATTTTGAGTATTTGTAGCCGGATTACGTTCTTTTGTGTCTAAAATTCGTCTTATTACAACCGGACGTAGTTTTAAAACTAGGTGGTGACTGGATTTGCAATTTTAAAGGCCAAATTTATAATTTTGAAATATTTTGATTTTCAGTTTTAAAAGCTGAATTTACAATTTTAAGACCGAATTGACTGATTTGCAGTTTTAAGGGCCGAATTTATAATTTTAAAGGCCGGATTTATTGAGTTTGCATTTTTAACGAACTGAATGTTCCTAAGCACTACGAACTCTACGGCATACTACAACCAATGGGGTACACTAGAAGAATTGGTAATCCACACACCACAACTTTTGGGTATCCCAAAGAAGGAAGTGGCTCTCGAATTTTATTGACATGCATAAATATCTCACCATGCATCAAGTGGCTCCGAACCACAGGAGACCTCAAGTGGGTTTTCAAGCCGCGGATACTAATCTGCGCATCCCGTATACACGGGCGCACCTCCATCTGATGCTCCTGCCCCCCCTCCCCCCATTTGACGGTTTGTTGTTAAGAAGGTTAATCTGTTATCCTATTTTCTCAATTTATAGACAAATGACATTCGCAGGAAAAGAAAATAAAATTTCTGGATGACCAACACTTACTCCAGACACTATTGTTGCTCAATCGTTGAACTGAGTGCCCCGCACGCCCACCCAACTGTTTTTTCCTAATTTATAGACAAGTGACATTTGCAGAAACAAAAATATGTAAATTTTGGATCACTAAAACTTGGTTGGGTGGGCGGAGCACTCCAGATAAAACTACTGTCAGGCAAACATTGAACTGTATTCCCCCAACCCATCCAACTCCCAACTGTTTGTGATCAGGAAATTGAATCACAAACACTTGGGTGGGTGGGCGGGAATTGTAGTTAAAACTATTGTTTTGTTATCATTGATTTTAGTGCCCTACCAAATTTTTTGTGATCAAGAAATTGGATCACGAACATTTGGGTGGGTGGGCGGGAACTAAAATTAAAACTATTCTCTTGCTATCATTGAATTCAGTGTCCCGCCCACCCACCCAACTGTTTGTGGTTAAAAAATTAGATCACAAACACTTGGGTGGGTGGGCGGGAACTAAAGTTAAAGCTACTGCTCAGCAATCATTGAATTTGGTGCCCAGTCCACTCACCTAATTGTTTGTGATTAAAAAATTGGATCACGAACACTTGGGTGGGTGGGCGGGAACTAAAATTGAAACTGCTGCCCCGCAATCAATAGTTTCATCTAGAGTTCCCGCTCACCCACCTAAGAGTTAGTGATCTAATCTCTAGATAATAAACACTTGGGTGGGTAGGCGGGATACTATACACGAAACTACTGTCAAGAATCATTGAATTGAGTGTCTCACCACCCAATCGTTTATTATCAAGAGGTAAGATCACTAACATTTGGTTGGGTGGCAGGGAACTCCAGATAAAAATACTGTCGCGCAATCATTGAATTGAAAGCCCCGCCCACCCTCCCAACTGTTCATTATCAAAAAGGTTGGTGAGGCGTTGTAGATAAAAGTACTGTCGCGAATTATTAAATTGAGTTTTCCACCCACCCACTCAACCGTTTGGTATCAAGAGGTTAGGTCACTAACACTTGAGTGAATGGGTGGAGCACTTACTCCAGATGCAACTATTGTTGCGCAATCAATGAACAGAGTACCCCTCCCACCCACCCAACTGTTTGTTATTAAAAGATTAGATCACTAACACTTGGGTGTGTGGGCAGGAACTCTAGATGAAACTAATGTTGCGCAATTATTGAATTGAGTGCCCCGCCCACCCACCCAACTGTTTGTTATTAAGAGGTTAGAACACTAACATTGGGTGAGTGGCCAGCGCACTCTAGATGACAGTAGTTTCATCTGAACTGCCCCGCCCACCCACCCAACTGTTTGTTATCAAAAAGTTAGATCAGTAACACTTAGGTGGGCGGGCGGGAACTCCAGATGTAACTATTGTCGCGCATTTAATAGATTGAGTGCCCCGCCCACTCACCCAATTGTTCGTTATCTAAAGGTTAGATTACTAACACTTGGGTGGGTGAGCGGGGCAATTGAGATGATAGTAGTTTTATCTGGAGTGCCCCGTATACCCTCCCAACTGTTTGTTATCAAAAAGTTAAATCAGTAACAATTGGGTGGGTGGGCGGGAACTCCAGATGAAATTATTGTCGCGCAATTATTAGATTGAGTGCCCCGCCCACCCACCCAACTGTTTCTTATACAAAGGTTAGATCACTAACACTTGGGTGGGTGGGCGGGGCAATCCAGTTGATAGTAGTTTCATCTGGAATACCCCGCCCACCCACCCAACTGTTTGTTATCAAAAAATTAGATCAGTAACACTTGGGTGGGTGGTCGGGAACTCTAGATGAAACTATTGTCGCGCAATCATTAGATTGAGCGCCCCGCCCACCCACCCAATTGTTCGTTATCAAAAGGTTAGAACACTAATACTTGAGTGGGTGGGTAAAGCACTCAATATGACAGTAGTTTTGTCTATAGTGCCCCGCCCACCCACCTAACTGTTCGTTATGAAGAGATTAGATCACAAACACTGGGGTGGGTGGGCAGGAACTCCAGATGAAACTACTGTCGCGCAATTATTGAATTGAGTGCCCTGACAACCCACCCAACCGTTTATTATCAAGAGAGAAGATCTGTCTCACATTTCATTTAAATTAAAGGACAAATGACTTTTGCAGAAAGAAGAAAATCCAATTTCTGGAAATTGTTGAAGACTGGATTTACAGTTTTAAAAGCCGAATTTACAATTTTGAGGCTGAATTGACGGATTTACAGTTTATAACGCAGAATTTATAATTTTGATACACGTCATAAGCCGGATTTATAATTTTGAAGTCGTTGAAGGTTGGATTTACAATTTTGAAGGCCGGATTATAATTTAAACGCCGGATTTATAGATTAAAGGCCGGATTTATAATTTTAAAATACTTTGAAGGCCGGATTTACAGTTTTAAAGGCTAGATATACAATTTTGAGGCTGAATTGACGGATTTACAGTTTAAAACGCAGAATTTTTAATTTTGACCGGATTTATAATTTTAAAATCGTTGAAGGTCGGATTTACAATTTTAAAAACCGGATTTATAGATTAAAGGCCGGATTTATAATTTTGAAATACCTTGAAGGCTTGATTTACAGTTTTAAAAGCTGGATTTACAATTTATAATTTTAAAACACGTCAAAGGCCGCATTTATAATTTCGACATCGTTGAAGGCCGGATTTACAATTTTAAAAACCGGATTTGCAGATTAAAGGCCGGATTTTTAATTTTGAAACACGTTGGAGGCCAGATTTGCAGTTTTAAAGGCTGGATTTACAATTTTGAGGCTGAATTGACGGATTTAGAGATTAAAAAGCAGAATTTTTAATTTTGAAATACGTCTAAGACCGGATTTACAGTTTTAAAGGATGGATTTATAGTTTTATAATACTTTGAAGGCCGGATTTATAATTTTGAAACACGTCGGAGGTAAGATTTACAGTTTTAAAGGCAGGATTTATAATTTTAATATACTTTGAAAGCCGGATTTGCAGTTTTAAAAGCTGGATTTAAAATTTATAATTTTAAAACACGTCAAAGGCCGCATTTATAATTTCGACATCGTTGAAGGCCGGATTTACAATTTTAAAAACCGGATTTGCAGATTAAAGGCCGGATTTTTAATTTTGAAACACGTTGGAGGCCAGATTTGCAGTTTTAAAGGCTGGATTTACAATTTTGAGGCTGAATTGACGGATTTGGAGATTAAAAAGCAGAATTTTTAATTTTGAAATACGTCTAAGACCGGATTTACAGTTTTAAAGGACGGATTTATAGTTTTATAATACTTTGAAGGCCGGATTTATAATTTTGAAACACGTCGGAGGTAAGATTTACAGTTTTAAAGGCAGGATTTATAATTTTAAAATACTTTGAAAGCCGGATTTGCAGTTTTAAAAGCTGGATTTAAAATTTATAATTTTAAAACACGTCAAAGACCGCATTTATAATTTTGACATTGTTGAAGGCCGGATTTACAATTTTATAAACCGGATTTGCAGATTAAAGGCCGGACTTTTGAAACACGTTGGAGGCCAGATTTAAAGGTTGGATTTACAATTTTGAGGCTGAATTGACGGATTTACAGATTAAAACGCAGAATTTTCAATTTTGAAATACGTCTAAGACCGGATTTACATTTTTAAAGTCCGGATTTATAATTTTAAAACGTAGGCCGGATTTGCAGCAAAAGCTGGATTTACAGTTTTGATGCTGAATTGTCTGATTTTCAGAGTTAAAAGTTAAATTTATTGTTTTGAAGTATGAAGAAGACCGGAGTCATAATTTTGAAATCGTTGGAAGCTAAATTTACAATTTTTTTATAATTTCAAAGCTGAATTGACAGCCAAAATGCAGGGTTTCAATAATTTTAAATGAGCAAATTTGAAATAACAATTCAAAAACTTAAAATTTTAATTTGATTTGAAACTTAACGGCCGGATTTTTTTAATAATTAGGAAATTTTGTTAAAAATTTTAATTTTCAGACAAAGCAATTGAAATTTACTTTTAAATGACCGGATTTTCTTTATTAATGACTAGATTTGTTTTTTAGATTTTGAAACTAAATTTGGCCGGATTTTCAGTTTTGTAGGCCGGATTGATACTTTTAAAAGCCGGATTTCTAGTTTAAAAGATTTCTCAATTCAATGAAACTTAATTTTGTAAATATGTTTCATCCATGATGGCCGGATTTTCAAATTTAACAATTTTGACGGCCGGATTTTAATAGAAAATGATTTATACATAATAAGGCTTATTAATTCCCAAGGTTTGGCAACACTGGTGAAAACAATGTTTGAAGTTAAATAATATTTTTAATATTGTATGTTATTTTTATAGGCATGGTCAGGCACATACTCATCAATCAGAAGAGAGCCGCGTGTGGCACAAGCGAGACAACAAGTGGCAAAACGTGCACTTCCACCGCAGCGGCGGCTCAGGTGGGGCAGCGTTCGGCTTCAGCTCGCATAAATAGGGGACACCCCTGTAATTGTAATTTTAAAAAAATATTATATATAATATATGGAAAACCAAAACATATAAATTGCAAAACCATATGAACCGAACTGAATATTAGTGTGAATTCTATTTATATCTGTGGTGACGTGTGCAGATTCTCAATGTAAAATCACTTCCTAATCTGTTAATCCTCCAGACCAGTAAAAAAAAAATGGTAGCTTCTGGCACAGAATAAAACATCTATTATTTCACGATTTTAAAAAGTATTTTAAACGTTTGTTAACAAAAAAAATAGTATTTAGGTGCGAGTATTTCATATTTGTAAATTATTACTTTCGTAGTCCAGGTCCGGACTAAATGGTTGACTTAATTTTTGGCTCTTATAGAGCAAAACTCACATTAGCTAGAAATCACGACCAAAAGAAATTTAACAAAAAACAAAAAAAACCGTTCATCCAAGAATAAGAATAGTTGTAAAGTAATAGTTTGCAAATTATAAATAGTTAAAAGACACAATTGCTTTATAAATATTATTATAATTAATAAAAATAAAATATATAATAAATAAATTGAGAATATAAGGTGTAAATTTATCCGAGGCTCTTATGATAGGTAAATTCAACCGGATAAATTAATACAATTTTTAATACTTAAATTTGACTGTTTAATATAAATGAAAATGAATTAAAAAAAAATATTGAACATTTCTAGCTCTCTTAAGAAAACTAAAAAAATTAAATTAATTAAAAAAAATTATTGTAATGTGTAACTTCACTAATGTATAAAGAAATTTCATTTACACTCACACGATGATGATGATGATGATACAATTGATACACACACAACAGACACGGTTTGTTTTTTCATTACAACTCATAATATGTGACGGCGGCCTCTCACAACGAAACTAATCCATCATTATATTTAAACTTTAATGTTACATATGTGTATAAATGTTGTAAGATGGATTGTGAATAATCTTTATTGAAATCATATCATATTTAATTCAGAATACTCAATGAATTAAATTGTTAGCAAACTACAATTCACAGATTTAGATAATAAAAGTTATTTATGTTTATTCAATTTCTATAGTTTTAAGCCTTTTTACGACAAACGTCAAAACTGTCAAAAAAATAAGTCGACAACTGTCACATGTCATTTTATTTAAGGTTATGTATGAACAAATTGTATACAATTACACAAATGTCAAAAACTACTCATAAGTGTCAAACACCGTTAACTATCAAAACGGTTATGGTTAGAACAACTCTCAAATGCCATTTTGATTAATCAGAAAAGTCTGTTTTACTCAAATGTCAAAAACTACTGATAAATGTCAAAAAATAAAATCTACTAACAGTCAAAATATTAAACAATTTTAAGCATCTGTCAACATAAATGTCAAAAAATGCCGATAAGTGTCAAACCGTTAACTGTCAAAATAGTTAGAACAACTGTCAAATGTCATTTTGATTAAAGTAAATTATTACTCAAATGTCAAAAAACTGCAATTAACTGTCTTACCGCAAACTGTCAATACGGTAACTGTCAAATGTTGTTCTAGTTTATCAAAATAGTCAGTACGTTTACTACCAACTGTCAAAATTAATATTAACTTTCAAAATAATAAGTTTTAGAGTAACTGTCAAAACTGTAGTTACAACAACTGTCAAAATTAATATTAACTGTCAAAATTGTATTTACAATAACTGCCAAATGTTAATTTTATTAATTTAAAAAGTTAATTATGTCAAAAAACGGTTGTTAACTGTCATGAGTATTTTCTACTGTTAACTGTCAAAACGATCGTACTTATGACTAATGACTTGATTGACAAATGTCAGCAGTTGTATACTGTCAAATAAGTAAGTTCAACTTTTAGCTGTCAAAATAATTGTAGTTACTGTAACTGTCAGATCTCAAAACTGTTAACTGTCAAAAAAGTAAGACAACAACTGTCACATGTCATTTTATTTAAGGTTATGTATGAACAAATTGTATACCATTACACAAATGTCAAAAACTACTCATAAGTGTCAAACACGTAAGCCTTACCGTTAACTGTCAAAACGGTTATTAATGTCAAACAATCAAAACTTTCTATTAACTGTCAAATAGTTTTGAGCAACTGTAAAATTGGCAAAAAGCAAAAGTTGTGTCAATTGAAATTGTGAAAATTAGTGACTACATAAACGTCAAAAAACTGCAGTTATCTGTCAAAAATTAAGTCTTACCGCAAACTGTCAAATGTTGTTCTAGTTTATTAAAATAGTCAGTACATTTACTACCAACTGTCAAAATTAATGATAACTTTCAAAATAATAAGTTTTGTAGTAAACTATCAAATTTGTTGTTACAACAACTGTCAAAACTGTAGATACAACTGTCAAAATTAATATTAACTGCCACAAGTTTATCTGTCAAAATTTACAATAACTGTCAAATGTTAATTTCATTAATTTAAAGCATATGTCAAAAAACGGTTGTTAACTGTCAAAACGATCGTACTTATGACAGCTGCCAATCGTCATTTTGATTAATCGACAATGTCAGTTAGTGCATGGTGCACAAATGTCAACAGTTGTATACTGTCAAATAAGTAAGTTCAACTCTTAGCTGTCAAAATAATTGTAGTACTGTAACTGTTGTCAAATGTCAAAACTGTTAACTGTCAAAAAAGTAAGACGAAAACTGTCACGTCATTTTAATTACACAAAACTACTCCTAAATACCAATAAGTGTCGTACACGTAAGTTTTACCGTTAACTGTCAGAACGGTTATGGTTAAAACAACTGTCAAATGTCATTTTGAATAATCCGAAAAGTCAAAAACTACTGATAAATGTCAAAAAACAAGATCTAGTCAAAATATCAAACAGTTTTGAGCATCTGTCAACATAAATGTCAAAAAAAGCGGATAATTGTCAAACCGTTGACTGTGAAAACGGTTATAGTTAGAACAACTGTCAAATGTCATTTTGATTAAACTAAAGTCTGTTATTACTCAAACCAACTGTCAAAAACTAATGTTAACTGTCAAAATAATAAGTATTGCAGTAAACTGTCAAAATTGATATTAACTGCCAAAAGTTTATCTGTCAAAATTGTATTTACAATAATAGTCAAATATTAATTTAAACAGGTACTTATGTCAAAAAACGGTTGTTAACTGTCAAAAGACTATTTTCTACTGTTAACTGTCAAAACGATCGTACTTATGACAGCTGTCAATAGTCATTTTGATTAATCCACAATGTCAATTAAGTTCAACTCTTGGCTGTCAAAATAATTGTAGTTACGTAACTGTCAAATGTCATTTTGATTTATCCCAAAAGTTAGTTAATATACAAATGTCAAAAAAGTTAGCTGTCAATACGATTATAGTTAATTCAAATGTCACTTTGATTCATCTAAAAAGTTAGTACATGTCAAAAGTGTTGTTAACTGTCAAAAATCAAATGTTATTCTAAACTGTCAAAACGATTGTCTATATGACAACTGTCAAATGTCATTTTGATATATCCAAAAATTAGTTGTTAACTGTCAAAACTATGGTGTTTATGACAACTGTTGTTAACTGTCAAACGACATTTTGGTTGTTTTAAAAAAATTGTGTCAAAAAACAGTTTGACAGTTAATTGTCAATAACAAATGTCATTTTGGTTTGTCCAAAAAGTTACATGTCAAATCTGTTGTTAACTGTCAAAAAAATTAATGTTATTGCAAACTGTCAAAACAATTGTATACTGTCAAATGTTGTTTTGATTCATCCATCAACTTAGTTGTTAACTGTCAAAAAAGTTATAAAAACCGTCGATAACTGTAAAAAAAAATCAGTTTCACCATTAACTGTCAATAACAAATGTCATTTTGATTGGTCTGAAAAGTTAGTACATGTCAAAGCTGTTGTTAACTGTCAAAAAAAAAATGTTATTGCAAACTGTCAAAACGATTGTTTACAAACAAGACAACTGTCAAATGTTCTTTTGATTCATCCATCAACTTAATTAGCGCACAAATTTCAACAGTTGTAAACTGTCAAAAATGTAATTTTTTGTAAGCTGTCAAAACGAAGATGTTTATGATAACTGTCAAATGTCATTTTGATAAAATCCTAGAAAACCAGTTATTGCACAAATGTTAACTGTCAAAAAAGTAAATTCAACTATTAAAAACCGCCTATAACTGTCGAAAATTTCAGTTTTATCGTTAACTGTCAAAAGGAATGTAATTATGACAACTGTCAAACGCCAATAAATGTCAAAATTGTATAAAAGAAATATAATAAAAACATCAACTGTCAAATAGTTTTAAACAGTTAAACATTAGCAAAAAAGTGGATCGAATCAGTTTTAATTGAAATTTTAAATGTCACAATTTGACGCCATCTTTGTTTGCTCAAATCAATAAATTTCATTATAATATCAAAATTGACAGATCAAACTCATTCACTTTTATTGTAACTGTCAAATTTAAAACAACTTTGACAGTTGCAACGCGTATTTTAATTAAACGCCAAAATTGACAGATCATTTTGAAGTTTGACAGATAAGTTAGTTGATCGAATTCGGTCAAACTGACTCAATCACTTATTGTTGTAACTGTCAAAATTTGATGTTTGACATTTAAAATATAACTTGACAGATTTAAAACAACTTTGACAGTTTCTAGGCGTATTTTAATTAAATATTAAATTTGTAATTTGACAGATAAATTAGTTGATTAAATTTGGTCAAATTGACTCAATCACTTTTGTTGTAACTGTCAAATTTGATGTTTGACATTTAAAATATAATCCGACAGATTAAAAACAACTTTGACAGTTGCGAGGCGTATTTTAATTAAACGCCAAAATTGACAGATTATTTTGTAATTTGACAGATCAATTAGTTGATCGAATTCGGTCAAATTTACTCAATCACTTTTGTTGTAACTGTCAAAATTTGATGTTATGACATTAGTCATAATTGACAGTTCAAATTTTTGAACTGGCCAGTTTTTGATCATACCTTGACATCATTGAGCTTGACTTAATGTCAATTTGGCCATTTTTTATTCTATTTTGACAGTTGGCAAAGTTCATTATTTTGACAGTTAATTTGTAAATTTGAATGTCAAATTTACCAGTTCCTGATCATATTTTGACATTTAAAACACAGTTTGACAGATAATTTGTTCAAATTTGAGAACAACTTGCAAAAAATTGATCAAACTTGTCTAAAATGTTGACACTGGCAGATTGAACCTAACCTAACAAAATTGTGACTGACAGATACGTCACTGCACGCGTATAACCTGAAAAACATACAACAAATTTGAAATCTTTTTGTCAATTTACGATTGACAGATGTGTCACAAAACACACTTTTACAGTACACACATAACCTAAAAAGTGCTAACTATTGCTGCTAGTGAACGAGCAAGTGATAAAATGAGCTCATATTTAAGCTAACACAAATTAATTTCAATTTAGATAAACAATAACGAAGTTTTTCTCCAAAACGTTTTCCTAGAGATGCCGCCGTCCGGTTCGCTTATTAATGTATTTGCTGAGACTTATCGAATTTAATGAAGATAAAAAAAATATGAATTACCCACTTCATGTTAGTGTAGTTTTATCCTTTTCTAGTAACTTTGTAGTCGATTAAGGATTTAACAACGTTTGCTGTTAATGAAAATGAAATCGAAAAAGATCCGAGTGGAATATAAAATAAATTAAAAAAAAAAATAATAATAAAGTCATTCTGTGAATCGACTTTTTTTTCTACAGTTACAAAACTATTTTTGGCCTAAATATATTTACCTGTTCACTGTTATGTCTATGGCGGGGATGATACCAGAGGCTCAATACAATATGAATGAGATTATTTCAAATTATGAATCCTCTCCGCCATTGATACTTTTTATTTTAATCAAGCGATTGTTATGTATTTTTAATTATTATTATTTTTTATTGAGCGATTTTGCCCCGTATTATATAATCAGGGGCTAATATTAATTAATTATTATTATTATTATTATTACGTCCGTTCCTATATATATATATATATTGATGTATCATAAATTACATCTTTCAGTTCACCAAACCAATCGATTGATTATGTATCTTTATTTTTAAAAGAGTGATTCTTTCGCAATATATTTATGTGCAATGCTATTTATAGATATGATGTGTATGTATTTTGCTCTCTCTATCTCCTCTCTCTCTCTTTATATTGTAATATTGTTACGTTTTGTTGTGAATATTGTGTATGGATAAAAAATTAATATATGATATATGCGGATGTCCTTAATCTCTTTCATTATTTTCAATCGAAAACATTTTAAACTAATTACAGTAATCCCATTACGGCCCATGGAATGTAAGCGCAAATAAAGGATGCTAAAAGCAGGAATGCAAACATAATTTTTGTGTATATTAAGTTGCCTATTTTTGTAGCTGGCTGAAGTTAGCTTCGGCTTCGGCTTTGGATCAGCTTCGTTTTTTATAAAAGTATGTGCGCACGCACGCTAGGTACAGCTGCCCAGCAAAGTCAACACAATGTTTTAAGAAACGCTGTCTTTTAAAATCCGTCGGCAAAATGAATTCCATATCTTTTTTATAAATAACTATAAATACGTATAAACTTGTCTTGTTTTTTTTTTTAATTACATTTATAAAATATATGAAATAATACCCGACTATTTACTGCATATTATAAATGTACATAGAGAAGGTAAAAGCAGTAAATGAAGTAATCGTGATGCTCGCAGATGAGCAATTATTACACAATAAAAAGAAATATTTTTATTTTATATTCAAATAAATTATCACTAAGTTAATAACAAATTAATAAGTTAGAAATTTGAATGAAATAAAAGTGTTCTACTTTTACTTAAACATACGCGCTCGAGGAAAGTTGAATGATCTCGCTTATGAAAAATATCTTCTCTTTTATTTTTCAATATGTTATTACTATATTAATAACAAATCACGAGATCTTTTCAGAGTTTAAAAAAAAGTAACTGATTAACAATTGGAGCACTTTTAATTAAACATACGCGCTCGCGGAAAGTTGAATTATCTCGCTTATGAAAAATACCTTCTCTTTTATTTTTTAATATGTTATTACTAATTTGATAACAAATCAAGAGATTCTTTCAGAGTTCAAAGAAAAGTTACTGATTAACAATTGGAGCACTTTTAATTAAACATACGCGCTCGCGGAAAGTTGAATTATCTCGCTTATGAAAAATACCTTCTCTTTTATTTTTTAATATGTTATTACTAATTTAATAACAAATCACAAGATCCTTTCAAAGTTTAAAAAAAAGTTACTGATTAACAATTGGAGCACTTTTAATTAAACATACGCGCTCGCGGAATGTTGAAATATCTCGCTTATGAAAAATACCTTCTCTTTTATTTTTTAATTTGTTATTACTAATTTAATAACAAATCACAAGATCCTTTCAAAGTTTAAAAAAAAGTTACTGATTAACAATTGGAGCACTTTTAATTAAACATACGCGCTCGCGGAAAGTTGAATTATCTCGCTTATGAAAAATACCTTCTCTTTTATTTTTCAATATGTTATTACTTATTTAATAACAAATCACAAGATCCTTTCAAAGTTTAAAAAAAAGTTACTGATTAACAATTGGAGCACTTTTAATTAAACATACGCGCTCGCGGAAAGTTGAATTATCTCGCTTATGAAAAATACCTTCTCTTTTATTTTTCAATATGTTATTACTAATTTGATAACAAATCAAAAGATCCTTTCAAAGTTTAAAAAAAAGTTACTGATTAACAATTGGAGCACTTTTAATTAAACATACGCGCTCGCGGAATGTTGAAATATCTCGCTTATGAAAAATACCTTCTCTTTTATTTTTTAATTTGTTATTACTAATTTAATAACAAATCACAAGATCCTTTCAAAGTTTAAAAAAAAGTTACTGATTAACAATTGGAGCACTTTTAATTAAACATACGCGCTCGCAGAATGTTGAAATATCTCGCTTATGAAAAATACCTTCTCTTTTATTTTTTAATTTGTTATTACTAATTTAATAACAAATCACAAGATCCTTTCAAAGTTTAAAAAAAAGTTACTGATTAACAATTGGAGCACTTTTAATTAAACATACGCGCTCGCGGAAAGTTGAATTATCTCGCTTATGAAAAATACCTTCTCTTTTATTTTTTAATATGTTATTACTTATTTAATAACAAAACACGAGATTCTTTCAGAGTTCAAAGAAAAGTTACTGATTAACAATTGGAGCACTTTTAATTAAACATACGCGCTCGCGGAAAGTTGAATTATCTCGCTTATGAAAAATACCTTCTCTTTTATTTTTCAATATGTTATTACTTATTTAATAACAAATCACGAGATTCTTTCAGAGTTCAAAAAAAAGTTACTGATTAACAATTGGAGCACTTTTAATTAAACATACGCGCTCGCGGAAAGTTGAATTATCTCGCTTATGAAAAATACCTTCTCTTTTATTTTTTAACATGTTATTACTTATTTGATAACAAATCATAAGAACCATTCAAAGTTTAAAAAAAAGTTACTGATTAACAATTGGAGCACTTTTAATGAAACATACGCGCTCGCGGAAAGTTGAATTATCTCGCTTATGAAAAATACCTTCTCTTTTATTTTTCAAAATGTTATTACTAATTTGATAACAAATCATAAGATCCATTCAAAGTTTAAAAAAAAGTTACTGATTAACAATTGGAGCACTTTTAATTAAACATACGCGCTCGCGGAAAGTTGAATTATCTCGCTTATGAAAAATACCTTCTCTTTTATTTTTCAATATGTTGTTACTAATTTGATAACAAATCAAAAGATCCTTTCAAAGTTTAAAAAAAAGTTACTGATTAACAATTGGAGCACTTTTAATTAAACATACGCGCTCGCGGAAAGTTGAATTATCTCGCTTATGAAAAATACCTTCTCTTTTATTTTTCAATATGTTATTACTTATTTAATAACAAAACACGAGATTCTTTCAGAGTTCAAAGAAAAGTTACTGATTAACAATTGGAGCACTTTTAATTAAACATACGCGCTCGCGGAAAGTTGAATTATCTCGCTTATGAAAAATACCTTCTCTTTTATTTTTCAATATGTTATTACTAATTTGATAACAAATCATAAGATCCATTCAAAGTTTAAAAAAAAGTTACTGATTAACAATTGGAGCACTTTTAATTAAACATACGCGCTCGCGGAAAGTTGAATTATCTCGCTTATGAAAAATACCTTCTCTTTTATTTTTCAATATGTTATTACTAATTTGATAACAAATCAAAAGATCCTTTCAAAGTTTAAAAAAAAGTTACTGATTAACAATTGGAGCACTTTTAATTAAACATACGCGCTCGCGGAAAGTTGAATTATCTCGCTTATGAAAAATACCTTCTCTTTTATTTTTCAATATGTTATTACTTATTTAATAACAAATCACGAGATTCTTTCAGAGTTCAAAAAAAAGTTACTGATTAACAATTGGAGCACTTTTAATTAAACATACGCGCTCGCGGAAAGTTGAATTATCTCGCTTATGAAAAATACCTTCTCTTTTATTTTTCAATATGTTATTACTTATTTAATAACAAATCACGAGATTCTTTCAGAGTTCAAAAAAAAGTTACTGATTAACAATTGGAGCACTTTTAATTAAACATACGCGCTCGCGGAAAGTTGAATTATCTCGCTTATGAAAAATACCTTCTCTTTTATTTTTTAACATGTTATTACTTATTTGATAACAAATCATAAGAACCATTCAAAGTTTAAAAAAAAGTTACTGATTAACAATTGGAGCACTTTTAATGAAACATACGCGCTCGCGGAAAGTTGAATTATCTCGCTTATGAAAAATACCTTCTCTTTTATTTTTCAAAATGTTATTACTAATTTGATAACAAATCATAAGATCCATTCAAAGTTTAAAAAAAAGTTACTGATTAACAATTGGAGCACTTTTAATTAAACATACGCGCTCGCGGAAAGTTGAATTATCTCGCTTATGAAAAATACCTTCTCTTTTATTTTTCAATATGTTATTACTAATTTGATAACAAATCAAAAGATCCTTTCAAAGTTTAAAAAAAAGTTACTGATTAACAATTGGAGCACTTTTAATTAAACATACGCGCTCGCGGAAAGTTGAATTATTTCGCTTATGAAAAATACCTTCTCTTTTATTTTTTAACATGTTATTACTTATTTGATAACAAATCATAAGAACCATTCAAAGTTTAAAAAAAAGTTACTGATTAACAATTGGAGCACTTTTAATGAAACATACGCGCTCGCGGAAAGTTGAATTATCTCGCTTATGAAAAATACCTTCTCTTTTATTTTTCAAAATGTTATTACTAATTTGATAACAAATCATAAGATCCATTCAAAGTTTAAAAAAAAGTTACTGATTAACAATTGGAGCACTTTTAATTAAACATACGCGCTCGCGGAAAGTTGAATTATCTCGCTTATGAAAAATACCTTCTCTTTTATTTTTCAATATGTTATTACTAATTTGATAACAAATCAAAAGATCCTTTCAAAGTTTAAAAAAAAGTTACTGATTAACAATTGGAGCACTTTTAATTAAACATACGCGCTCGCGGAAAGTTGAATTATCTCGCTTATGAAAAATACCTTCTCTTTTATTTTTCAATATGTTATTACTAATTTGATAACAAATCAAAAGATCCTTTCAAAGTTTAAAAAAAAGTTACTGATTAACAATTGGAGCACTTTTAATTAAACATACGCGCTCGCGGAAAGTTGAATTATCTCGCTTATGAAAAATACCTTCTCTTTTATTTTTCAATATGTTATTACTTATTTAATAACAAAACACGAGATTCTTTCAGAGTTCAAAGAAAAGTTACTGATTAACAATTGGAGCACTTTTAATTAAACATACGCGCTCGCGGAAAGTTGAATTATCTCGCTTATGAAAAATACCTTCTCTTTTATTTTTCAATATGTTATTACTTATTTAATAACAAATCACGAGATTCTTTCAGAGTTCAAAAAAAAGTTACTGATTAACAATTGGAGCACTTTTAATTAAACATACGCGCTCGCGGAAAGTTGAATTATCTCGCTTATGAAAAATACCTTCTCTTTTATTTTTCAAAATGTTATTACTAATTTGATAACAAATCATAAGATCCATTCAAAGTTTAAAAAAAAGTTACTGATTAACAATTGGAGCACTTTTAATTAAACATACGCGCTCGCGGAAAGTTGAATTATCTCGCTTATGAAAAATACCTTCTCTTTTATTTTTCAATATGTTATTACTAATTTGATAACAAATCATAAGATCCATTCAAAGTTTAAAAAAAAGTTACTGATTAACAATTGGAGCACTTTTAATTAAACATACGCGCTCGCGGAAAGTTGAATTATCTCGCTTATGAAAAATACCTTCTCTTTTATTTTTCAATATGTTATTACTAATTTGATAACAAATCAAAAGATCCTTTCAAAGTTTAAAAAAAAGTTACTGATTAACAATTGGAGCACTTTTAATTAAACATACGCGCTCGCGGAAAGTTGAATTATCTCGCTTATGAAAAATACCTTCTCTTTTATTTTTCAATATGTTATTACTTATTTAATAACAAATCACGAGATTCTTTCAGAGTTCAAAAAAAAGTTACTGATTAACAATTGGAGCACTTTTAATTAAACATACGCGCTCGCGGAAAGTTGAATTATCTCGCTTATGAAAAATACCTTCTCTTTTATTTTTCAATATGTTATTACTTATTTAATAACAAATCACGAGATTCTTTCAGAGTTCAAAAAAAAGTTACTGATTAACAATTGGAGCACTTTTAATTAAACATACGCGCTCGCGGAAAGTTGAATTATCTCGCTTATGAAAAATACCTTCTCTTTTATTTTTTAACATGTTATTACTTATTTGATAACAAATCATAAGAACCATTCAAAGTTTAAAAAAAAGTTACTGATTAACAATTGGAGCACTTTTAATGAAACATACGCGCTCGCGGAAAGTTGAATTATCTCGCTTATGAAAAATACCTTCTCTTTTATTTTTCAAAATGTTATTACTAATTTGATAACAAATCATAAGATCCATTCAAAGTTTAAAAAAAAGTTACTGATTAACAATTGGAGCACTTTTAATTAAACATACGCGCTCGCGGAAAGTTGAATTATCTCGCTTATGAAAAATACCTTCTCTTTTATTTTTCAATATGTTATTACTAATTTGATAACAAATCAAAAGATCCTTTCAAAGTTTAAAAAAAAGTTACTGATTAACAATTGGAGCACTTTTAATTAAACATACGCGCTCGCGGAAAGTTGAATTATTTCGCTTATGAAAAATACCTTCTCTTTTATTTTTTAACATGTTATTACTTATTTGATAACAAATCATAAGAACCATTCAAAGTTTAAAAAAAAGTTACTGATTAACAACTGGAGCACTTTTAATGAAACATACGCGCTCGCGGAAAGTTGAATTATCTCGCTTATGAAAAATACCTTCTCTTTTATTTTTCAAAATGTTATTACTAATTTGATAACAAATCATAAGATCCATTCAAAGTTTAAAAAAAAGTTACTGATTAACAATTGGAGCACTTTTAATTAAACATACGCGCTCGCGGAAAGTTGAATTATCTCGCTTATGAAAAATACCTTCTCTTTTATTTTTCAATATGTTATTACTAATTTGATAACAAATCAAAAGATCCTTTCAAAGTTTAAAAAAAAGTTACTGATTAACAATTGGAGCACTTTTAATTAAACATACGCGCTCGCGGAAAGTTGAATTATCTCGCTTATGAAAAATACCTTCTCTTTTATTTTTCAATATGTTATTACTAATTTGATAACAAATCAAAAGATCCTTTCAAAGTTTAAAAAAAAGTTACTGATTAACAATTGGAGCACTTTTAATTAAACATACGCGCTCGCGGAAAGTTGAATTATTTCGCTTATGAAAAATACCTTCTCTTTTATTTTTTAACATGTTATTACTTATTTGATAACAAATCATAAGAACCATTCAAAGTTTAAAAAAAAGTTACTGATTAACAATTGGAGCACTTTTAATGAAACATACGCGCTCGCGGAAAGTTGAATTATCTCGCTTATGAAAAATACCTTCTCTTTTATTTTTCAAAATGTTATTACTAATTTGATAACAAATCATAAGATCCATTCAAAGTTTAAAAAAAAGTTACTGATTAACAATTGGAGCACTTTTAATTAAACATACGCGCTCGCGGAAAGTTGAATTATCTCGCTTATGAAAAATACCTTCTCTTTTATTTTTCAATATGTTATTACTAATTTGATAACAAATCAAAAGATCCTTTCAAAGTTTAAAAAAAAGTTACTGATTAACAATTGGAGCACTTTTAATTAAACATACGCGCTCGCGGAAAGTTGAATTATCTCGCTTATGAAAAATACCTTCTCTTTTATTTTTCAATATGTTATTACTAATTTGATAACAAATCAAAAGATCCTTTCAAAGTTTAAAAAAAAGTTACTGATTAACAATTGGAGCACTTTTAATTAAACATACGCGCTCGCGGAAAGTTGAATTATCTCGCTTATGAAAAATACCTTCTCTTTTATTTTTCAATATGTTATTACTTATTTAATAACAAAACACGAGATTCTTTCAGAGTTCAAAGAAAAGTTACTGATTAACAATTGGAGCACTTTTAATTAAACATACGCGCTCGCGGAAAGTTGAATTATCTCGCTTATGAAAAATACCTTCTCTTTTATTTTTCAATATGTTATTACTTATTTAATAACAAATCACGAGATTCTTTCAGAGTTCAAAAAAAAGTTACTGATTAACAATTGGAGCACTTTTAATGAAACATACGCGCTCGCGGAAAGTTGAATTATCTCGCTTATGAAAAATACCTTCTCTTTTATTTTTCAAAATGTTATTACTAATTTGATAACAAATCATAAGATCCATTCAAAGTTTAAAAAAAAGTTACTGATTAACAATTGGAGCACTTTTAATTAAACATACGCGCTCGCGGAAAGTTGAATTATCTCGCTTATGAAAAATACCTTCTCTTTTATTTTTCAATATGTTATTACTAATTTGATAACAAATCAAAAGATCCTTTCAAAGTTTAAAAAAAAGTTACTGATTAACAATTGGAGCACTTTTAATTAAACATACGCGCTCGCGGAAAGTTGAATTATCTCGCTTATGAAAAATACCTTCTCTTTTATTTTTCAATATGTTATTACTAATTTGATAACAAATCAAAAGATCCTTTCAAAGTTTAAAAAAAAGTTACTGATTAACAATTGGAGCACTTTTAATTAAACATACGCGCTCGCGGAAAGTTGAATTATCTCGCTTATGAAAAATACCTTCTCTTTTATTTTTCAATATGTTATTACTTATTTAATAACAAAACACGAGATTCTTTCAGAGTTCAAAGAAAAGTTACTGATTAACAATTGGAGCACTTTTAATTAAACATACGCGCTCGCGGAAAGTTGAATTATCTCGCTTATGAAAAATACCTTCTCTTTTATTTTTCAATATGTTATTACTTATTTAATAACAAATCACGAGATTCTTTCAGAGTTCAAAAAAAAGTTACTGATTAACAATTGGAGCACTTTTAATTAAACATACGCGCTCGCGGAAAGTTGAATTATCTCGCTTATGAAAAATACCTTCTCTTTTATTTTTTAATATGTTTTTAATAATTTAATAACAAATCACAAGATCTTTTCAAAGTTTAAAAAAAAGTTACTGGTTGACAATTGGACTCTTTTTAATTAAACATAAGCGCTCGCGGAAAATATGCTCTATTTTTATTTTAGATTGTTGTTACTAAACTAATAACAAATTGCTGGATGTATTTATATTTTCAAAAATAGGTCGAAACATGACAATTAAAACAAGTTTAATTGAACTTAGGCGCTCGCGGAAAGTTGAATTATCTCAGTTTAATTATAAAAAACTCTATTTTTATTTTAGTTTGTTCTTACTAATCTAATAACAAATTGCTGGATGATAAATAAAAAAAAACAAGAAAAGGTTAATCGAACTAAAATTCATAATCCACTTATTAATTATTTTGCATATAGAAGCCAACTGATTGTAAAATTATTTAGTTATTAGTTGAAGATTTTTTTCATATCGTTTGATAATATGCTATCAGATCATTTAAATTAAATGTAGTAGTAAATATATTTAAATACAGACATTATTCATATTATATACATACATACATTATTCATATTACATTGTAAAAGTATATTTGCTAAATAGTGTTTTCATATGAAAACGTCCATCAACCGAAGTCTTTCTGCCCAGACTTTTAATTAATATTTTAATACTTAAAATGATTATTTCTGTAACTTATATTTACTTCTTGTATAAGAAAATACACCAAACTTTTTATATATATTACAAAAATATGCAAATAACTGTTATAGTGTATTTACAATTAATTTGCTTTGTGTTAATTATAATAATTATACAGAAAATACGATCGCATTTCACACATTGTAAATATATGAAGAATAAACGCAAAAAAATAAAAAATCCGGCTCCTTTGATACATAATATATACTTAATGTTTTCTATAATTTTTTTATATTACAACACCAATTTCATGTTGAATAGAAATATATACAGTGTGTCCGCGGATGGGAAAACCTGTTAGGAATAAAATATTTATTATTCATTTTACGACCGAAAAGTCATTCTTTAGAAAAAGTTCTGCTTGTTTTGAAAATGAATTGACGATAAGAAAATTTTAGATCAGATGTACATGGTGTTAATAAATTAGGAAAGTATTAAAATGCTTTAAGGGATAACTACCATTATTTATAATTTTTTACATTTTTTTATAAAATAAAGTTGTTTATAAACTAACTTAAAGCCTAAATACAAATTTTGAAATTAAAAAAAATTGATTTTTTAAAAACTATTCTACATAGCTACCTCCCAACTCAACACACTTTTCTGCTAACTTAATAAATCTACCGTATACTTTACGAATGGTTTGCGGCACATTTAGATTATGGATTGCTTCTTTTATGCGTTGTTTTAATATTTCCCTATCATGTGGAAGATCATCTGAATAAACCTTTTGTTTTAAGGCACCCAACAAAAAGAAATCTAATAATAAAAACTCAGGTGACCTAGCTGGGTAATGGTTTGGGCCAAACCTCCATAACCACTTTGAGTCAAAATGACCATGTAACCATTGTCTGACCAAGGTTGTGCAATATACAAGGGCTGCCCGTCTTGTTGCTAAAACAATGTATTACGTACTTCTGGCTATAACTTGTTAAGAAATGATAAAACAAAATATTCTAAAATGTTCAAATACACGTGCTGGTTTAAATTTTTCTTTATAAAATATGGGCTGATAATCCGATTATAAAATTTTTTACACCATACATGAATTTTTTTGTAACGTAAACCCAATGACAACTATTCTGTGAAGATAAATACCCGTTTGTGCAAAATGTACACTCATAGGTAAAAAAATAAATCTATCTTTGGTTTTCAAAGAAATGTTTACCTATCCATTAACAAAACTGTAAACGTCTTTCTTCATCACCAGGTTCAAATGTATGCCGCATATTTGGCTTAAACGGTTTAATTTTGTTATTTTTTTTAAAGCACGCTTCCTTAAAGAGAATTTTGGATTATCTAAAACTGACATTATTGCTAATAATGCAGCGGCATCATTTTGATCATATTTTTCTTTGATTTCTGTACATTCATCACCGACCCAGTTTCATTAAATTTTTTAATAATCTTTGCAAAACTTTTCATGATTTCCATTAAAAACATCAATAGCATATTGATAAGACACATTGTATAATACGCTCTTCTTTTGTTAACATTTTCAAAAATGCTTTCACAAAATCAGAGTACATGTAAATAAGATTCTGACGTATCATGAACGTATACAAAATCGGCAATCTTGTATTTTTTTTTGTAAAATGCAAATAAATAAAAACCACTGTAATTATATTATTTTTAAAAATTCGAATTTTTATTTCAAATTCAGACTTTACGTTAGTTTATAATCAACTTTGTCTTATAATATTTTTGTAAAAAATAATAAATAATAGTACTTATCGCTTGAAGCATTTTCATAATTTCCTAGTTTATTAACATGTGATCTAAAATTTTCTTAAGGTCTATTTATTTTCTCAACAAGCAAAACTTATTATATAGAATGACCTTCGGTCGTAAAATGAATAATAAAGATTTTTTCCCTAATGGGTATCCCCATCCGCGGACACACTGTATATTTGAAAATGTGAACGTATCTTGTTTGATTTTATTTACGACCAAGCAAATCTTAAAAAAATCACGTATACACTAGCCAGGTGTTTATTTTTTATAAACAAAATAAAAAACCTTTTGCTAACATTATAATTTTCTTACTGATAAATCATAGCTTTTGAATTTTATTATTTCACTTTTCGCGACCTTGTTCTAATTGTTATATCCCGACCTATTTCTGAAAATGTCAATAAACCCTGTAAATTGTTATTAGATTAGTGATAACAAATTGAAATAAAATAAAAGCACTGTTCATATATAAGTGAGATAATTCAACTTTCCGCGAGCGTCTGAGTTCAATTAAACGTGTATTAATTGTCATTTGCTGACCTAATTTTGAAAATGTAAATACATCCAGCAATTTGTTATTACTATTTTTAAACTTTGAAAAGATCTTGTGATTTGTTATTAAATTAGTAACAACATATTGAAAAATAAAATAGAAGATTTTTTTCATAAGCGAGATAATTCAACTTTCCGCGAGCGCGTATGTTTAATTAAAAGTGCTCCAATTGTTAATCAGTAACTTTTTTTTAAACTTTGAAAAGATCTTGTGATTTGTTATTGAATTAATAAAAACATATTAAAAAATAAAAGAGAAGGTATTTTTCATAAGCGAGATAATTCAACTTTCCGCGAGCGCGTATGTTTAATTAAAAGTGCTCCAATTGTTAATCAGTAACTTTTTTTTAAACTTTGAAAGGATCTTGTGATTTGTTATTAAATTAGTAACAACATATTGAAAAATAAAAGAGAAGATATTTTTTATAAGCGAGATAATTCAACTTTCCGCGAGTAGAACACTTTTATTTCATTCAAATTTCGAACTAACTTATTAATTTGTTATTAACTTAGTGATAATTTATTTAAATATAAAATACAAATATTTCTTTTTATTGTGTAATATTTGCTCATCTGCGAGCATCCCGATTAATTCATTTACTGCTTTTACCTTCTCTGTGTACATTTATAATATGCAGTAAATTGTCGGGTATTATTTCATATATTTTATAATTGTAATTAAAAAAAAAAACACAACAACTTTATACGTATTTATAGTTATTTATAAAAAAGATATGGAATTCATTTTGCCGACGGATCCTAAAAGACAGCGTTTCTTAAAACATGGTGTCGACTTTGCTGGGCAGCTGTACCTAGCGTGCGTGCGCACATACTTTTATAAAAAACGAAGCTGATCCAAAGCCGAAGCCGAAGCTAACTTCAGCCAGCTTATTTTTGTGTATATACAGTTACTTTATTTGTTACAAATAAGCAGAAGGTAGGTAGGTTTTTATTTAATCAAAGTCAAACAATTTTCATTGCAGTTGACAAAATGTCATTTTGACAGTTGACATGGGTGTACCACAAGGCAGTATCTTAGGGCCACTTCTGTTTAATATATTCATAAATGATATAAATAGTAACATCTCAGATGGATGCCAAATAATAAGCTATGCAGACGATACCAGCTTAGTATTAATGGGTAGTACATTTATCGATACAATCACAATTGGAAATCAAATTTTAAAAGATTTAGAAAGTTGGTTTTATAAAAACAATTTACTACTTAATGCAGATAAGACAAATTGTATTTTATTTAAAGTAAATCAAAGCATGGAAACACCATGTACAATTACGTTAAATAATAAAAAATACAATTTTACTCAATCCGTGAAATTTCTTGGAGTCATTCTTGATGATAATTTAAATTACAAAAAACACATTGAAACTTTATCAGTTAGGCTAAGTAGAGTATGCTATGGTCTAAGGGTGCTCTCTAGTCATACTAATAGTAATATAATTCGAATTTTTTATTATGCAAATTTTTATACACACTTAAAATATGGTATAATATTTTGGGGCAATAGTGTTAATGTTGATACAATCTTTTTGATTCAAAAACGGGCAATTCGAATTATGAATCGAATAAAATATAGTGATAGTTGCAGAGGGCTTTTTAGAGAAGATAATATCCTTACGTGTACTGGAATATACATCTATGAAAGTGTAAAATTTATATGGATTCACAAACATCTTTTTAACCATAATAAACTTCATAGTATGCATAATACTAGACACGGCAAGACATATATATACCCATCTCATAGATTAAACTTTTTTGAAAAAGGGCCTCACTATTCCTGCCTAAAAATTTATAATCATTTGCCAAAATCTATAAAAGAATCTAAAACATTACAAAAATTAAAACAGTCACTAAAGGAATTGTTAATTCAGTTAGAACCATACAACATGCAAGAATTTTTTTCAGGTGTTTGTTAATTTTAAATATATGTATTAGTATATGTATTATTATTTTTTTGTATCAAAGTTTATTAATTGTTTGACTTGTTTCTTTTGCTATTGTATGTATTTTTGTTTATTGCACTGTACATTGTAATAATATATTGAAATAAATTTAAAAAAAAAAAAAAAAAAAAAAAAAAAAAAAAAAAAAAAAAAAAACATGTTTATTTGACAGTTTACAATGTCTACTTGACAGTTGACAATACATATCAAATTGACTTTTGGCAAAACTTATCAGTTGACGGAGAATACCAATTTGACAGTTGACAAAATACCCACTTGTCAAAGCATGTCTATATGACAATGTATGTATATTTGACAGTTGAAAAACATCAATTTGACAGTTAGAAAAGCATTTTTGTTGACATATAATGCCAGTTGATAAAGTATATCTATTTGACAGTTGACAAAGCATAACTACTTAACAAAACATAATAATTTGACAGTTGATAACATGTCATTTGACAAAATTTTCATTTGCATGTCAGTTGACAAAGAATGTTAAATTAACAGTTGACAAAATGTTGTCAAAACATAGTTCGATAATTAACAAAATATCTATTTGACAAAGCACTCTCATTTGACAAAGCATGTCTACTTGACAAAATGTCCATTAGACAAAGCATATCAATTTGACAAACCATGTCAATTGACAAAGAATTTAAATTTGACAATTTTTATTCGACAAAGCATATCTACTTGACAGTTGACAAAGCATGTCTATTAGACAATTGACAAAACATAATAATTTGACAATTAATAATACATGTCATTTGACAAAAAATCCATTTTCACCAGCAAAATGTTCATTTGACAAAGTATTTCTGTTTGACAGTTAACAAAGCATGTTTACTTTACAGTTAACAAAATATATCAGTTTGATGGTTTGCAAATCACGTCAGCAACTATCGAGAACTGTCAAAAAGGTGTTAAAAATAAGTGAAGGATGTTCTAGAACTGTCAAACATTATTTAGAAATGTCAAAAATTAATTAAAACATCAAAAAAATGTACAAAATTAGCAAATGTCAAAAAAACTATCAAAAACATTCTATAACTGTCAAAAACAATTTAAAAATGTAAAAATTGTATTAGAAAATTCTAGAAATGTCAAAAATAAACTAAAAGCTTCAAAAATTTTCTAGAACCGTCAAAAAATGTCAATAAAGTTTTAGAGCTATCAAAAAAAATCTAGAAGTGTCAAAAAAGTATCAAGTATGTTCTAGAATTGACAAAAATGATTTAGATGTGTCAAAAATGTAACCAAATAAATCTAAAACTGTCAAAAATGATCTAAAAGTATCAAAAATGTTCTAGAACTGTCAAAATTTATTTAGAATTGACAAAAATAATTTAGATGTGTTAAAAATGATCTAGAAGTGTCAAGAATGTTCTAGAACTGTCAAAAAATAACTAAAACATCAAAATAATGTCAAAAATTACCAAGTGTCAAAAAAGTGTTTAAAATATTCTGTAACTGTCAAAAACAATTTAGAAATGTAAAGAATGTATTAAAACAATAAAAAAAATCTAGAAATGTCAAAAAGGTCTAAAAGTTTCAAAACTTTTCTAGAACTGTTAAAAAATGTCAATAAAGTTTTAGAGCTATCAAAAAAAAGTCAAAAATAATCTAGAAGTGTCAAAAAAGTATCAAGTATGTTCTAGAAGTGACAAAAATGTTTAGATGTGTCAAAAAATGTCAAAAATGTTACCAAATAAATCTAAAACTATCAAAAATGATCTAGAACTGTTAAAAATGATCTAGAACTGTCAAAAAAGATTTTGTTTAGAACTATCAATATTTAGAATTGCCAATTTGATCTAAAAATATCATAAATGTTTTAAAACTACAAAAAAAAATGTGTCAATGTCGAAGAATATAATAAAACTGTCAAAAACATGTCAAACATTCAAAAATTATTTAAAAGTGTCAACAAAACTATAAAATTGTCAAAAATGATCTAGTGTAAGTGTCAAAATTGTTTTAAAACTGTCAACAAAAAATCTAAAACTTTCAAAAATGACATAAAAGTCTCAAAAATGTTCTAAAACTGTAAATAAAGTGTCAAACATAATCATAAAGTGTCAAAAATAGTGTCAGTAATATTTCAAAACTGTCAAAAAATGAACTAGAACTAAAAAATATCAAGAATGTTGTAGAGCTTTCAAAAAAGATCTAATAATATCAAAAATAATGTAGAAGTGTGAAAAAAATGACAAAAATGTTCTAAAATTGTTCATTGTGTCCAAGACGTTTTAAAACTGTCAAAAATAATTTAAAAGTGTGATCAGAAAGTGTCGAAAATGTTTTAGAATTGTCAAAAACTATTTAGAAGTCTCAAAAATGGTCAAGAATGTTTTAGAACTATCAAAAAACTCTTAAAAGTATCAAAAAAATGTTAAAAATGAACATTCTAGAAATGTTAAAAAAAAATCAAATGTGTTCTAGAACTACCAAAAAGTTCTAGAATTGTCAAAAATGATTAAAAAACATCAAAAAAGTTTTAAAACTATCAAAAATTCTAAATCTATAAAAAAAGTGTTAAAAATACTTCCAACATGTTCTAGAATTGTCAAAAAGCATTAAAAATGATCTAGAAGTGTCAAGAATGTTCCAAAACTGTCAAAATTATCTAAAAGTGTCAATGCTCTAAAACTGTAAACAAAGTTTTGACAAAAAAAGTGTCAGTAATATTTCAAAACTGTCAAAAATTATCTAGAACTATAAAAAAATATCAAGAATATTGTAGAACTATTAATAAAAGATCTAAAAATAATGTAGAAGTCTGAAAAAAACTTCAAGACTGTTCTAAAAATTGTTAATAAAGTTCAATAAGTGTCAAAAACGTTTTACAACTGTCAAACATAGTTTAGAAGTGTTAAAAATGATCAAAAATGTCAAAAACGTTTTAGAATTGTCAAAAACTACTTAGAAATCACTAAAATTGTGAAAAATGTTTTAGAATTATCAAAAAATGTTAAAAAAGTTCTAGAATTGTCAAAAATTATCTAGAAATGTTAGAGTATTTTAAAAAGTGTACAAAAAATGTCAAAAATGTTTTAGAACTATCAAAAATTCTAAATCTGTCTGTGTAAAAATAGAAATGCTTCAAAAATAATTTAGAACTATCAAATGCTTTCAAAAATAATCTAGAAGTGTCAAAAATGTTCCAAAACTGTCAAAATTACCTAAAAGTGTCAAGAACGTTCTAAAATAAAAATGCTAAAACTGTCAAATAGGATTTATAAACATCAAAAATGATCTAGAAGTATCATGAATGTTTTAAAACTGTAAAAAATGATGTAAATTAAGTGTCAATGGAACTATAGTCTATTCGCACCCAAGAGAGTTTTTTTTCGTTATTTCGTCGTTTGTATTTTAATTTTAAAGTGTATCGAAGCAAAAAATGGAAAAAAAGGATTTCCAGAGAAGATCGAAAGCTGACAAATGTTAGGAAGAACAGACCAAGAAAACGGCCAAACCCTAGGAAGAGAGTGCATGTAGTAACGAAAACTCTCTTGGGTGCGAATGGACTTTAGAACAAAATGTTCATTTATCAAAACAGTTGATAAAACATGTCTACTTGATAGTTGAAGGTCGCTCTCTTCGTGCTAACTGTGTTCGGCTCTAATTAATTGTCTTCAGCAATCTGGTTCTTATTTGGGCTTCTACGTCAGATCGTTTGCAGGATATTCCTATGCGTCTGCACTTTCGCAAATATATCGACAAGACTACACCTTCCTGTTGATAGGTGGTGTTTTTATCTAATCCGCCATAGTTGATGTTTGCTCGGACTGAGATGTGGTTGGCACTGAAAAGCAGTCGTGTTTTGAGCACCAAAAATATGTATTGTAGCACTAACCACAAACCAACTGAAGTTGGCCGCATTAACTTATCCTCCATCAGAAGCGTAACCTACAATTTTCATATAGTAATCAATTGGTAAAATAATAAACTGATTGAAAACATTTAATTATTCATATTTATTTCAAAGAAACTTCAAACCTAGGGTACAAACCCAAAGCTGTGACTTACTGTAATCTTGCTTTATTAATTAAACAATTGATCAACTCTTATGAAGAGTATACTTTTAATATTAATATACAAAAAACCATGAAATTACTTACAAAAACAAATGATTGAAAAAGTACGCAATATTGTTATTTACATTTTACATACAACGAACGAACGAACGCGATTTGAGCTGAAAATAGATTGATTTCCAGTACTAGCAACTAAATTAATTACAAAAAAATCAAACATTCCATTTAATTAACCTTAAAACATATTTTATTTACAGCAATAGTAATTTAATAATGTCTTGAAGGGGCTTTCATTATTTTGGGGAAGAATCAATCGCTTCAAAAAATTTATTAATTCAACAAAGCATCTAATATACGCGTGGCATTTTTATTATTGGAAATATGACGCCCGCCCGTCTGGAATAGAATGAGAAAGAGAGAGCGCATCATAATTCAATTAGTGCTAAGTTAACTAATATATTTATGTAAAAAATAAATCATAATGGAGCACTTAGATAAATGTTCTTTGCTTTGCAATCGGTGGGATGTGTTGGATGGGAGTTGGATGAAGGAAAAGAATTACTAACTGAAGAGTTGCTCTGTGGCTCGTTCCAAATCCCAATTGTACGACGAAAGCGCTACGCGTGCTTGGTGATCGTCGACGCCCATATCCTGCAGTCGGCGAATCTTATCATCGAAATCCGCATTGATATCTGGACCTTTATATAATAATTACAATCAATTGGGATTAGTTTCAGTTAATTAAGGATTTATATTGCTACATACCTCCAGCGTAGGCGTTTGTCCAATGACGCGCCGTCATCTGGAACATTTCTAAATTTTCTTTAAATTGCTTAGCAACGACGGCATCCTGCGGATCGTCGGGTTCAGCTGCCGAAAGTAGCGCCTGCAGGGATAACAGGACTGTGCGTAACGTCATCGCCGCGGCCCTATTAAACATTGCAAATAACGTCAAACTTTTTATTGAAATACAACCTTTAAACACAAACCATTGGTCCTTTAATATGTCTAAACAGATGGCGCCCGTTACTGAAGATATATTCGGATGCCATATCCTCGTTATAAATCTAACCTAAAATTAAAAGCGATTAATTAATGATACAAGACCAGTGATAACTACTTAATAAAATATAGTGATCACTGACCAAAATAGTGACATATAATCTAAAATCACTAATTTGACAGTTGCAATCAGTATTTGGTGAATTAGTCACCGTTTTGACAGTTGGAATCACTATTTTGTAAATTAGAATCACTATTTTATAAAATTAGCACTATTTTGACAACTGGAGTCAGTATTTTAACAATTGATCACAATTTTGAAGAGTTGAAATCACTATTTTGTAAATTGGTCACTATTTTGACAGTTTGAATCAGTATTTTGACAGTTGATATCACTATGACATAAATTGGTCACTATTTAAACAAATAAAATAACAATTTTGTGAATTGGTCACTATTTTGACAGTTTGAATAAGGTATTTTGACAGTTATAATCACTATTTTGTTAATTTGTCATTTTTTGACAGTTAGAATCAAGTATTTTGAAAATTGAAATCACTATCTTGTAAATTTGTCACTATTTAAACAGTTGAAATCACTATTTTGTGAATTATTCACTGTTGTTCACAATTTTGACAGTTGAAATCACTATTTTGTGAATTGATTACTATTTTGACAGTTTGAATCAGTATTTTGACAGTTGAAATCCCTATTTTAAAAATTGGTCACTATTTTGACAGTTTAAATTAGTAATTAAAATCACTATTTTGTAAATTGATCACTATTTAAAAACAGTTAAAATCACTATTTTGTAAATTTGTCATTATTTTGACACTTTGAATCAGATATTTTAATATTCCATTATTTTGATAGTTGAAATCACTATTTTCTAAATTTGTCACTATTTTGACAGTTAGAATCAGATATTTTGACAATTGATATCACTATTTTGTAAATTGGTCACTATTTAAACAATTGAAATACTATTTTGTAAATTTGTCACTATTTTGGCAATTTGAAAATAGTGATTTTAACTGTCAAAATAACAGTTAAAATCACTATTTTGTAAATTTGTCATATAATGTTCCTCAACTGTCAAAATGTCTAAAAAATATTTGTCAACTGTCAATAATGTTCTTAAACTGTCATACATGTTTCTTTAACTGCTACAAATATTCCTAAACTTTTAATAATGTTCTTGAACTGTCAAATAAAGTTCAACTGTCAAAATAACTAGAAACGATTTGTGAATTGTCAGTAATGTTCTTAAACTGTCAATCCTGTTCCTTTAACTGCTACAAACATTCCTGAACCTTTAGTAATGTTCTTGAACTGTCATATAATGTTCCTCAACTGTCAAAATGTTTTAATGTCTTTAACTGCCAAAAATGATTTTTAACCTACTCGAAGTGTTGATGAATGTCAGTTCACTTAGATATGAAAAGTGAGCGCCAAGGCAGGTTTTAACACTTGAATGGGTGAGCGGGGACATGTTTTATAAAATTGTGAGCGGGTGGTTTCTAATCTTGTAACCCACCCGCCCACCCAAGTATTGGTGATCAAAAGATTGGTTCACAGTAACACCTCTAACGTTTCTTCAACTAATATAACAAAATAGTGAATGACAACTGTCACTTAGATGTCAAAAGTAGGCGCCATAATCAATTTTCTGTTTACAAACACTTAAGTGGGCGGGCGGGGACTTTTTTATAAACTGTGGACAGGTAATTTTTAACGTTGTGACCCACCCGCCCACCCAAGTGCTGGTGATCAAAAGATTAGTTCACAATAACACCTCCAATGTTGCTTCAACTAATATAACAGAGTAGCAAATGACAGCTGTCACTAAGATGTCAAAAGTAGGCACCATAATTAATTTTCTGTTTACAAACAATTGAGTGGGTGAGCGGGGACATATTTTATTAACTGTGGGAGGGTAATTTGTAATCTTGTGACCCACCCGCCCACCCAAGTGTTGGTGATCAAAAGATTAGTTCACAATAACACCTCCAATGTCCCTTCAACTAATATAACTGAGTAGTGAATGACAGCTGTCACTAAGATGTCAAAAGTGGGCGCCATAATCAATTTTCTATTTACAAACACTTGGGTGGGTAGGCGGGGACATATTTTATAAACTGTGAAAGGGTAATTTGTAATCTTATGACCCACCCGCCCACCCAAGTGTTGATGATCAAAATATTAGTTCACAATAGCACCTCTAATTTTTCTGCAACTAATATAACAAAGTAGTTAATGACAGCTGTCATTTAGATGTCAAAAGTGGGCACCATAATCAATTTTATATTTTCAAACACTTGGGTGGGTGGGCGGAAACAGATTTTATGAATTGTAGACGAGTTTTTTTTTTAATCTTGTAACACTATTTTCACAATTTGAATCAGGTATTTTGACAGTTGAAACCACTATTTTGTAAATTGGTCACTATTTTGACAGTAAGTATCACTATTTTGTGAATTGGTCACTATTTTGACAATTTGAATCAAGTATTTTGACTGCTAAAATCACTATATTGTAAATACGTCACTATTTTGACTATTTGAATTAGGTATTTTGACAGTTGAAATCACTATTTTATTTTGTAAATTTGTCACTATTTTGACAGTTTGAGTCACTATTTTGACAGTTTGAATCACTATTTTGTAAATTTGTCACTATTTTGACAACTTGAATTAAGTATTTTGACAGTTGAAATCACTATTTTGTAAATTTGTCAATATTTTGACAGTTTGAGTCACTATTTTGACAGTTTGAGTCACTATTTTGACAGTTTGAATCACTATTTGGTAAATTTGTCACTATTTTAACAGTTTGAGTCACTATTTTGACAGTTTGAATCACTATTTTGTAAATTTGTCACTATTTTGACAACTTGAATTAAGTATTTTGACAGTTGAAATCACTATTTTGTAAATTTGTCACTATTTTAACAGTTTGAATCACTATTTTGACAGTTTGAATCAAATATATTGACAGTTAAAATGATTATTTTGTAAATTGGTCACTATTTATTGACAGTAGGAATCACTATTTTGTAAATTGGTTAATGTTTTCACAATTGGAATCACTATTTTGGCAGTTAAAATCACTTTCTTGTAAATTGGTCACAAAATCACTATTTTGACAGGCAAAATGACCATGTTGACAATTAATCACAATTTTAACACAAATGGAATCACTATTTTGTAAATTAGTCAATATTTTGACAGTTGGAATCACCAACTTAATCATTATTTCAGTTAAAATCACTATTTTGACAGTTAAAACTGGTAACAATTTTAAATAAATTGTCAAAAAATATCAAAACAGTGATTTAAAGTATATATTTTGACATTTGGACATTTGGCACTACTATTTGACATTCTGAATGATGTTTTTTATTCATTTATTAAAGATAAAGTGACCAATTGTTAAATAGTAATTCCAACTGCAAAAATAATAACCAAATGTTAAAGTTACAGTACTTCAAATGGTGATAAACTGTCAAAATAGTGACAATAGTAATAGTGATCAACTGTCAAAATAGTGATAAAACTATCAAATTTATCATTTCAGTTGAATGTATATAATTTTTAAAACAGTGATCTTCTGTCAAAACTCAAATGTCATAATACTGACTTTAGCTTTCAAATTAGACCAAAACAATGACGTCAACTTTCAAATTTGTTTAATAGTAAAATGTCAAAAATGGCAAGTAGTCAGCTGTCAAAATAATTATGTCAACTTAAACTGACATTTAAGTTGGCAACAATAAGGGATGTTTACAAACAACAATTAACTTAGCAACAATGAAAATTGTTGAAAATTTTATTTATTTGAACATCCAAAATAAAAATTGGCAATGACAGATTTCAGCTAATTAATTTAGCAACCAATGACAGATGTCGAAATTGACAATTAAGTTGGCTTAGCACTGTCAAAATAGTTTAAATAAAAAATTTGTAATATCGTATAAATTGTTTGTAAATATTGTCTACAATAATGATAAACAAATTGCGCTTAAATATAACTTTACTTACCTTGGGCGGATTGAACGGATATGTTTCAGGTACTTTAATTTCTAACACAAAATTGCCACCTTCGTAAGGCGTATCCGGGGGCCCTGCTATTTCGCCCTTCAATTCTGTATATTTATCATTAATCAATTCTATTTTAATCGCACATTTAGCTACCTAAAAAAAAAAAATGCAAAATCATCTAACTTGATAGGAAATAAATGTCATTCATACTGACAGACAATAATGGGGGGCCACTACCACCAAACACACTAACTAATAATAAACTCTGACATCATAAGGCCTCACTCACCTCTTCACTTTTGATAACCTCTTTGAATTCACGTTTGATCCTTTGCGCCGCGATGTTTGCCATTGCTCAGGATGCTCTTGTCGAGATATTAATTGGGGCTATCATAAAATCAGCTGTGCGTTCCGTTATCGCAATCGATGTTGATATTTAAATGTAGAAAAATGGGTATAACGATAATTATATATATTTTTTGCTTTTGAGACTTTCCACTTGTAATTTAATGTGAAGTTTGCAGCGAAACGTCAAATTTATTTATCAGTAAATCCAACAATTACTTTTATGTTATTAAGAATCTCGAAATATTAACGAAATTAAAATTATTATTCTTGTTCGATTCATTTATGCATTAATTAGAGTGAATTAATTTTTAGTACAAGTAGCGCCATCCAACGGTTACGCGTTGTAAATAATGGAACTATTTAAAGAAATTTGTTACGGTTTACAAATAAATATAAAGATTGTAAACGCTTATCTACAAATTATGCATATTTTGCAATATTAAAATATTTTATTGTTTTAAAACTTCTCGCTGGTCAATACCGTGGTTACTGCTACATCAATTTTGGTACAATTTTAGAACTAAATTGATACCAACTGTATAAATTACATAAAATTTAATACGCCCCATTTTTACAGTTTGACAGTTTACAGTTTAAGAGTTTACAGTTTGACTGTTTTTATAGTATGGCGGTTTGTTTTTTACAGTTTAATATTTGACAGTTTGTACTTTGACACATTTCATTTAGTTTTTACTGTTTATCTGTTTGTAGTTTGATAGTTTGCTATTTTAAAGTTTGACATTTTACAGTTTATAAATAATCAAACGAAAGACTGGTTTGCCATCTAGTTTCAATTTTTATTACTAAAATGTCCGCATTAATCGGTATCATTTTAGCATTTATGCAATTGGCAGTCATTTCGCGGCTATAACGATTTTGAATCGCCAATAAATTATGAAATGAATTAATAATTTATTCAAAATCAGTCAATCGAATCACAGCGGCCAAGGGTCAAGCATAGACAATTGTTTGGCCGCTGTGATTCGATTGACTGATTTTGAATAAATTATTAATTCATTTCATAATTTATTGGCGATTCAAAATCGTTATAGCCGCGAAATGACTGCCAATTGCATAAATGCTAAAATGATACCGATTAATGCGGACATTTTAGTAATAAAAATTGCAACTAGATGGCAAACCAGTCTTTCGTTTGATTATTTATAATATCAATTGTGTTCATAAGAACAGAAATATTTATTCAAAATTGTCTTCGCTATCATGCGATGCCGTGGTCGTACAAGGCATACTGACGAGGTTTGTAGAACCGAAACAATTGTCTATGCTTGACCCTTGGCCGATTTTGAATAAATTATTAATTCATTTCATTTTACAGTTTGACAGTTTATAATTTTATAGTTTGCACTTTGACAGTTTATAATTAAACACAATTTACATTTTACACAGCTGAAAGTTCACAGTTAAAAATTTAACAGTTTGACAGTTTTTATTTTAACATTTTGCACTTTAAAGTTTACGTTTGACAGTTGACAAGTTTGGCAAACTAAAATAATATCTGTCAAATAAAAATATGAACTAAAATGAATTAAACTGTATTAACTGACGAAATACTAACTGACAATTTTTAAACAAGTTTGTCATGATTTTTACTAAAACTATCATAATTTGTCCTTAAACTGTCATAATTTATGTTTAAAATGTTACAATTTGTGCATAAACTGTCAATTTATCTACCAACTGTCAGATTTCATACAAGTCTGTCATAATTAATACTGAAGCTGTCATAATTTGTTTATAAACTATCATAGTTTATTTTTAAACTATCAAAATTTATACAAAAACTGCCAATTTACTCACAGAAACTGTCAAAATTTTACAGAAACTGTCATAATTTGGTTATAAACTGTCAAACAAATGCCCCCAACAGTCATAAACTAAAATTGTATACAAACTATGTTCACAAAATGTCATTTTAATCACAAAACTTGTTTGATTAGTGTTTGACATATGAAAATCTACTTTGACAGTTGACATCTTTCATATTTAAACGTTGGTATCTTACTTTGACAGATTCAATTTGATTAATTTTGTAATTTTATATTTTTGTACATTTTTGACAGATTGAAGAGTGTTTGACATATAAAAACCTACTTTGACAGTTGACATCTTTTATATTTAAATGTTGGTACCTTTCTTTGACAGATTCAATTTGTTTAGTTTTGTAATTTTATATTTTTGTACGTTTTTGACAGATTAAAAAATATTTGACATATGAAAACGTGTTTTGACAGTTGACATATTTCATATTTAAATGTTGGTAGCTTATTTTGACAGATTCATTTTGTTTAATTTTGTAATTTTATATTTGTGTTCATTTTTGACAGATTGAAGAGTGTTTGACATCTAAAAACCTACTTTGACAGTTGACATCTTTTATATTTAAACGTTGGTACCTTTCTTTGACAGATTCATTTTGTTTAATTTTATAATTTTATATTTTTGTACATTTTTGACAGATTGAAGAGTGTTTGACATATAAAAACCTACTTTGACAGTTGACATCTTTTATATTTAAACGTTGGTACCTTACTTTGACAGATTCAATTTGTTTAAATTTTGTACTTTACTTTGACAGATTTAATTTACTTAATTTGGTAATTTCATATTTTTGACAGATTAGAAAATATTTGATATATGAAAGATAATTTGTCATTTCACAGTTTCACAATTTGTTATTTTACAGTTTGCCACAGCTTGCATTAAAATTTGTAAAAGAAGTTGAAATAATATAAATATTGTAATTATGACATAGTTGGCAACAATGATTAAATTAGCCATACATCAACTATAAACCAAACGACAGAATATTCATTATATATAATCTAAACAAACGTGAAGTTTGCAATAGAAACTATGTTTGACATATCAAGTGTCAAAATATTAACATAACCTTAAATAAATCATAAGACTATAATAGATTAAAAACACTTCAAAATCTCAACAAATTAATCCAATAATGGAAGAAGATGCAGTTGTAATCAAAGCAAAACCGCAACGAAAAGTAGTTCGAGCAACACGAATGAATAAAATTCCGGAAAGCATATTACAAGATAAAAAACTGCAAGCAGCAATAGAAGCCCTCCCAACCAATTACAATTTTGAAATCCACAAAACGGTATGGCGAATACAGGAATTGAAAGCAAAAATGGTGGCTTTACAGATGCCCGAAGGATTATTAATGTTTTCCACTACTATTGCCGATATAATATACGATTTCACCGGTGCTGAAACTTTAATAATGGGAGATGTAACATATGGAGCTTGTTGTATTGATGATATAACCGCAAAAGCACTTGGGGTTGAATTGTTAATACATTACGGACACAGCTGTTTAGTACCAATTGATCCTAAATCCGGAATACGGATTTTATACATTTTTGTTGATATTAAAATTGATCCTGTGCATTTAATCGAAACTATTAAATTAAATTTTGATGTTAAGATTCATATCGGATTGGTTAGCACGATACAATTCATAACGACTCTACAAGGCGTCAGTAAGGTATTAGAAGAAGCCGGATATAGAGTTAAAATACCCCAATTTAAACCATTATCACCGGGGGAAATATTAGGTTGCACTGCACCTGAAATTACATGCGTTGATGTTATTATTTATTTAGGCGATGGTCGATTTCATTTGGAAGCTGCGATGATTGCGAATCCGAATTTGCAAGCGTATCGGTATGATCCGTACGATAAAAAATTCACTAGAGAATATTACGAACATAAAGAAATGCTTGGAGTACGCGAGGAATTTATTAATAAAGCAAAAAGTGTTGATAAATTTGGTGTTATTATGGGTACTTTGGGTCGGCAAGGTAGTACCAAAGTCGTTGAACACATTGCGAGCAGAATTAATGAAAAGAATAAATCGAGCGTTATTATTTTACTTTCGGAAATTTTTCCCGGTAAATTGGACGTTTTTAAAGGTTTGGAAGCGTTTGTTCAGATTGCATGTCCGAGATTATCGATTGATTGGGGTAAAGCTTTTACGAAACCTTTGTTGACACCGTTTGAAATGGCAGTTTGTTTGGGTGATGCTGATTGGATTACCAAAGATGGTCGGTATCCGATGGATTTTTATGCTAATGCCAGTTTAGGGCCATGGACTCCTAATCATAAACCTGATGAATTAAGTAGTTTGAAGAAATGTTGTGGGAAATGTACTTAGTTTTAATTGGAAATTGTAAATAAATATAATTTTAATTTTGTTTGTTTTTCTTTGAAATTTAAGTTTGAAATGTCAAAAAACTGACATTTGTCAACAATTGGTTATGGCGGCCATTTTGTATACATAAACGTTTTGTTTGGTGTGGTTTGGTGGGACAAGATTTGAAAATCTAAAAAATTATTTTAAATTTATTCAGTAATTTCAAATTGCTGATAATAAATTTGGATTCAAAATACATAAATTATAAGAAAAATGTTTGGAACTAGTGTTGTAAAATGACGGTCATTTAAAAATCGTGACGGTCACGATGTTTATGACGGTAATAAACTCATAATGACGTCATTTTGAGTCATTTTAAAATATATTTATTATAAATCTGAAATAATAAGTAAGGAGCATAAAGTAACAAAAATGATACAATACAAGTAAATTCTAAAAAAATATATTAAATGAGTTCAAATTCTTAAAATTTACAATAGAAAATAAAATATAAAATTCAGTCATCATCGCTGGATTCATTTTCCAAATCGCTTTCATTTATTTCCTCTTGTCCATCGTCCTCGTCATCGTCATCATCTTCCGTGGTGGTTGAAACTGTTTTCCGCAAAAACGACATCTGCATTCAGAATGTCAGAGACAGAGAATGCAGAGGTACTAGGTCCTGCATCATTTTGGACGGACTGTGGTTGTAGCTCCAGAAACGATGGTTCTCGCTTGTCTTTGCCGTTATTAGTATCCGTGCCGGTGTCCCCAAACCTCAAATTTTGGTGAACGTAGGTAAGCATGCCAGCACGTTTTGTTGTTAACCTATTCCTTTTTTTGGTATGAATATTACCGTAAGCACTAAAGGATCTCTCCGTTGCTGCCGAGGTAGCTGGCATGCTTAACACAGCTTCTGCAATATGTCTTAAAGGAAGGTCTGTGCATATTCCCTTCCAGAATGTAAGAGTGGGAATATTATTATTTGATGCAGATTCCTGGACAAAAGGTAATGCCCAAAACCCAGTACCAGCTCTATAGGCTGCAATGTTTTCTAAAATAGCACCCTGGTCTACATTTGGCAGATGTCTGGCGACCTGGTGAATGTATTGCAATCCTTCCAACTTTTCATCTTGACTTAGGCACTGTCCTTTATATTTTGGGTCCAGAATATGAGCTGCATAGTGAATTGCCTTCATACATTTTTTTCCTGTTTGTAACAAATGAAGCTGCAGTCTTTTCTTCTGATGTAAGAAGTGGTGATGAGCCCAGTTCATTCCGAAATGTATCGTTAATTTCTTGGAATGCCACTGCAACTTCACTAATTTTTGGACTGTCACCCTCTAGTTTTGTTATCCATATTTTTATAGGTTGTAGAAGCCTCAGAAATCCATCAATGCGTTTCCAAAATACGTCATCATCCAGAATGTTGCGCATATTGTCTTTTTCTAACATGTCGTTATATTCCTCGGAAATTGCCAAAGTTTTCAAAATTCCCTTATTTTTTTGTAGACTTTCAAAACTTATCACAATAGAAGCCCATCTTGTAACGACGGGTAATTTTAATGAACATGAAGAGGAAGACTGAGACGTAGTAACTTTTTCAGTCTGTAGTCTAGAAAATGCCGCCAGAAGAACATATTTTTGTTTTATAGTTTTAATAATTGAAGTTGCCTGTTTTAATACCCGATCAGTTGTTTTAAGTTTTAAAATATCAGTTATGATCAAATTCAATGTATGTGCTGCACAACCATAGAAGCATATTGGGTAATTTTGTTGCTCTGTGTATTTTTGTTCTAATATAGCCCAAGTGTTGGTCATGTTTCTAGCATTATCCGAACAAAATCCAAGTATTTTCTTCACCCCAATTTCATTAAAAACAGCATCCACCTGCTCTGATATGTATTCTGCGGTATGTCGCATTTCACCAGTTGAAACGGTTTTATAAAATACTGGATCCGGAGTGGTAACAATAAAGTTTATTATACTTTGGTTTTTAATGTTTGTCTAGCCGTCACACTGAACCCCGACCACGGATGCACTAATTATCTTCTTGGTTACGTCAATTTTAACACTATTATAAACTTTGTCGAGTAGCTGTCCTGACAAGATATATCGCGAAGGAAGTTTAATTGAAGGTCTAATATACTTCAGGTAATCAATCCAGTATGGGTTGCTAGTTATACTTAATGGAGTTGCAGAGGCATATATTGCTTTTGCTAGTTTTAACCAAGATATATCAATTTGTTCCTGTGTAATAGTGTCAACATATTTACCAAGAAATGAATTGTTTTTATTTTGTGGCTTTGGTTCATTAACGGTACTTTGAAATGAAGTAGATACGCTAACGCTATCGAAATCTTCATCACTATCACTGTCTTGGGATCGAGACCCAGTTGTATTTGTATGTATTTTTGGCCGTTTTCTTTTGCCTTTGGATTTAGCTTTCACTTCGTTCTTTATTTGTTCCGGACACTTTTTACATTTTTTAATTATATGTAATGTCATGCGAGTTGCATGTAAAGCATAGCCCTTTTTGCAAAATTTGCACTCATATTGTTTCAATTTTTGATTACCTGCATTTAATTTAAGTGCAAAATAAGAAAAAACAACACTTGTCGGCCTCATTATTAAAACATCAGCCTGTCGCCACGATAACTCTAGGCATGTAACTGGAACTGGCTGATACTAAGCGTACGGCACGTCGCCCGCCACAGACATGTCTTGTCTTGCCAGGACTTGCGCCTGCGCGCTGGTTTGTTTACTACTAAGAATGAGAATTGGTCATTTTGATAAAATGACCGTCATAATCAATGTGACGTGACCGTCATTTATAAAATGACATCGGTCATGACCACGGCAATATGACCGCCTTACATCACTATTTGGAACTAATTTATATTAATTGATTTGAAGCAGAAATGGTCCTAAAATAAACTAAATTGTATGATTTTGTTATTAATTTCAAATTTGCGCAGTAACCAGCAGGAATTTCGAATTGTTGATGAAAAATTTGGATTCAAAATTTATGAATTATTAAAAAGAAAGTTTGAAACCAATTTATATGAATTCATTTGAAGCAACAATAAAGAAAATTTTGTCATTTTGACAGTTTATGACTTATTCATATTATTGAAGTAATGATTTTATTTTTACATACATGTTTCGATGAGTTATCATCATTTTCAATGTATTTATATTATATAATATTTCAAACTGATTGATTAATTTTTAAAAAATTGTTTTTTAAATATTAATCAATCAGTTTGAAATAAACCGTTGCTACTAGGGTTTCCTGGCGGTGATGTTAAGTGAGTTATTCCGTTTCTACAAAAGAATTGTAGTAACGTTTTCGACACTAGAGAACTGCCATTATCTGAAACGACAATTTTTGGAATTCCGTATCTGGCAAAAGTTTCGCGAAGTTTCCCTTCGGTCTGGTCCGATGCTATACTGCTCATGACGAACACTTCTGGCCACTTGGTGTAAGCGTCAATTATTATCAGAAACTCCTTCCCATGGAATGGTCCCGCAAAATCTAAATGTATCCGTTTCCATGGTTCTGCACATTCCGGCCATGGCGTTAATTTTGCGGATTATCGCGTTTTCGTAAACATGGTTCGCACGAATGCAACCTCTTCTCGATATCGGCATCTAACTTTGGCCACCATATGAACGTTCTTGCCATAGTCTTCGTCTTGACAATTCCCATATGACTCATATGAATTTTAAAATATACAAATTCATGAAAAAATTATCCTAAACTAAAAAACATCCATAGACGCGTTTCGAGGTTTACCTGTCATCAGTATGGCTTTATTTATTTAAACTTAATAATTGATTTTTAACTTACTTCGTCAACATCGTTCACCACCACAATTCAAAGTGAATTGACTATTTATACTAACTGACTTAATGACTTTATTTAATGGCTATGGTTAATAGCATTCTGAGAATGAAAAAATAAACTAATTATTTCGGGATATTTAGCTTATTATTATTTATTTAAATATGGGTTTTAAAGTACAAGTAATAAGAAATAATTTGAGCCATCGTGGACTTTTTTTATCTTTTTCCAGAAGCCCAAAAATTGAGATACAAAATAATCTAAAAAAGACGTTTTATTGTGAAATTTTTGATCTTCAAATGTGTGTCATTTTAAACAGGCAATATTCTAAGGTCCAAAATTTTGGAAATCTCATTTTTTTATCCATATTTTGATCCCTGATAATTTGAGCAAAATCAAAGAGATCGACTTTTTCAAATTAGCCGAAAAGTAATGGAATTGCCCAAAAACAAAATTATTGTTAAGATAATATATAATTTTGCACGCTTTAAAGTGCAAAAAACACAAGAAATTTTGCAAAAATAGTCGTAAAACAAAAAATAATGGCGTAAATTTAATAAAATTTACTAAATTGCTTTACCCAAGTTTGATCAATTTATACCAAATTTTGACCAAGATATGTGTAAAATCTAATAAAAAAATACAAAAATTTGACTGTAGAAAATACAGGCCTCAAAATAAGCAAAATACTGCGTTAAAATGTCTAAAAAATATCAAAAAAGCAAACATCTGACTGTGAACACCAAAAATATCAAAATCCAGTCATAAAATAAACAAAATTTGGAAAAAACTTATAAATTTGGCTTAAAAATGTAAATAATATCAAAATTTACATTTAATTTGATAAAAATAAGGCCGGATTTTTATATTAAAAGCCGGATTTTCATTCTTTAAGGCAAACGTTCATGCATTAAACCGGATTTTTGTACTTTAATACGAATTTTCAAACCAATCAGCAAAATTTGTGTACAAATAAGATAGATTTTTACAATTCACATTTAGTTTGATAAAATTAAGTTCAAATTATTGTATTGCCTGATTTTTATACTTTAAGCCAAATTTTCATGCTTTAAACCGGATTTTATAGATTTTATGAATTTAATCTAACAAATGAGTTTTATGAGCGATTTTTGTGCATTTTTTAATGAATGAGTTTTGCAATATAATTAATTTTCTAAAAGGTTTTTGATAACAATTGTTGCCGTTTATATAGCGTTCAGTGGCGTAGCTGGGATGTTTTGAGTCGCACCGCAAAATATTGAAAAAAACCATACGCAATTTTTTAAATTTGATCATAAACTATTAAAAAGTCCAAACTTTACTGATAAAAAATCAAAAATAACAGAATCCGGCCATAAATTTTATTAATAAAATGGCAATAAAACATTAGAATTTTAAAATATTATCAGAAAGCACTCAAATTGAGCTATAAACTGCATTTTCTTCTCATAAAATATCAAAAATAGCAATATCTGGTTTTAAAACATCAAAATATTGTTATAAATCAGAAGTTTGTTATAAAATATTGTCAGAAAGAATCAAAATTAAGTTATAATCTGTTATAATATACTGAGTTTGCACTGCACTGCACTGAATTATGATATTTTACTCTTTCAATTTCAAGTGTTTATAAGTGTTTTTAATTGTGAAGTTTTACCTAACGTACTGATAATTATATTTGTGATTGCTTGTGCTATCTGTCTTAATCATTATTCAGTAAAATTTATGGTAAAGTTTGTTTATTGAAACTTAACTTAAATTTATAGTCGCCGCCTGCGCATTCTCATCCGCACAGTGCAAAGCAATATTCTTACCAGTGGCGTAACTTGTTTTCTTTTAATTTGTGATTTTATATTTTAAGTTTGTTTTAAACACTCGTTTGTTTTTTTATGTTATTCCAACCGTGGTCCGCTTTTGTTTGTTTTGTAGTTAGTCCCCAGGTGAAGAACCGCACTGGTGTGAATTGTGTATCCTTGTATTATTTTTTATTTCTAAATATTTAATCACTTTTATAGTTAAATTTTAATTTATTATTATGTCCGGTCAAGCGTGCAAATGCAGAAGTGATGCACAATCTGGCGTAACATGTACTAGTTGTGGAATTATATTTCATAACAGTTGCGCAATTTGTCATAAAAAATGCCACTGTGGTACGTCATTCGAACTTTACAATTCTGAACTTCTCAGGCTTTATAAAGAGACTATGGTACTGTATCAAGTTTTGTTAGATGAAGTTTTGTCTAACAATAAATTGCTATTAGATAAAGTATTGTATCTTAAAGAGAAGATTGCAGACAAAGATAAGGTAATACTTGAATACAAAACTCGTATTCATGAATTTATGCCTTGTGTAGTTACACCAACTATTATTAATGAGGAAATTCAATTGCTTCCACCTGCACGCTGTAGATCTAGCTGTACAATCTGGAAGCTACAGTAGCTTTAAGGTCTCGGTTCCAGCCGAGTTATTTTTTGCAAAGACTTTTGACCAGCTAACATTGCTGTCAAAAAAGTTGTGAGTTATGGTCGTTCACAAAATGTTCCTGCTTCATCTCCAATGGATTTTCGGAGCCTAAATCCTGTCAACAGCTTGGACCCATCTTCAGGAATGATAACGGCTTCTCCATCTATTACCAGAACGTTGGGGGTTTAAAAACTAAACTCTGGAAACTCTTGCTAGCTGTAGTCGTATCAGACTACGATGTAATTTTCACTGAAACCTGGCTTTCTCCAGACATCAGTGACTCTGAATTAAATCTAAAAGGGTATCATTTATTTAGATGTGTTTGCTTGGCCCTTACAAGCCCTAAACAAAGCGGAGGTGGTATTTTAATTGCTATCAAAACTTACCTCAAATCTGTATTACTTTATTATTGTTGAACATTTGTTCTAGTTGTTAAGTTTAATCTTGTGTCTTATATAATTTGTGTAGTATATTTACCACCTAATTCAACTAGTAATAAATATCTTAACCATTGTTATTCCATCAAATGAATTGCCGACGAGTTAACAAGCAGTAAACTAGTTTTATTGGGCGATTACAATCTACCTGCAGCCTCTTGGGTTAACGATGATTTAGGTATAGGAGTAATTTGTAATGATAGTTACCCTGCTCATTTAGTAGCTAATTCATTTGGGTTCTTAAACTGCGTACAATGCATTTCTATTCCTAATAGTGATGGTGTGTTTTTAAATTTATGTTTTAGTAACGATCGTGATATATCTGTGATAGAAGCTGTAGATGTTTTGTTAAATTTAAGCCAATACCATACTGCGTACTTGTTAACTATAAAATGTGATATTTTAAATTGTAATTATATTTTAAATGATTTTAAACTACAACGCAATCAATAATTATTTGTTGAATGTTGATTGGACGGCACTATTTTATAACTGTGATATTGATATGTGTCTTGATGTATTTTACTCTGTAATCGATTATGTTATTGATTGTTTTGTTCCTAAAAAAATGTGGCGTGAAAGCAATTTTCCTATTTGGTTCAACAAAGAATTGATATCACTTACTAAACTCAAGAAAACTGTACACAAACGTTATAAATCTTCAAAACTTTTATCAGACTATAATAAATTCCAATCTATTCGTACTGCGTGCAAAAATCTCAGTGCACATCAATACGAGCAATATATTTTACAAACTGAAAGTAAAATTCAAAACAATCCAAAACATTTTTGGAGATTTGTTAATGAGAACAAAAAACTAATGGTTTTCCAGCCACAATGTATTATAAAGATCAAATTTGTAATAATGGGAACTACTTTGTAACTAATTTTGCAGATTTTTTTTCTTTATTCTATGATAACAAAACTCATCCAACTTCATTGTTTAATTTTAATGATAACGTAATACATTAAAAATTTTCTATTAGTTTGTGTGATGTTTTTAAGGGAATTGAAAACTTTAAATGTAATTTAAGCGTTGGACCCGACGGCATTCCTTCTTTACTGTTAAAAAAGTGCATTTATTCTATTGCAAAGCCATTGCACTTACTTTTCAATGCTTCTGCTATACCTAAATTGTTCGATAAAATTGTAACTGGTTAGTTGCAATGGATGTGCAAAAGCATCTTAATAGAGACCAGCATAGATTTCGTGAAGGGCGTTCCACACTTACTAATTTACTCTGTTATGAAAATGATATTTTAAATGCATTTGAATCTAAAGTACAAGTTGACTCAATCTACACCGATTTTTCAAAGGCGATTGATCGTGTGAGCCATAATATTTTGATTGCTCTGGGATTTCATCATGATGTGACTTCCTGGTTATTCAGTTTTTTGAATAATCGCACGCAATGTGTAAAAGTTAATAACTTTTTGTCACAGCCCATTCTTGTTTCATCTGGTGTTCCTCAAGGATCTCATTGTGGACCAATTTTATTTTTGCTTTTCATTAATGATATTCCACAGTAAATCAAATTCATCGTCATTTCTTTTATTTGCGGATGATTTAAAAATGTATAGAAGAATATGATCTCTTAATGACTGCCATCTTTTACAACTGAATTTGGATTCTATAAATACTTGGTGTTTTATTAATACATTATTTTTTAATGCTGATAAATGTTTTTTAATAAGTTTCCATAGAACTTTATGTAAAATTTCTTTTAACTATATAATTGACACAAAAGTGTTGGACAAAGTCACACAAATAAACGTTATTTTTGATCATAAACTTACATTTGTTGAACATATAAACACCATGTACAATCGTGCCATAAAAATGTTAGGATTTGTATATAAAATGTCCGCGAACTTATCAGCCAGTACATTAAAACTTTTATATTATGCTTTGGTGCGTTCGCATTTAGAGTATGCTCCGTCAGTTTGGAGTCCTGTTTATATCTCTCATAACCGTAGTATTGAACAAATTCAAAAGAAGTTTTGTCGTTTATTGTCTTATAAATCCGGCATATTATCTGTAAATTATGATTACTGCTACATTGCTTTATTGTACAATCTACCGCCATTGAAGATTCGCCGCAAAAGAGCTGATTTGTCGTTCTTGCGTAATTTAATTATGTCTGAGATTGATTGTTTGGAGCTACTTGGTACTCTTCCATTCTATGTAGCACTTAATAATAGACATAGCAGACATTCTTCTTTATTTCGTGAGTCTACCCATTCTACTTATTATGGTTTCAACAATTTACTCGGTAGAATGTGTAGATTTGCAAATAATTTACCAACTGATATTAATGTATTTTGTGTCTCTAAATCTACGTTCAAAAGTCAGCTAAGTCATGCAGACTAATGTTTATTATGTGCGCTTTTAAGTATGTTATTTTTTGTATTCTTTATTTTTGTATTGTAAAACATCATTGTTTATGTATATACAGGGAGTTTATAAATGAATGGATTATGTAATCACTTTAAATGTGCCGTTTTTGTTAAATTGTTCACTAAACTATTTGTTTTGACAGATCAACTTTGACAGCTGTCAAGCAAACATATGAAAACATATGTAGTATAGTGGACGATTTTAAAAAGGCGGCATATTTAAAGTGATTACATAATCCCATTCATTTATAAACTCCCTGTATGATGATGTCAATGGTAAGATTATACCGTGAATAAAGTATTATTATTATTATTATTATTATAACAAAATTTTGTTTATTTCTGCTTCAAATAAAATTTATAATTTCAAACTTTTTTTTTAATAATTTATGTATTTTGAATCCAAATTTCTTATCAGCAATTTGAAATTCCTAGTTGCGCAAATTTAAAATTATTTTTTTAGATTTTCAAATCATGTCCCACCAAACAAAACGTTTATGTATACAAAATTGCCACCATATCCAATTGTTGATAAATGTTACTTTTTGACATTTCAAATGTTGATTGAACTTAAATTAAAAAACAAAAACAAAACGACGAATGAATAAAATTGATCAAACATCAAATTAAAATTATTATTTTCATAATCCACATTCAATTAAGGTCATAAGTTTATCATTTTTAACATTTTAGGTTTAAATATTTTGACAAATGCTAAATATTTTAATTTTAATTTTGAGAAAGGAGTGCTCCATTTCAAAATTTGGGAAAGGCACAAAAAAATTTAAACCGTCTCTGTTTTATATTGTAAACAACACATTAATAAATTGGAAGCTGTCAAAAATAATGCAATTGAAGTAAAATATTTATTAATTTATTTAAAAAAATTGATTTAATTAATTTTCGATAAAGTTTTTAAAAATTATAAATGAGAATTCTTAGAATCGATTTAAAGTCATGTTATTGAATTTAGAATTAAAATTTAATCTAATCTATCAAAAATGTGTAATCCAGTGATCGTATGTTCAAGATTATTTATTATTGTACAAATCCATTAACATTTTTATTATCAATTAAAATCAATAAGATAACACTTATTTAAAGCCGCTGATCGATCGGTTCAGTTACAGTTTATTTAATAAATTCAAGTAACTATTAAGTTCCAATAATCAAACTTTGTGTAATTATGGCAGCAACAGTTAGTGGTACCATCAACATTGATTCAAACTTTTATAACTGTACCAAATGTGGTTCATTAAATGAACAAATCAATGCCGAAACAAATAACGACGATCAATATTTATATAAATTACTGGCTATATTGTGTTCAATGCTAAAAACTAAATACAATTTAACCAACCAACAAATTGTTAAGAAAGTCGAAGAAATTACTGGTATGGAAGAAGAAACCGATTATACAACAATTATTGATGCCGTAAGAAGTGGAGATAAAACTGCAGTCGAAAATACTTTGAAAAGAAAAATTAATTTGGAAATAAAAGATATTGATGGTAATACGGCGCTTCACATCGCATCTCAAATTGGCAACGAAGAAGTGGTCAATTTATTATTGGAGCATGGAGCCAACTTCAAAGCAAAAAATGAAGAGTTAAATACTCCGTTACATGCGGCATGCCAATTTGGTAATATAAATGTTGTATCTATATTTTTAGAAAAAAATGTGTTTATTGACATTAGAAATCTGTTTAATAACACTCCCTTGCATGTTGCGTTTGAACATGATAAGGTAGATGTAGTAAAATTATTATTGAATCGTGGTGCGGATTACACAATTAAAAATAAGGATAATAAAATGACTTATGAGTTAGGCAATACTGAAAATGTAATTAATGCTTTCTTTGATGTTATATTATTAGGTGAACATAAAGAAATTTTATTTATAATGGCTTCAAAAATGAACTGGTTAAATATCATCGACAGCTTAATCACATCTAAAGTAAATATAAATTGTGTTAATGATAATGATGAAACTCCTTTAATAATAGCTGCTAAGAATGGTCATAATTGTGTTGTTGAAAAATTATTAAAAAACGGAGCAAATATAAATGCAAAACATCAAAATAAAACTGCTTTGCATTATGCATGTGCAAGCGGAAATTTAAAATGCGTCAAATTGTTAACAGAATATAAAAATAATATCGATGTTACTTATCAGCAATCCGCAATATCTAAAGACAAATATGAAATAGTAGAATATTTTTTAAAAAACGGTTACAATATTGATAGTCAAGATAGTGAAGGAAAAACTTTATTACATGAATGTGCTTCCTTTAACAGTTATCTAACAGCAGAATTAATCCTCAAAAGTGGAGCTGTTGTTGATGTAATTGATAAAAGTAATCAAACTCCTTTAATAATTGCTGTTAATAATGGGCATGATCGTGTTGTTGAAAAGCTGTTAAAATACGGTAGCGATGTTAGTGTAAAACATGGCCAAAATAAATATGCTTTGTCAGATGCATGTGAAAATGGAAATTTTGAATCAGTTAAATTGTTAATAGATTATAAGGCGCATATTGAAGCAACATATATTCGATTTGCAATTAAAAAAGACGATTATCAGGTGGTGGAATATATTTTAGAAAATGGTTACGATATAAATAAGAAGCATACTGATAGTAATAGAACTTTATTGCATTGGTGTGCTCGATACAATAGTTATCGTACGGCAGAATTGCTCCTCGAAAGAGGAGCTACTATTGATATTGTTGATAATTGGAATTGGACACCTCTTTGCGATGCATGTCGGTATGGTTCTGAGCAGGTTGCAAAGCTTTTATTATTAAGAGGAGCCAATATTAACTCAAAAAATACTGATTTAAGAACACCATTGCATTTGGCATGTTGGGATAATAAAATTAACATTGTTAAACTACTTTTATCACACAACGCAGATACTACATGTATAGACAATGTCGGCGAAACTGCTTTAGATTATGCAAAACAATACAATTATACAGAAATAGTAAGAATATTAGAAAATCACTCATCTAAAAAGTAATAAATGAATCACCAAAACTCATCTATCCATCAATATTACAATTTAAAATAATTAATAAAATGTAATCGATTATGTAATAAATAACTATAAAATAATAAACTAATTCACCAAACAACTTTTATTTTAACCAAAACATTACCAATTTCAACTCAACTAAACTTTTCCACAGATCAAGGAAAGACAAAGTTTTTTAACAATTAAATAATGTCTGCTTTATCATGTAAATTTGCAATAAAATAAAATAAATAATAGGTAAGTAAATTTTTCACAATATTTGTATTTTTTTGTAATGATAGTTTTCACCAAAAACGTAATTTTATTTTTATTTCATGCAATTATACCAACAATTTACCCAAAATAGTTGAAAATTAATTAATTTTTTAATAAAATTACATTTCAAAATTTATAAAAATAGCACTAATTTTTGATATTTCAATAACTATTACACTTTTTCGTTTCTAATAAAATGAAAAATTTCATGAAAAACAATTTAATTATTTTTATTAGTTTAAGACTGTCAAAAATAGTAAATTATACAATGCACAACTATCAAATTGCTTAAACTTATTCATAAAAATATTAGATCATCAAATTATCAAAAAAATCTACTAACCTACAAATTGTAAATTTATAACTGTCGAAGAATTATTAATTGCCAAATTTTATTAAGAATTATAATTTTAAACACTTTTAAAAGACATTTTTGTACTGTCAACAAATTAAGATAAGAATTATTTTATTTTATAAATTTCTAAAATTTTAATATTGACATTTATGGTTGTCAATAATAATTTGAAAATTTATCAACATTTTTAACAATTCATTTTTTTAAGTCAAATAATATCTTAATAGTTCCTAAAAACCTTTTATCAATTATGACTCATCTTTTACAAAATGTGTTAAATTTAATAGTTTAATGACAAGTTTGACACTTCAATTGTATTTGACATTGCTTTATGCATACCCACTAACTAGTGTCATTATTAATTCTTTTTCTAACAAGTTAAAAAACCACTATCAGTATTCATATTTGATAGTTTAGTCTAAATTTTATTAAATATTTACAGTTTTTATAAAATTTAATGAATTTTTTGTTTGACAATCTTGTTATTTTGATCAATTTTTATGACAAATTTTTGTAATTTTAAACAATTTTTATATTTGACAGTTGGGTATTTAGTCATATGTTTGACAATACTCATTTTGACAGTTTAAATCATAAAATATTCACTCAGTTTATTGATTGTGGTCGTGTGGTTCAAGTTGTAGTCCCACGCTCACCTCTTAAAATGTTGATCATCAAGAAATTGAATGTTTCTTGCTTCTACGAATGTCAGCTGTCACTAAATTAAGCAAGCAGAGTGACAAATTAAATTTTTTATAACATAAAGTTGAGTGACCGGAAGGAAACTACAGTTTGTAGTAGTTTTAACTAAACTGCAACAGTTAAAATACATTTTATAACATTTGTGGCAGTTCAAAACATTTTTTATCTGTTTTGACAGTTTAAGAAAATGATTTGACTATTTGTTATTAAGAGATCAGACCCTCCAATTTTTTTCTCAGAGTACTCCAAATAAACGTTTTATTTGTACCTATCCCACTCACCAAACTATGTGTTATCAAGAGATTGAATACATCACCTTCTTTCCTCAGTTTACAGACATAATAAACATTTATTAGCAGTTGAAAAACATTTGTTACAGTTCAAGAGCATTGTAGACGTTTCAAAAACATATTTTAGTCAGTTAATTTTTGTTCTAACTTAATATGTCGCTTTGCAATTGATTAGAAGTTGATTTATTATAATTATTGTTTAGTATGTTGTGAAGTGAAGTAGAAAATGGTAATAGCTATTAATCAAAATTATTAAAAACTTGTCAAACTTGAGAAAAAGTACTTAAATATTGTAATGTGTCATTTGCCAAAAATGAAAAATATTGAAAAATTAAAATGGAAACAATATTATCAGTCAAAATTGTCAAACAACTTGTTGTTGAATTCAGGAGTGACAGCTCCGTTGTGAGTGAGCTCTCACTTATCTTGGCTCGTACGTTGCTTCACGCTTCCGTACATTGTTGCCAAAAACCGCCTTATCTATACACTAAGAAAGTAAATATCACTGGTTACTGCCACATATACAATTACGTATATGTGCGAAAGCCAGTGACTACATCAGTAACATGGAAAGGAAAAACAAAGAATAAGTACTCTTCTCGAGTCGGAGCTCCGGCAACTCTGTCACAACACAGGGGGGAGCCTCGGTCGGGATGAGTTAATAGTAATTAGATTTTAGGATGAGTGGCACGGATAAACATGAAATATTACAGAACTATCTTAGTGTGTTTAATATACTTTAGTAGACAACAGTATACTTTGACGTTTTTGGAAGATATGAGTAACGCCATGCTCGTCGGTAGATGGATGTCCATTGAAATAAGGTTTTGCCATAGAATAGATTGAGCAATAGTGTAAGAGTGGGTTATCTACAACATTGATTTTAAATAGATGCCAAGGAGAACGCATGTGTCCAGATCTAAGTCGACTCAAAAGACATACATCTATTTTAGAGTGAAATGGAAAATTCTTAAACCATGGTTTTTGGTATGCTACTTGGTTTATCTGATTGAAGTAGGTAGTTCCCTTGCTTTGACTGATGGTATTGAATTGCTGTTCCCAAGAATTTAAGCCGCTCTGCAGAAAACTGGCATAGAGGTCGGTGTAATTGATAGTGATATCATTACACCGCCTCCCATGTCCCAGTCCCGCCACATAATCTGCATGTTCATTGCCATTTATGCCTTTGTGGCTTGGCACCCAACAAAATTGAGTTACCAAACCTTTGCTTCGTAATTCAAAGATCATGTTTTTGATATGCGAGATCCAAATGTTGCCTTTGATGCTAGATACATAGGAACATATAGCATCAAGGGAACTTTGGGAGTCACTATTATAGTTTTTTCCCAATTATTTGTCGAGGTCAAAAACAGAGCCCTATAAATGGCATATAGTTCGGCGGTAAATACAGAAGAGAGGTTGGGAAGTTGTCCTGATTCTTCCAACTTCAAAGATGGAATCCACACTCCAAACGCGGCTGATCGAGGATTAAGTTTCACCAAACCGTCAGTAAAAATTTGAATGTAATTAGGCCAGCGTTGAGATATAAATTCTTCAAACACTACATTGATTACGGAGGGAGATAAGGATTTATGAGGAAAGGAATTGTATTTAACTTGTATGGATAGGGATTGGCTAGGAGAGACAAATAACTTGGAAAAGGAGCTCTTATTAATCACGCGGTCATATTGGGAAATTTCATTAAAAGCCAAACTACGAGAGGACAACCTTTCAAAAATGTTACATGTTTGTGACAAGACATCATATGTCATGCCCCCACCCATGCCAAAAAGTTTGGTAGCATATCTCCTGGCAAGTAGATTTCTTCTAATTTCCAGTGGCATAATACCGGCTTCTACTTCCATGACATTAATAGGAGTAGAATTCATAGCACCCAAACAGATTCTTAATGCCATGTTTTGAATTCTGTCCAAAATTTTTAGGTTAGATTTGCTGCAGAAAAATAGAAGGTGGGAGGCAAAGTCAAGGCGGGATATAACAAAGGCTTTGTAAAAAGTGAGAAGAATTTCTGGGTCTACTCCCCCGTAGGTACCTGAAACACTTCTCAAAATATTAATGCCTTGAGCACAGGATTTTTGAAGTCCATTGACATGGTTACTCCAAGACAATTTGTTGTCAAAAGTGACACCAAGGAATTTATAAAAGGGTACTCGGACAATAGGAATGTTATTAAGACTAGGACAGACATTATTGGGTATGACATTGCGTGACCGGCCTGAGAAGAACATTGACCTGCATTTATCAAGAGAGAGCTCAAGGTTTCTGCTAACAAGGCGACTGAAGGTCTGTGCTAGTACAAGGTTGATGTTTCGAATTACACTGTCTGGAAAGTAGCCTGAAGAGTAAATAGCAAAATCATCTGCATAAGAGATGATTTTTACTGAGGGAATGGAAGAGTGCACTAGGTCTTGTATGTACATGTTGAAGAGCAAGGGACTGAGAGGGCTACCTTGTGGGAGACTTATGAAAGAAGTAACGAGCCCTTCTTCCGCGGATGTCCCTGCCAAGTATAACCGTTTTTCAGAGATCAGTTCGATGATAATGTTGATAAACAAAGGGGGCAGATTCAAATTAATTAAGACGGATTTTAAGTAGGCTATACACATATTATCATAAGCTCCTTTAATATCTAGGAAAGTGACACATAAACATTTTTTTTGGGACAAAGCAGAGATAACATCACAGTAAAGGGTCGTGACGTTCTCATAAATACTGTGGCCTTTTCTGAAACCTGTGATAGACCCTGTAAATATGGAGTTCATCTCACACCATCTCTCCAAACGCACTTTGATGATGTTTTCAAAGGTTTTACGAACACAGGAAGAAATGGCAATTGGTCTGAAACTAGACTCCATATCTGGAGAAGGTTTCCCTTTTGGTATGGGTACAATCTTGATAGTTTTCCAACTATCAGGAATTGTTCCATATTCAAAGAAGGAATTAAATATGTCCACCAGGTGAGCTTTATTGATCAAAGGAGCTTCTTGCAACATAGAATAGGAAATGTTATCATTTCCCATGGCTGAATCCTTTCTGTAAGGAAAGGACAAGGTTGAGTTCACTCATTTGTATGGGTACAGTCAAAGTATGAGGAGGGGAATTATCAACATCTAGCAGGGAAAGCACCAAATGGTGTCGAACGTATGGAGGGGCTAGTTTTGACAAGAATTCTGCAACCCAAATCTCATCTTTGTTGGGAGTAACAGGTCTGGGGATTCTTGAGAATTTTTTAATCGTTGACCATACGTAGGAAGGTGAGGAGGATCGGTTCAGAGAACTGCAAAAAAATTTAAAACTTTCTCTCTTTTTGCGGAGCAAAAGCCTTTTTGCTTGGGCCATAGCTTTTATAGCCGCATCAAGATGCACTAGTTTTCCTGTACGGCGGAATATAGTAAGAAAGCGCTTTCTTTTGTTGACAGCCTCAGAACATTCCTTATCCCACCATGGACAAGGTGCTCTTTTGGCTTTATGAGGCAGAGTCGGGAGCTTAGGAGAGGAAGATTTGGCAGCATCAACAAACCAGGTGACAAGTTGATGGTAGTTTGGATACGGGATTTCTTCAAGTTTGGCAGAGATAACCCAGTCTATTTTTTTTGAACAGATCTGATTGCAGTGAGTGTACGGAGCATTCTGAGACTGAGTGAGGTGGATTTCGGTAATGATAGGGAAATGAATACTTCCATAGGTGTCTTGCAATGTTACCGAATGACATTTTAAAGCAATATCCGGTGAGGCTATGACTAGATCGATTACGTTCATGTGGATGTTCGTTAGCGACCCATCATTTAGAATAATAAGACCCAAGGACTCTATCGCAGCTTCTAATTCCAATCCATTGCGGTTATGATAATGGTGACCCCAGAGAGGATGGTGGGCGTTAAAGTCGCCAACAATAATGAAAGGGGATGATAGGGACAAGAAAATTTGTTTCCAAAGATTCCTATTCAACGATCGATTAGGGGGACAGTAACATGACAAAATGGTGAGGTTAGACATAGAGGACTGTACAAATTGGAAGCAAGGAGAGACATTAAACGTAGGAATTTTAAACTTAACAAAGATATCATGGCTAAAGAAAGAGGATACTCCTCCATAGCCATCATCTCTCATGTTGTGGAAAGAGCTGAATCGAGGAATTGCAAAGTGCTTATTTGGACGAATCCAAGTTTCACACAAAGCAACTGCATTAATATTTAATTCATGCATCATGCGTAAAAGTTCCGGTTTTTTGTTATATCCAGATTGGATATTCCAGATAACCAGACGTATCGGAGCATGAATCATTGTTTGATTGTGATACTAGATTATTAAGGGACGTGAGAAGACTAGACATGAACGGGGTTGATTTGTTTGTGTTTTGGACGGATAACTGCTCAAGAGCTTTGATTAAAATGTCTACCAAGTTAAAAATGAACGATGCATCGGTAGAAGGTCTTGTGTCTAAGGAGGGGTACGCTAGAGGGTTATATGTTGAGGGACCGGGCAGGGACTGGAGAGATAAGTTTTTTGGGAACGTAGTTTCTCTGGAGACTTGCCATATGATCTTTTCCGCTTGGGAAAGTTTTCCCTAGATGGTTCGTAGTTGGAGATGACTGGGTCTCTGACTGATCGATTATGATACGCAATCCGATTGATGGGTTGGGAGACAGCTGATGAAAAAAGTTGACGAGACGTTTGCCGGGGGATTTCGGTCGTGGGCAGGGATTGAGGAAAATCTCTATCTAATTGCGTGGTGGAATTATTAAAATTGGAAGGATTGAGTTGTGAAGCTTCATGGAACGAGTAGCCATAAAAAGCCATGGCTTGTTTGATTTTTGACTGCCGAGCGTATTCAGGGCAAATTCGATTAGCCAATGAGGACTTAAACTCATTGGAATAGTGCGGGCCTTTGCAGAAATTACAGCATGGAGCATCAGGTTTGCTACACAATTCTATTTTGTGTTGATCAGAGCACGAAGGGCATTTAATGCTGCTTTTACACACCTTGGAAGTGTGGCCATACCGCATACAGTTAAAACATTGGATTACTTTTGGAACATACACACTAATAGGAAGGGAATTGAGGTTGAAGATAAAATTTTTGGGAAGAACATGCCCTCTAAAGGTAATCAATATTGTGCCTGAAGGCTCAAATCTGATCCCATTTCCATCAGAGTTCTGAACTTTTCTGTTAAACCTTTCTACTTTTAATACACATTAAGTGAGTTTCTGGCATTGTTTTTGATCTCGGCAACGTTAAACTCGCAGTCAACTCCACGTACCAAACCTTTACAGGAAATGTGATGGGACGGAATGTACGACTTCAATTCATAACTGATACAAAAGTTTCCCGTCAACAATTCATTAGCATCCACTATTTTGGAAAAGAAAACAGCTACTCTGTTTTTGCCTCTGGCCTCAACCTTAGTAGCACTAACCACCTTAGCTTTTTGAATTTTACTTCCAATTGCTAGCGGGGAAATATTTTGGTTGTCGATCGGTTCTATATAGACTTGGTAAGGACCAATGTCAGAACTAATAAATCTTTCCACCAACGGAGTAATAATTCTTATCACCATCCCCAACACCCTCTGCCAGGCTCAGACAAGCTCACCTTGGATAAACTCACTTAATAAATAAATGTCAAACAATGTCATTTACTGTTAATTTGGAAAATCTTTCAAAATTGAATAACTTGTGTGTAATTTGACATCTGTCAGAAGTAAGTGAAAAAATTATTAATATCAGTCAAAATAATCAACTACTATCAAAGTAAAAAACAAAATGTTAAAATTGAGATTTTATCAATTAATTTTGAATGATTTTTAGCGTTTTTTGCACTTGAAAGGGTACAAAAACTATTATATCGTAACAATTTATAATTTTAAAACGTTTGTGCTACTAAAAGCATTTTTTAAGTAACAATAACAAAAAATACCAAAATCCAGCAAATTGATCAAAAAGAATAAAAATTTGGTTGCAAAAATTAAATCAAATTATAAAATAAAATCCGTAAATATTGATCAAAAAGTACAAAAATATAATTATAAAAATAAGAAATCACAAAATCCAGCAACAATTGATCAAAATGTAGAAAAATCCGGCCATAAAATTGGTTCAAAACTACAATAATCCAAACATAACAATCAATAATGCTAAAATCCGACCGAATATTAAAAGTCGGTCAAAGAATGCAACAAATATAAAGGCTTGGTCAAAGAATATGATCACAAAATGTATAGAATTAAAAAAAAATCAACAAAAAATAGTCTAAATACAAAAATCCGGCAATAAAATTACCAATTATTGATAAAAATAGTAAAGTAAAAAATTCGACCATTAAATGTAAAAATTTATCAAAAAAGTACAACAAAATTGATTAAAAAAAAATAAAAAAATGTCAAAATCCTGCTACAAAATAAGCAACAATTTATCGAAATGTACAAAAAGAAATAAAAAAGTACAACAATCCGACCATGAAAAACGAAAACACCAAAATCCGACCAAATATAAAAAGTGGGTCAAACAATGTGACCACAAAATATGTAAAACAATCCAAAATAAAACAAAATCATTAACATATGTATATTGATCAAAAATAATTATTCGGAAATTTAAGTAAAAAATCCGGCCATAAAATGTGTCAAAACATAGAAGCAACAAGTTTGGTTATGAAATAAACAAAAAGTAAAAAAATCCAATATTTTAAATTAAAAATCCGTATATAAAGTATAAAAAAAAAACAGCAATAACAATCAAAAACACCAAAATACAGCTTCAAAATAAGCATAAATTACAAAATCAAAATTCGGTCATAATATGTGTACAAATTAGTCAAAAATCATATTGTAAAAGTCCAATCATAAAATTGAAAAAAATACAAAAATCCAATTTTAAAAACTGATAACACAAAAATTCGGACAAAAAGTACTAAAATCCGGCCAACAAAAATGAATAAGTACAAAAATTCAGCTGTAAAAGTCAAAAACATCAAAATCCGGCCTTAAAATAAGCATAAATTGTTCAATAATACCAAAATTTAGCTTAAAAAGTTTAAATAAATAATAAAATCAATGTGTACTAAAATCAGATCTTAAAATGTATAAAAACTGGTTATTCCGGTTTTAATTGTAAATCCAGCTTTCAAAAGTGTAATTGCAAATTTTAAATTAAATCCGGTCACCAATGTATTTACTCTATTGTTAATCCGGCCTCTAAATTATAATCTGTAAATCCGGTTTTAAAAAATGTAAATTCCGTCTTGAAATAATAAATACGGCGTTTTAAAAGTGTAAATTTGTTAAATTTAATTTTCAAATTGTTAATAGCCCTCTGAATTATAAATCTGTAATGAAACTTCGAAAATAAAAACCTTGCCACTAACATCTACTATTAAATTGTTATATCTGATTGATTATAGTGAGAATAGTTTAAATGTTATTGGGCAATGTTTTTTGCCAGGGACAAGTTTGTTCCAATTGACTAATTGAATGCATTTTTAATATTAATTAAGATGCGATCTGTTTTAGAAAAAAGAACGTGCACAATTTTGCGATTTTTTTTTTAATCCTGTCATTAACTGTTAAATGTGCAAAATTCTATTTATAAAAAAACAAAAATATGAATATCCGGTCTTAAAATGTTCTCAGGAAGCAGTAATATCCGTCCATAAATGTAAAATTCTGTTCATTAAATATTAAAAACAACAAAATATGGTTTTGAAACATAAAAATATTATTAAAAAGTAACAGGGTTTGGTTATAAACTATTGTAAAGTGCAAAATATGTTTAATAAAATGTTAAAAATTTAATCAGTTGTTAGAAAGTGCAATTCTATTTTAAAAAATCAAAAATAATTAAATAAAACTTTCAAATATTTTCAGATAGAATAAATACCCGGACATTAAAATTGCACAACAAAATTATAATTTCATAAAAATGTGCAAAACACTTTTTAGCTTCAAATTCGCTTGTGAATCACGTACATCATATGAAATTCTTAAAGAAAACTTACTTTTTGCATAAAATTTGATGAAAAATTATGTTTACTACATAAAATTGCCAACAAAGGCACAAAATTGGCTTACAAAATTGATTTATAACATAAAATTTACTCTCAAAACTTTAAAATTGCAAAAAAACAACATTTATAGGATTAAAATTGCACAAAAACTCATTTCGAGCATAAAATTTGTTCGTAAATCATGTATACTACATAAAATTTACAAAAATTTGCATATTCGAAAAAAAATCTTTAAAAATTTGAAAAAATTAAAAATATACTTAAAACTCTAACAGTGGCGACAAAGTTTACACAATCGTAAATTGGATTTGCAGAAAATAAGCATAAAATGACAATTTTTACTAGGAGGCATGCCTCAATAATTCTCATTTTATGCAAAAATGACTTCATCTGGACTGAAGATTATCGTTAGTTCAGTAATAATCTTCACTTTATGCAAAAAAATTTATATCATAATCTTCAAATTGATGCAAACATAAATACACGTTCACCACACATAAATTCATATATAACAGAAAAAAACATTTATTACATGAAAATCGCGCCGAAAACTGATTTAAAATTAAAATTAGCTAATAATTACATATACTACACTAACTTGGTCAATATTAGCGCAAAAAATTTGCTTAAAAAATCTTAATAATGCACGAAAAATCATTAATAACATAAAAATCGAACTAAAAACTAATTTACAACAAAAAAAGTCTCAAAATTGCATAAAAATCAAACCGAAAACTTATTTTAAGTATAAAATTAGTTCAAAAATCACATAAATTTTATCAAAATTGGCGCAGAAATCTTATTTATACAATCAAATTTGTTTGAAAAACTTTTCTAAAATTAACGCAACAACCTTAAAAATTCACGGAAAAAACTCATTTTAAGCGTAAAATCAGCTTCAAAAATTAAAAAACTACACAGAATAAACATTTATAAAATTGAAGTTGCACAAAAAATTCACTTTTAGGATCAATTTTGCTAAAAATCATGATTAATATATAAATTTAATCAAAATTCATAAGAAAAATCCAATTATAGTATAAAATTTGTATCAAATAAATTCAAAATTATACAGAAAATACTTTTATAACATCACAATCGAGCAGAAAATGACAAAAACTTTATCAAAATTAACTTTAAATTGCACAAAACATTTATTTCATAAAAATAGTACAAAAAAAAAATCATTTTTAGCATAAAATTTGCTTTAAAAATTGCACAGAATAAACGTTTATAACATAAAAATTGCCCAGTGAACTCATTCCTAGCATAACATTTTCACATATCGATACATTTTCTGCAATTAATAGATTTTAGAAAGTTAATAAGAAAATAAATCAACTTTAACACATAAAATTGGTACAGAAACTTCATTTTATGTCAAAAAATTATTTATAAAACATTAAAAGTATTTGTAGTATGATGTGCCTAGAAAATTCATCTTTAGAATAAAATCCGCTCATAAATCATGTCATTACATAAAATTGATTTAAACTGACAAGCTTAGAAAACCTCAAAATTATAAATATAGAATGAACATTTGTAAAAATGCAAAAAGTAGATTCTTGCATAAAATTTGCTTAGTACTTGAATATCGTAAAAGATTTGCTTAGAAAATGCTAAAATTACACAAAAAGAATTTATACTATAACAATCACAAAACTAACTTTTTTTGCTAAATTTATGTTTACTACAGATGGGGCAGAAAACTATAAAAACATTAAAATGATGCAGAAAAATAATTATAACATAAAAATCGCTAAGAAAATTTACACAAATTACTTAAAATTTATTAATATTAAATAAACCTCAATAAACATTTTTATCATAAAATATAATATATAACAAAGATATTGTTAGAAAGAATAAAATTCCCGAAAATTGTTGAAAATTACAAAATTATTTTAATGAAATGTGAAAAATAGTAAAACCCAATCAAATAAAATATTAACTTATTGTTAAAAAGAACTTAAATCCGGCATTAAAATATATATGTTTTTGTGACAACTTAAATTTATTGATTTATGCAAGGTGACAGTTCGTGTACTTTTTACAATTTTTTGAGATTTGTGATAATTGGCAGCTCATAATTTATCATTTTAGATTTAAGCGCCGTATATAAAAGTCCTTGGAACACAAATATATTTTATTTTAATCTAACCGCATCCTATTTCCTATTTTCTATTACATATTTTAATAACAATAACAGCACGCGTCATAATGAAGTGAGTATTTAAGCCACCGACCGATCGTTTCAGTTTATTGAATAAATTTATTCATTCAAGTAAACTATTTAGTTGCAACAATCAAACTTTCTGTAATTATGGCGGCAACAGTTAGTGGTTCCATCAACATTGATTCAAACTTTTATAACTGCACCAAATGTGGTTCATTAAATGAACAAATCAATGCCGAAACAAATAACGACGATCAATATTTATATAAATTACTGGCTATATTGTGTTCAATGCTTAAAACTAAATACAATTTAACCAACCAACAAATTGTTAAGAAAGTCGAAGAAATTACTGGTATGGAAGAAGAAACCGATTATACAACAATTATTGATGCCATAAAAAGTGGAGATAAAACTGCAGTCGAAAATACTTTGAAAAGAAAAATTAATTTGGAAATAAAAGATATTGATGGTAATACGGCGCTTCACATCGCATCTCAAATTGGCTACGAAGAAGTGGTCAATTTATTATTGAAACACGGAGCCAACATCAAAGCCAAAAATGAAGAGTTAAATACTCCGTTGCATGCGGCATGCCAATTTGGTAATATAAATATTGTATCTATATTTTTAGAAAAAAAAGTTTTTGTTGATATTAGAAATCAGTTTAATAATACGCCTCTACATTTTGCTTTTGCACATGGTAAAGCAGATATAGTAGAATTATTATTGAATTGTGGTGCGGATTACACAATTAAAAATAGGGACAATAAAATGACGTATGAGTTAGCTAATACTGAAGATGTAATTAATGCTTTCTTTGATGTTATATTATTGAATGAACATAAAGAAATTTTGTTTATAATGGCTTCAAAAATGAACTGGTTAAATATTATCGACAGTTTAATCACATCTAAAGTAAATATAAATTGTGTTAATGATGATAATGAAACTCCTCTAATAATAGCTATTAAAAATGGTCATAATTGTGTTGTTGAAAAATTATTAAAAAACGGCGCAAATATAAATGCGAAACATCAAAATAAAACTGCCTTGCAATACGCATGTGCAAGTGGAAATTTAGAATCCATAAAATTGTTAACAGAAAATAAAAATAATATCGATGTTACTTATCAGCAATCCGCAATATCTAAAGACAAATATGAAATAGTAGAATATTTTTTAAAAAACGGTTACAATATTGATAGTCAAGATAGTGAAGGAAAAACTTTATTACATGAATGTGCTTCCTTTAACAGTTATCTCACAGCAGAATTAATCCTCAAAAGAGGTGCTGTTGTTGATGTTATTGATAAAAGTAATCAAACTCCTTTAATAATTGCTGTTAAAAATGGACATGATCGTGTAGTTGAAAAGTTGTTAAAATACGGTAGCGATGTTAGTGTAAAACATGACAAAAATAAAAATGCTTTGTCATATGCATGTGAAAATGGAAATTTAGAATCTGTAAAATTGTTAATAGATTATAAGGCGCATATTGAAGCAACATATATTGAATCTGCAATTAAAAAAGATGATTATCAGGTGGTGGAATATATTTTAGAAAACGGTTACGATATGAATAAGAAGCATACTAATGATTATAATAAAACTTTATTGCATTGGTGTGCTATATACAATAGTTGTCGTACGACAGAATTGCTCCTCGAAAGAGGAGCTACTATTGATATTGTTGGTAATTGGAATTGGACACCTCTTTTTAATGCATGTTATAATGGTTCTGAGCAGGTTGCAAAACTTTTATTAAAAAGAGGAGCCAATATTAATTCAAAAGATATTAATTTAAACACACCATTGCATTGGGCATGTCATAATAATTTAATTAACATTGTTAAACTACTTTTATCACACAACGCAGATACTACATGTAAAGACCAAAAAGGCAAAACTGCTTTAGATTATGCAAAAATAGAAAAACATACAGAAATAGTAAGAATATTAGAAAATCACTCATCTAAAAAGTAACAAATGAATCACCAAAACTCATCTATCCATCAATATTACAATTTAAAATAATTAATAAAATGTAATCGATTATGTAATAAATAACTGTAAAATAATAAACTAATTCACCAAACAACTTTTATTTTAACCAAAACATTACCAATTTCAACTCAACTAAACTTTTCCACAGATCAAGGAAAGACAAAGTTTTTTTAACAATTAAATAGTGTCTGCTTTATCATGTAATATTGCAATAAAATAAAATAAATAATAGGTAAGTAAATTTTTCACAATATTTTGTATTTTTTTGTAATGATAGTTTGCACCAAAAACGTAATTTTATATTTATTTCATGCAATGGTAACCACAATTTATCTAAAATAGTTGAAAATTAATAAAAAATTTAATAAAATTACATTCAAAATTTATAAAAATAGCACTAATATTTGATATTTCAATAACATTTACACTTTTTCGTTTCTAATAAAATGAAAAATTCCATGAAAAACAATTTAATTATTTTTATTAGTTTAAGACTGTCAAAAATAGTAATGCACAACTATCAAATTGCTTAAACTTATTCATAAAAATATTAGATCATCAAATTATCAAAAAAATCTACTAACCTACAAATTGTAAATTTATAACTGTCAAAAGAATTATTAATTGCCAAATTTTGTTAAAAATTATAATTTTATACACTTTTAAAAGACATTTTTTTACTGTCAACAATTAAATTAAGATAATAATAATTTTATTTTACAAATTTCTAAAATTTTAATATTTTAATATTGATATTTATAGTTGTCAATAATAATTTGAAAATTTATCGACATTTTTAACAATTCATTTTTTTAAGTCAAATAATATCTTAATAGTTCCTAAAACCTTTTATCAATTATGACTCATCTTTTTCAAAATGTGTTAAATTTAATAGTTTAATGACAAGTTTGACACTTCAATTGTATTTGACATTGCTTTATGCATACCCACTAACTAGTGTCATTATCAATTCTTTTTCTAACAAGTTTAAAAGCCACTATCAGTATTCATATTTGATAGTTTAGTCTAAATTTTATTAAATATTTACAGTTTTTATAAAATTTAATGAATTTTCTGTTTGACAATCTTGTTATTTTGATCAATTTTTATGACAAGTTTTTGTAATTTTAAACAATTTTTATGTTTGACAGTTGGGTATTTAGTGATATGTTTGACAATATTCATTTTGACAGATTAAGTCATAAAATATTCACTCAGTTTATTGATTGTGGTCGTGTGGTTCAAGTTGTAATCCCACGCCCACCCCTTAAAATGTTGATCATCAAGAAATTGAATGTTTCTCGCTTCTACGAATGTCAGCTGTCACTAAATTAAGCGAGCAGAGTGACAAATCTAATTTTTTTATAACAAAAAGCTGAGTGAGTGTACGGAAGCCGCAGTTTATAGTAGTTTCAACTGAACTGCAACAGTTAAAATACATTTTATAACATTTGTGACAGTTCAAAACAATTTTTAACCATTTTGACAGTTGAAGAAGATTATGTTTGTTATTAAGAGATCAGACCCTCTAATTTTTTCCTCAGGGTACTTCAATTAAACGATCTATGGCTCAATTAATGAATTGTGTACCCCTCTCACTCACTCAACTATGCATTATCAAGAGATTGACTTTTTTTCCCAGTTTATAGACATAATAAATATTTATTAGAAATTTAAAATAAATTGTTACAGATCAAAAGCATTATAGACGGTTCAAAAACATATTTTAGTCAATTAATTTTTGTTCTTACTTAATATGTCGCTTCACGATTGCTTAGAAACTGATTTATTAATTTAAATGCTTTGCGATTGATTAGTCATTGACTAATCTCTTTTTTGACTCATAATATTGCTTTAAGATTGACTGGAAGTGAAAGTTTTTTGGTTATAACTTAACATGTCACTTTGCGAATTATTAGAAGTTGATTTATTATAATTATTGTTTAGTATATCGCAAAGTCAAGTAGAAACTGCTAAAACCTACTAAATAACTCTGTTAAAAACTATTATCAGTCATTAACTATCAAACTAAAAAAAATCATAAAAATTAAATATTTTGATGAAATGTTCAACTGTCAAATTGTATATATAATTTGTAACATCTATCAAAATCAAAATTCATAATATTGTGTCATGTTTCATCTATCAAAAATAAAAGTATTAAAAAGTCATATGAAAAATATTATTGACATTTGTTAAACAAAATGATGAAATTTGGGGTTAACTGTTACATTGAAATATTTAACTGTCAAATAATGTAATTTAAAACCATTGAAAATAACAAGTGTAAAAAATTATTAACATCTGTCAAAAATTTCATCATCATTTCATCATCGTTCAAAATAAGTAAAAGAAAAACTGTAAAAATTTAAAAAAATTCTAATCAAATATTTGGTTTCTTTATGTTTAACAGCTGACACTATTGACATTTGCAACAAATGTCACAATTTGACAGAATGTTGCTGTTTTAGATTTGTTCAGATTGTTGGTAGTTGTTCTGTTTAATTGTCACATATTTGACAATTACGAATAATATATTGAACAGACATCATATGTTTGTAGTTGCTCATGTTCAGTACAATTAACAATTGTCAAACCAATTAAAATAATGACAAACAAAATTTTTATATTATAAATGCCTTTTAGCATTTGTAGTATGTAATCGTATAAAAAGCTAATAATAATAAATTATTTGTATTAAAGTTACATCAGATAAACACTTATATAAACCAACGTTCAATGTTCACTGATTAGATTAATTTGAAAAAAAAAAAATTGAATAGCATCATTAATAAAATTTGTAATAAATATTAAATGAAAACATTTTATAAATTTGTTGTAAAATTTGTTAAATAGTTTTAATATTTCTCAATATTTTTCAAAAGCATTTTTACTGTTTAAACAAATTTGACAGTAGAATTAATAGTTAGAAACAAGGAATTATATAAATTATGATTCAACAATTTCCATAAAATTAAAAACACAATTTTTTTGATAAAATATAACAATGTTATGTTAGTTTGACAGCTTTTCGATGATAATTTGACAATTATAAAACAATTAACAATAACAACTAACTATAAAAATAGTGACTAACGTCTTTTAACATAATATTTGAGAGAGTAATCAGATGTCAAATTATACTACTTGATATATTTTATTTAAAATGTTTCAATTTGATAGTTAATGACAGAAAACAGTTTTTGACCATTTTTACTGATATTGTTTAATAAATATCAATACTATTTTGACAAATGACACATTATAATATTTGACAGATAAACATTTAAGTTTTTTTTTAATTCATTATGATGGATAACAATCCTTGATCTTTTTTTTTTCTATTTGACAGTTAATGAGAAATGACAGCTTTTGATTATTTTGTATATAGAGATAACAGTAATTTTTTTACTTTGATAGTAGTTGATTATTTTGACTGATATTAATAATTTTTTCACTTTTTTTTAACAAATGTCAAATTACACATAAGTTATTCAATTTTGACAGATTTTCCAATTTAACAGTAAATGACATTGTTTGACAATTTTGAGTGATAACATTGTTTCCATTTGAATTTTTAAATATTTTCCATTTTTGGCAGATGATACATTACAATATTTGACAATTGAATATTTAAGTACTTTTTCTCAAGTTTGACGAGTTTTTAATAATTTTAGCTATTAATAGCTATTAGCATTTTCTACTTCACTTCACGACATACTAAACAATAATTATATTAAATCAACTTCTAATCAATCGCGAAGCGACATATTAAGTTAGAACAGACTAAACTGACTAAAATATGTTTTTGAACCGTCTACAATGCTCTTGCACTGTAACAAATATTTTTCAAGAAGGTGAGAAAGAAATTGAAATCTCCTAATAACAAATGTCCAAATTTTTTCGTCAACTCTCAAAACGGATAAAAAATGTTTTGAACTGTCACAAATGTTATAAAATGTATTTTAACTGTTGCAGTTTAGTTAAAACTACTATAAACTGTGGTTTCCTTCCACTCACTCAATTTTTTGTTATAAAAAGATTAAATCTGTCACTTTACTAGCTTAATTTAATGACAGCTGACATTTGTAGAGGCAAGAAACATTCAATTTCTTAATTATCAACATTTTAAGGGGTGGGCGTGGGATTACAACTTGAACCACACGACCACAATCAATAAACTGAGTGAATATTTTATGACTTAATCTGTCAAAATGAATATTGTCAAACATATCACTAAATACCCAACTGTCAAACATAAAAATTGTTTAAAATTACAAAAACTTGTCATAAAAATTGATCAAAATAACAAGATCGTCAAACAGAAAATTCATTAAATTTTATAAAAACTGTAAATTTAGACTAAACTATCAAATATGAATACTGATAGTGGCTTTTAAACTTGTTATAAAAAGAATTAATAATGACACTAGTTAGTGGGTATGCATAAAGCAATGTCAAATACAATTGAAGTATCAAACTTGTCATTAAACTATTAAATTTAACACATTTTGTAAAAGATGAGTCATAATTGATAAATGGTTTTTGGAACTATTAAGATATTTTTTGAATTGAAAAAATGATTTGATAAAAATGTTGATAAATTTTCAAATTATTATTGACAACTATAAATATCAATATTAAAATATTAAAATTTTAGAAATTTGTAAAATATAATAATTCTCATCTTAATTTAATTGTTGACAGTAAAAAAATGTCTTTTAAAAGTGTTTAAAATTATAATTTTTAACAAAATTTGGCAATTAATAATTTTTTTTACAGTTATAAATTTACAATTTGTAGGTTAGTAGATTTTTTTTGATAATTTGATGATCTAATATTTTTATGAATAAGTTTAAGCAATTTGATAGTTGTGCATTATATAATTTACTATTTTTGACAGTCTTAAACTAATAAAAATAATTAAATTGTTTTTCATGAAATTTTTCATTTTATTAGAAACGAAAAAGTGTAAACGTTATTGAAATTTCAAAAATTAGTGCTATTTTTATAAATTTTGAAATGTAATTTTATTAAAAAATTAATTAATTTTCAACTATTTTGGGTAAATTGTTGATATAATTGCATGAAATAAAAATAAAATTACGTTTTTGGTGCAAATTATTATTACAAAAAAATACAAGTATTGTGAAAAATTTACTTACCTATTATTTATTTTATTTTATTGCAATATTACATGATAAAGTGGACACTATTTAATTGTTAAAAAACTTTGTCTTTCCTTGATTTTTTGAAAATTTTAGTTAAATTGAAATTAGTAATGTTTTGGTTAAAATAAAAGTTGTTTGGTGAATTAGTTTATTATTTTATAGTTATTTATTACATAATCGATTACATTCTATTAATTATTTATAATTGTAATATTAATGGATAGATGAGTTTTGGTGATTCATTTATTACTTTTTAGATGAGTGATTTTCTAATATTCTTACTATTTCTGTATAATTGTATTGTTTTGCTATATCTAAAGCAGTTTTGCCAAATGCGTCTTTACATGTAGTATCTGCGTTGTGTGATAAAAGTAGTTTAACAATGTTAATTCTATTATACCTACATGCATAATACAATGATGTATTTAAATAAATATCTTTTGAATTAATATTGGCTCCTCTTTTTAATAAATGTTTTGCAACCTGCTCACAACCATAATGACATGCAAGTGAAAGAGGTGTAAAATTCGAAATATTAACAATATCAATAGTAGCTCCTCTTTCGAGGAGCAATTCTGTCGTACGATAACTATTGAATTGAGCACAAAAATGCAATAAAGTTCTATTATTAGTATGCTTCTTATTCATATCGTAACCGTTTTCTAAAATATATTCCACCACCTGATAATCATCTTTTTTAATTGCAGATTCAATATATGTTGCTTCAATATGCGCCTTATAATCTATTAACAATTTTACAGATTCTAAATTTCCATTTTCACATGCATATGACAAAGCATTTTTATTTTGGTCATGTTTTACACTAACATCGCTACCGTATTTTAACAACTTTTCAACAACACGATCATGTCCATTTTTAACAGCAATTATTAAAGGAGTTTCATTACTTTTATCAATAACATCAACAACAGCACCTCTTTTGAGGATTAATTTTGCTGTGAGATAACTGTTAAAGGAAGCACATTCATGTAATAAAGTTTTTCCTTCACTATCTTGACTATCAATATTGTAACCGTTTTTTAAAAAATATTCTACTATTTCATATTTGTCTTTAGATATTGCGGATTGCTGATAAGTAACTTCGATATTATTTTTATTTTCTGTTAACAATTTTATGGATTCTAAATTTCCACTTGCACATGCGTAATGCAAGGCAGTTTTATTTTGATGTTTCGCATTTATATTTGCGCCGTTTTTTAATAATTTTTCAACGACACAATTATGACCATTTTTAGCAGCTATTATTAAAGGAGTTTCATCATTATCATTAACACAATTTATATTTACTTTAGATGTGATTAAACTGTCGATAATATTTAACCAGTTCATTTTTGAAGCCATTATAAACAAAATTTCTTTATGTTCATTCAATAATATAACATCAAAGAAAGCATTAATTACATCTTCAGTATTAGCTAACTCATACGTCATTTTATTGTCCCTATTTTTAATTGTGTAATCCGCACCACAATTCAATAATAATTCTACTATATCTGCTTTACCATGTGCAAAAGCAAGATGTAGAGGCGTATTATTAAACTGATTTCTAATATCAACAAAAACTTTTTTTTCTAAAAATATAGATACAATATTTATATTACCAAATTGGCATGCCGCATGCAACGGAGTATTTAACTCTTCATTTTTGGCTTTGATGTTGGCTCCGTGTTTCAATAATAAATTGACCACTACTTCGTAGCCAATTTGAGATGCGATGTGAAGCGCCGTATTACCATCAATATCTTTTATTTCCAAATTAATTTTTCTTTTCAAAGTATTTTCGACTGCAGTTTTATCTCCACTTTTTATGGCATCAATAATTGTTGTATAATCGGTTTCTTCTTCCATACCAGTAATTTCTTCGACTTTCTTAACAATTTGTTGGTTGGTTAAATTGTATTTAGTTTTAAGCATTGAACACAATATAGCCAGTAATTTATATAAATATTGATCGTCGTTATTTGTTTCAGCATTGATTTGTTCATTGATTGTTCCACTAATTGTTGTCGCCATAATTACACAAAGTTTGATTGTTGCAACTAAATAGTTTACTTGAATGAATAAACTTATTCAATAAACTGAAACGATCGGTCGGTGGCTTTAAATACTCACTTCATTATGACGCGTGCTGTTATTGTTATTAAAATATGTAATAGAAAATAGGAAATAGGATGCGGTTAGATTAAAATAAAATATATTTGTGTTCCAAGGACTTTTATATACGGCGCTTAAATCTAAAATGATAAATTATGAGCTGCCAATTATCACAAATCTCAAAAAATTGTAAAAAGTACACGAACTGTCGCCTTGCATAAATCAATAAATTTAAGTTGTCACAAAAACATATATATTTTAATGCCGGATTTAAGTTCTTTTTAACAATAGATTAATATTTTATTTGATTGGGTTTTACTATTTTTCACATTTCATTAAAATAATTTTGTAATTTTCAACAATTTTCTGGAATTTTATTCTTTCTAACAATATCTTTGTTATATATTATATATTTTATGATAAAAATGTTTATTGAGGTTTTTTTAATATTAATAAATTTTAAGTAATTTGTGTAAATTTTCTTAGCGATTTTTATGTTATAATTATTTTTCTGCATCATTTTAATGTTTTTATAGTTTTCTGCCCCATCTTTAGTAAACATAAATTTAGCAAAAAAAGTTAGTTTTGTGGGTGATTGTTATAGTATAAATTCTTTTTGTGTAATTTTAGAATTTTCTAAGCAAATCTTTTACGATATTTAAGTACTAAGCAAATTTTATGCAAGAATCTACTTTTTGCATTTTTACAAATGTTCATTTCTATATTTATAATTTTGAGGTTTTCTAAGCTTGTCAATTTAAATCAATTTTATGTAATGACATGATTTATGAGCGGATTTGATTCTAAAAATGAATTTTCTAGGCACTTCATACTACAAATACTTTTTATGTTTTATAAATAATTTTTTGACATAAAATGAAGTTTCTGTTCCAATTTTATGTGTTAAAGTTGATTTATTTTCCTTATTAACTTTCTAAAATCTATTAATTGCAGAAAATGTATCGATATGTGAAAATGTTATGCTAGGAATGAGTTCACTGGGCAATTTTAATGTTATAAACGTTTATTCTGTGCAATTTTTAAAGCAAATTTTATGCTAAAAATGATTTTTTTTTGTACTATTTTTATGAAATAAATGTTTTGTGCAATTTGAAGTTAATTTTGATAAAGTTTTTGTCATTTTCTGCTCAATTGTGATGTTATAAAAGTATTTTCTGTATAATTTTGAATTTATTTGATACAAATTTTATACTATAATTAATTAATATCTTATGAATTTTGATAAAATTTATATGTTAAACATTATTTTTAGCAAAATTTATCCTAAAATTGAGTTTTTTGTGCGATTTATTTTTAAATAAATTGTGTGAAGTTTTTTGACTTTTGAAGTAAATTTTATGCTAAAAATGTTTATGTTATACATGTTTTTGTTTTTGAAGTTGTTGCGTTAATTTTAAATATGTTTTTATGGTAAATTTGATTTTTAAGCAAATTAGTTGATAGAATTAAGTTTTCTGTGCGATATTGATGTTATAAAAGTCTATTTTGTGTAATTTTGAGTTTTTCAAACAAATTTGATTGTATAAATAAGATTTCTGCGCCAATTTTGATAAAATTTATGTGATTTTTGAACTAATTTTATACTTAAAATAAGTTTTCGGTTTGATTTTTATGCAATTTTGAGACTTTTTTTGTTGTAAATTAGTTTTTAGTTCGATTTTTATGTTATTAATGATTTTTCGTGCATTATTAAGATTTTTTAAGCAAATTTTTTGCGCTAATATTGACCAAGTTAGTGTAGTATATGTAATTATTAGCTAATTTTAATTTTAAATCAGTTTTCGGCGCGATTTTCATGTAATAAATGTTTTTTTCTGTTATATATGAATTTATGTGTGGTGAACGTGTATTTATGTTTGCATCAATTTGAAGATTATGATATAAATTTTTTTGCATAAAGTGAAGATTATTACTGAACTAACGATAATCTTCAGTCCAGATGAAGACATTTTTGCATAAAATGAGAATTATTGAGGCATGCCTCCTAGTAAAAATTGTCATTTTATGCTTATTTTCTGCAAATCCAATTTACGATTGTGTAAACTTTGTCGCCACTGTTAGAGTTTTAAGTATATTTTTAATTTTTTCAAATTTTTAAAGATTTTTTTTCGAATATGCAAATTTTTGTAAATTTTATGTAGTATACATGATTTACGAACAAATTTTATGCTCGAAATGAGTTTTTGTGCAATTTTAATCCTATAAATGTTGTTTTTTTGCAATTTTAAAGTTTTGAGAGTAAATTTTATGTTATAAATCAATTTTGTAAGCCAATTTTGTGCCTTTGTTGGCAATTTTATGTAGTAAACATAATTTTTCATAAAATTTTATGCAAAAAGTAAGTTTTCTTTAAGAATTTCATATGATGTACGTGATTCACAAGCGAATTTGAAGCTAAAAAGTGTTTTGCACATTTTTATGAAATTATAATTTTGTTGTGCAATATTAATGTCCGGGTATTTATTCTATCTGAAAATATTTGAAAGTTTTATTTAATTATTTTTGATTTTTTAAAATAGAATTGCACTTTTTAACAACTGATTAAATTTTTAACATTTTATTAAACATATTTTGCACTTTACAATAGTTTATAACCAAACTCTGTTACTTTTTAATAATATTTTTATGTTTCAAAACCATATTTTGTTGTTTTTAATATTTAATGAACAGAATTTTACATATATGGACGGATATTACTGCTTCCTGAGAACATTTTAAGACCGGATGTTCTTATTTTTGTTTTTTTATAAATAGAATTTTGCACATTTAACAGTTAATGCCCAGATAAAAGAAAAATCGCAAAATTGTGCACGTTCTTTTTTCTAAAACAGATCTCATCTTAATTAATATTAAAAATGCATTCAATTAGTCAATTGGAACAAACTTGTACCTGGCAAAAGACATTGCCCAATAACATTTAAACTATTCACACTATAATCAATCAGATATAACAATTTGGAAACCGGATTAACAATTTAATAGTAGATGTTGATGGCAAGGTTTTTATTTTTAAAGTTTTATTACAGATTTATAATTCAGAAATCTATTAACAATTTGATAATTGAATTTAACGTATTTACACTTTTAAAACGCCGTATTTATTATTTCAAGGCGGAATTTACATTTTTACATTTAATTTAGAGGCCGGATTAACAATAGAGTAAATACATTGATGGCCGGATTTAATTTAATACTTGCAATTACACTTTTGAAAGCTGGATTTACAATTAGAACCGGAATAACCAGTTTTTATGTATTTTAAGGTCTGATTTTAGTACAAATTAATTTTGGTATTATTGAACAATTTATGCTTATTTTAAAGCCGGATTTTGATGTTTTGGACTCTTATAGCTGAATGTTTGTACTATTCATTTTTGTTGGCCGGATTTTGATACTTTTTGGCAGAATTCTTGTATTATTAGTTTATAAAATTGGATTTATGTATTTTTTTCAGTTTTATGACTGGACTTTTACAATATGATTTTTGACTAATTTGTAATATTATGGCCGAATTTTGATTTTGTAATTTATGCTTATTTTAAAGCCGAATTTTGGTATTTTTAATTCCTATTGCTGTTTTATTTTTATACTTTATGGCCGGATTTTTAATTTTAAATATTGGATTTTTCTACTTATTGTTTATTTTATGACCAAACTGGTTGCTTCTATGTTTTGACACATTTATAACCGGATTTTTTACATATGCGTCAGAATAATTATTTTTCATCAATAATTGTTAACGATTTTGTTTTATTTTGGATCGTTTTACACATTTTGTGGTCACATTCTTTGACCGACTTCTAATATTCGGTCGGATTTTAACGTTTTTGACTTTTATGTTCAGATTATTGTAGTTTTGAACCAATTTTACACATTTTATGACCGGATTTTTTTACATTTTAATCAATTATAACTGGATTTTGTGATTTCTTATTTTTATAATTATATTTTTGTACTTTTTGATCAAGATTTACGGACTTTATTTTATAATTTGATTTAATTTTTGCAACCAAATTTTTATTCTTTTTGATCAATTTGCTGGATTTCGGTACTTTTTGTTATTGTAACTTAAAAAATGCTTTTTAGTAGCACATAATGTAGCTAAACGTTTTAAAATTATAAATTGTTACAATAAAATAGTTTTTGTACTCTTTTAAGTGCAAAAAACGCTAAAAATCATTAAAAATTGATCGTAAAACAAAAACTAATTAAGCAAATTTAAAGTAATTTACTGAATATTAGCAAAAAATTTAGCTAAGCTTCAAACATCAAAATTATGTAACAATAAAATAGTTTTTGTTCGCTTTAAAGTGCAAAAAACAATAAAAATCATGCAAAATCGGTCGTAAAACAAAAAATAATAGCGTAAATTTAATAAAATTTAATAAATTGCTTTATCCTGGTTTAAAAGTAAATAAAAGTTTGATCAATTTATATCAAATTTTGACCAAGATATGTGTAAAATCTAATCAAAAAGTACAAAAATTCAACTGTATACAATTCAGGCCTCAAAATAAGCAAAATGCTGCGTCAAAATGTCTAAAAAATATCAAAAAAACAAACATCTGACTGTGAAAGCCAAAAATATAAAAAATCCAGTCATAAAATAAACAAAATTTGGAAAAAAATTATAAATTTGGCTTCAAATGTAAATAGTATCAAAATTTACATTTAATTTGATAAAAATAAGGCCGGATTTTTATATTAAAAGCCAGATCTTTTTTCTTTAAGGCAAACGTTCATGCATTAAACCGGATTTTTGTACTTTAATACAAATTTCCAAACCAATCAGCAGAATTTGTGTACAAATAAGATAGATTTTTACAATTCACATTTAGTTTGATAAAATTAAGTCTAAATTATTGTATTAAAAGCCTAATTTTTATACTTTAAGCCAAATTTTGATGCTTTAAACCGGATTTTTATAGATTTTATGAGTTTAATCTAACAAATGAGCGATTTTTGTGTATTTTTAATGAATGAGTTTTGCAATATAATTAATTTTCTAAAAGGTTTTTGATAACAATTGTTGCCGTCTATATAGTGTTCAGTGGCGTAGCTGGAATGTTTTGAGTCGCACCGCAAAATATTGAAAAAAACCATACGCAATTTTTTAAATTTGATCATAAACTATTAAAAAGTCCAAACTTTACTGATAAAAAATCAAAAATAACAGAATCCGGCCATAAATTTTACTAATAAAATGGCAAAAAAACATTAGAATTTTAAAATATTATCAGAAAGCACCCAAATTGAGCTATAAATTGCTAAAAAGTGTATTTTCTTCTCATAAAATATCAAAAATAGCAATATCTGGTTTTAAAACATCAAAATATTGTTATAAATCAGAAGTTTGCTATAAAATATTGTCAGAAAGAATCAAAATTAAATTATAATCTGTTATAATATTATACTATATACTGAGTTTTTACTGCACTGCACTGAATTATGATATTTTACTCTTTCAATTTCAAGTGTTTATAAGTGTTTTTAATTGTGAAGTTTTACCTAACGTACTGATAATTATATTTGTGATTGCTTGTGCTATCTGTCTTAATCATTATTCAATAAAATTTATGGTAAAGTTTGTTTATTGAAACTTAACCTAAATTTATAGCCGCCGCCCGCGCATTCTCATCTGCGCAGCGCAAAGCAATATTCTTACCAGTGGCGTAACTTGTTTTTTTTTTTAATTTGTGATTTTATATTTAAATTTTGTTTTAAACAATCCTTTGTTTTCTTGTGTTTCCCAACCGTGGTCTGCTTTTGTTTGTTTTGTAGTTAGTCACCAGGTGAAGGACCGCACCGGTGTGAATTGTGTATCCTTGTATTATTTTTTATTTCTAAATATTTAATCACTTTTATAGTTAAATTTTAATTTATTATTATGTCCGGTCAAGCGTGCAAATGCAGAAGTGATGCACAATCTGGCGTAACATGTACTAGTTGTGGAATTATATTTCATAACAGTTGCGCAATTTGTCATAAAAAATGCCACTGTGATACGTCATTCGAACTTGACAATTCTAAACTTCTCAGGCTTTATAAAGAGACTATGGTACTGTATCAAGTTTTGTTAGATGAAGTTCGGTCTAACAATAAATTACTATTAGATAAAGTATTGTATCTTGAAGAGAAGATTGCAGACAAAGATAAGGTAATACTTGAATACAAAACTCGTATTCAAGAATTTATGCCTTGTGTAGTTACACCAACTATTATTAATGAGGAAATTCAACTGCTTCCACCTGCACGCTGTAGATCTAGCTGTACAATCTGGAAGCTACAGTAGCTTTACCGCTGGGCCACGAAACAAACGCGCCGCTCGTAGCGTCAAGACGCTGGAAGCGTATTTTAGCAGCGTCAAAAACACGAGGCCACGAGCCTGTCACTTTTTGTTGGAGCGTTTATTTTGACATTTCTATTTAGGGTTATGATACATTTATATTTGTTTATTTAGACTTTTTAACACTTTTTTTTTAAATTTAAATATTTATTCTGCCAATATATTCATTAAAGATAAGTTATATTAATGTTACTTTTCAAAATATACAAAATTTTAAATATGTAAATTATTTACATAAACAAAAAATCATAGAATGCGGAAAAAAAACAAAAATAATCTTACCGCTTATAGCGTCTAAACACAGTAGCATCAATTCCGTATTATTTTTGACATTTCTATTTAAGGTTATGATACTTCTATATTAGTTTATATAAAAATTTTAATATTTTTTTTAATTCAAATTTTATTCATTCTACTAATAAATCTTTTAAGGGTAAATTATATTAATCTTACTTTTCAATATAAGATGTATGTACAAAATTTTAAATACATAAAAAGTATATTTACAAACAGAAAACTACAAAACGCGGGAAAACTAAATTTATTTTAAAAACTAAATTAATTAACTTTTAAAATAATTTTATTTACTTATTTGTCATTTAGAATATGACATGTAAAACACTGTGATTTTTGTTATTCAAAGCTTTCTAGCTTTGTTCTTCTAGCTTTCACGTTAATGATAAAAAATAAATAAATTTTATTTCTTCAAATTTAATAATTAAAAACCCAAAATCTTGGCAGAATTGGCTTTGGCAAACTAAACTTGATAAAAGAATATAATCTATCAAACAATGTAGGTTTCATCCTTTCTAAAATTATGCCAGTAAATTTTGAAAACTGACAAAATGTGTTTTATATGTATAGTGCAAAACCTATACAAACATATCATAAAATTATACATTATTTTTCTTACTTAACTAATAATTTTACAAAAAAAAAATTAATAATAATTTATTTAATTTAATATACATAGTTAAATAAGTTAAATCATAATAATGATAAAATACAATTTTTTTTATAATTACAATCTAGACAAAATTATCAATTAAAAAGAAAACGTTCGGGCGTCTATATTTAGGAGCGTTTGAAACAAACCGATTTGTTTCAGACGCTGATGCTCAAATAATACGCTCCAAAGGTATAAACAGTCAAATTTTTATGTGTACGTAGTTGATTTTTTGTATTAATTTGTTTTTAAGAGGCTTATAAGATGAGCGTCAAACGCAACGGACGCTCGTGTTTGTTTCGCTAGAAGCAAACGACGCTGCGTCTTGCAGCGCTATTTCGTGGCCTGGTACGTATAAACCCATGTATTTGAATTGGACGCTTGACGCTCCTTTTTGCAGCGCCGAGCGTTTACGCTCATAGCGTCATGGCTCGTGGCCCAGCGGTTAAGGTCTTGGTTCCAGCCGAGCTATTCTTTGCAAAGACTTTTGGCCAGCTAACATTGCTGTCAAAAAAATTGTGAGTTATGGTCGTTCACAAAATGTTCCTGCTTCATCTCCAATGGATTTTCGGAACCTGAACCCTGTCAACAGCTTGGACCCATCTTTAGGAATGATAACGGCTTCTCCATCTACTACCAGAACGTCGGGGTTTAAAAACTAAACTCTGGAAACTCTTGCTAGCTGTAGCCGTATCAGACTACGATGTAATTGTTTTCACTGAAACCTGGCTTTCTCCAGACTTCCAGTGACTTTGAATTAAATCTAAAAGGGTATCATTTTTTTAGGTGTGTTTGCTTGGCCCTTACAAGCTCTAAACAAAGCGGAGGTGGTGTTTAAATTGCTACCAAAACTCACCTCAAATCTGTATTACTTTACCCCACGTTTATTAGTGTTGAACATTTGTTGTAGTTGTTAAGTTTAATCTTGTGTCTTATATAATTTGTGCAGTATATTTACCACCTAATTCAACTAGTAATAAATATCTTAACCATTGTTATTCTATCAAATGAATTGCCGACGAGTTAACAAGCAGTAAAGTAGTTTTATTGGGCGATTACAATCTACCTGCAGCATCTTGGGTTAACGATGATTTAGGTATAGGAGTAACTTGTAATGATAGTTACCCTGCTCATTTAGTAGCTAATTCATTTGGGTTCTTAAACTGCGTACAATGCATTTCTATTCCTAATAGTGAGGGTGTGTTTTTAAATTTATGTTTTAGTAACGATCGTGATATTTCTGTGATAGAAGCTGTAGATGTTTTGTTAAATTTAAGCCAATACCATACTGCGTACTTGTTAACTATAAAATGTGATATTTTAAATTGTAATTATATTTTAAATGATTTTAAACTACAACGCAATCAATAATTATTTGTTGAATGTTGATTGGACTGCACTATTTTAAAACTGTGATATTGATATGTGTCTTGATGTATTTTACTCTGTAATCGATTATGTTATTGACTGTTTTGTTCCTAAAAAACTGTGGCGTGAAAGCAATTTTCCTATTTGGTTCAACAAAGAATTGATATCACTTACTAAACTCAAGAAAACTGTACACAAACGTTATAAATCTTCAAAACTTTTATCAGACTATAATAAATTCCAATCTATTCGTACTGCGTGCAAAAATCTCAGTGCACATCAATACGAGCAATATATTTTACAAACTGAAAGTAAAATTCAAAATAATCCAAAACATTTTTGGAGATTAGTTAATGAGAACAAAAAAACTAATGGTTTTCCAGCCACAATGCATTATAAAGATCAAACTTGTAATAATGGGAACGACTTTGTAACTAATTTAGCAGATTTTTTTCTTCAGTCTATGATAACAAAACTCATCCAACTCTATTAGTTTGTGTTATGTTTTTAAGGGTATTGAAAACCTTAAATGTAATTTAAACGTTGGACTCGACGGCATTCCTTCTTTACTGTTAAAAAAGTGCATTTATTCTATTGCAAAGCCATTGCACTTACTTTTCAATGCTTTATTGAATGAAATTAAATTTCCTCAAATATGGAAACAAAGCTATATTACGCCTTTGTTTAAATCTGGAGCCAAAGAGATTATCATTAACTATAGAGGCATTTTCATTCAATCTGCTATACCTAAATTGTTCGATAAAATTGTAACTGGTTAGTTGCAATGGATGTGCAAAAGCATCTTAATGGAAGAGCAGCATGGATTTTGTGAAGAGCGTTCTATACTTACTAATTTATTCTGTTATGAAAATGATATTTTAAATGCATTTGAATCTAAAGTACAAGTTGACTCAATCTACACCGATTTTTCAAAGGCGATTGATCGTGTGAGCCATAATATTTTGATTGCTCTGGGATTTCATCATGATGTGACTTCCTGGTTATTCAGTTTTTTGAATAATCGCACGCAATGTGTAAAAGTTAATAACTTTTTGTCACAGCCCATTCTTGTTTCATCTGGTGTTCCTCAAGGATCTCATTGTGGACCAATTTTATTTTTGCTTTTCATTAATGATATTCCACAGTAAATCAAATTCATCGTCATTTCTTTTATTTGCGGATGATTTAAAAATGTATAGAAGAATATGATCTCTTAATGACTGCCATCTTTTACAACTGGATTTGGATTCTATAAATACTTGGTGTTTTATTAATACATTATTTTTTAATGCTGATAAATGTTTTTTAATAAGTTTCCATAGAACTTTATGTAAAATTTCTTTTAACTATATAATTGACACAAAAGTGTTGGACAAAGTCACACAAATAAACGTTATTTTTGATCATAAACTTACATTTGTTGAACATATAAACACCATGTACAATCGTGCCATAAAAATGTTAGGATTTGTATATAAAATGTCCGCGAACTTATCAGCCAGTACATTAAAACTTTTATATTATGCTTTGGTGCGTTCGCATTTAGAGTATGCTCCGTCAGTTTGGAGTCCTGTTTATATCTCTCATAACCGTAGTATTGAACAAATTCAAAAGAAGTTTTGTCGTTTATTGTCTTATAAATCCGGCATATTATCTGTAAATTATGATTACTGCTACATTGCTTTATTGTACAATCTACCGCCATTGAAGATTCGCCGCAAAAGAGCTGATTTGTCGTTCTTGCGTAATTTAATTATGTCTGAGATTGATTGTTTGGAGCTACTTGGTACTCTTCCATTCTATGTAGCACTTAATAATAGACATAGCAGACATTCTTCTTTATTTCGTGAGTCTACCCATTCTACTTATTATGGTTTCAACAATTTACTCGGTAGAATGTGTAGATTTGCAAATAATTTACCAACTGATATTAATGTATTTTGTGTCTCTAAATCTACGTTCAAAAGTCAGCTAAGTCATGCAGACTAATGTTTATTATGTGCGCTTTTAAGTATGTTATTTTTTGTATTCTTTATTTTTGTATTGTAAAACATCATTGTTTATGTATATACAGGGAGTTTATAAATGAATGGATTATGTAATCACTTTAAATGTGCCGTTTTTGTTAAATTGTTCACTAAACTATTTGTTTTGACAGATCAACTTTGACAGCTGTCAAGCAAACATATGAAAACATATGTAGTATAGTGGACGATTTTAAAAAGGCGGCATATTTAAAGTGATTACATAATCCCATTCATTTATAAACTCCCTGTATGATGATGTCAATGGTAAGATTATACCGTGAATAAAGTATTATTATTATTATTATTATTATAACAAAATTTTGTTTATTTCTGCTTCAAATAAAATTTATAATTTCAAACTTTTTTTTTAATAATTTATGTATTTTGAATCCAAATTTCTTATCAGCAATTTGAAATTCCTAGTTGCGCAAATTTAAAATTATTTTTTTAGATTTTCAAATCATGCCCCACCAAACAAAACGTTTATGTATACAAAATGGCCACAATAACCAATTGTTGATAAATGTTACTTTTTGACATTTCAAATGTTGATTGAACTTAAATTAAAAAACAAAAACAAAACGACGAATGAATAAAATTGATCAAACATCAAATTAAAATTATTATTTTCATAATCCACATTCAATTAAGGTCATAAGTTTATCATTTTTAACATTTTAGGTTTAAATATTTTGACAAATGCTAAATATTTTAATTTTAATTTTGAGAAAGGAGTGCTCCATTTCAAAATTTGGGAAAGGCACAAAAAAATTTAAACCGTCTCTGTTTTATATTGTAAACAACACTTTAATAAATTGGAAGCTGTCAAAAATAATGCAATTGCAGTAAAATATTTATTAATTTATTTAAAAAAATTGATTTAATTAATTTTCGATAAAGTTTTTAAAAATTATAAATGAGAATTCTTAGAATCGATTTAAAGTCATGTTATTGAATTTAGAATTAAAATTTAATCTAATCTATCAAAAATGTGTAATCCAGTGATCGTATGTTCAAGATTATTTATTATTGTACAAATCCATTAACATTTTTATTATCAATTAAAATCAATAAGATAACACTTATTTAAAGCTGCTGATCGATCGGTTCAGTTACAGTTTATTTAATAAATTCAAGTAACTATTAAGTTCCAATAATCAAACTTTGTGTAATTATGGCAGCAACAGTTAGTGGTACCATCAACATTGATTCAAACTTTTATAACTGTACCAAATGTGGTTCATTAAATGAACAAATCAATGCCGAAACAAATAACGACGATCAATATTTATATAAATTACTGGCTATATTGTGTTCAATGCTAAAAACTAAATACAATTTAACCAACCAACAAATTGTTAAGAAAGTCGAAGAAATTACTGGTATGGAAGAAGAAACCGATTATACAACAATTATTGATGCCGTAAGAAGTGGAGATAAAATTGCAGTCGAAAATACTTTGAAAAAAAAAATGGATTTGGAAATAAAAGATATTGATGGTAATACGGCGCTTCACATCGGATCTCAAATTGGCAACGAAGAAGTGGTCAATTTATTATTAGAGCATGGAGCCAACTTCAAAGCAAAAAATGAAGAGTTAAATACTCCGTTACATGCGGCATGCCAATTTGGTAATATAAATGTTGTATCTATATTTTTAGAAAAAAATGTGTTTATTGACATTAGAAATCTGTTTAATAACACTCCCTTGCATGTTGCGTTTGAACATGATAAGGTAGATGTAGTAAAATTATTATTGAATCGTGGTGCGGATTACACAATTAAAAATAAGGATAATAAAATGACTTATGAGTTAGGCAATACTGAAAATGTAATTAATGCTTTCTTTGATGTTATATTATTAGGTGAACATAAAGAAATTTTATTTATAATGGCTTCAAAAATGAACTGGTTAAATATCATCGACAGCTTAATCAGAACTAAAGTAAATATAAATTGTGTTAATGATAATGATGAAACTCCTTTAATAATAGCTGCTAAGAATGGTCATAATTGTGTTGTTGAAAAATTATTAAAAAACGGAGCAAATATAAATGCAAAACATCAAAATAAAACTGCTTTGCACTATGCATGTGCAAGCGGAAATTTAAAATGCGTCAAATTGTTAACAAAATATAAAAATAATACCGATGTTACTTATCAGCAATCCGCAATATCTAAAGACAAATATGAAATAGTAGAATATTTTTTAAAAAACGGTTACAATATTGATAGTCAAGATAGTGAAGGAAAAACTTTATTACATGAATGTGCTTCCTTTAACAGTTATCTAACAGCAGAATTAATCCTCAAAAGTGGAGCTGTTGTTGATGTAATTGATAAAAGTAATCAAACTCCTTTAATAATTGCTGTTAAAAATGGGCATGATCGTGTTGTTGAAAAGCTGTTAAAATACGGTAGCGATGTTAGTGTAAAACATGGCCAAAATAAATATGCTTTGTCAGATGCATGTGAAAATGAAAATTTTGAATCAGTTAAATTGTTAATAGATTATAAGGCGCATATTGAAGCAACATATATTCGATTTGCAATTAAAAAAGACGATTATCAGGTGGTGGAATATATTTTAGAAAATGGTTACGATATGAATAAGAAGCATACTAATAGTAATAGAACTTTATTGCATTGGTGTGCTCGATACAATAGTTATCGTACGGCAGAATTGCTCCTCGAAAGAGGAGCTACTATTGATATTGTTGATAATTGGAATTGGACACCTCTTTGCGATGCATGTCGGTATGGTTCTGAGCAGGTTGCAAAGCTTTTATTAATAAGACGAGCCAATATTAACTCAAAAAATACTGATTTAAGAACACCATTGCATTTGGCATGTTGGGATAATAAAATTAACATTGTTAAACTACTTTTATCACACAACGCAGATACTACATGTATAGACAATGTCGGCGAAACTGCTTTAGATTATGCAAAACAATACAATTATACAGAAATAGTAAGAATATTAGAAAATCACTCATCTAAAAAGTAATAAATGAATCACCAAAACTCATCTATCCATCAATATTACAATTTAAAATAATTAATAAAATGTAATCGATTATGTAATAAATAACTGTAAAATAATAAACTAATTCACCAAACAACTTTTATTTTAACCAAAACATTACCAATTTCAACTCAACTAAACTTTTCCACAGATCAAGGAAAGACAAAGTTTCTTAACAATTAAATAGTGTCTTCTTTATTATGTAATATTGCAATAAAATAAAATAAATAATAGGTAAGTAAATTTTTCACAATATTTTGTATTTTTTTGTAATGATAGTTTGCACCAAAAACGTAATTTTATATTTATTTCATGCAATGGTAACAACAATTTATCTAAAATAGTTGAAAATTAATAAAAAATTTAATAAAATTACATTCAAAATTTATAAAAATAGCACTAATATTTGATATTTCAATAACATTTACACTTTTTCGTTTCTAATAAAATGAAAAATTCCATGAAAAACAATTTAATTATTTTTATTAGTTTAAGACTGTCAAAAATAGTAATGCACAACTATCAAATTGCTTAAACTTATTCATAAAAATATTAGATCATCAAATTATCAAAAAAATCTACTAACCTACAAATTGTAAATTTATAACTGTCAAAAGAATTATTAATTGCCAAATTTTGTTAAGAATTATAATTTTAAACACTTTTAAAAAAAAATTTTTTTACTGTCAACAATTAAATTAAGATAAGAATAATTTTATTTTACAAATTTCTAAAATTTTAATTTTGACATTTATGGTTGTCAATAATAATTTGAAAATTTATCAACATTTTTAACAATTCATTTTTTCAATTCAAATAATATCTTAATAGTTCCTAAAACCTTTTATCAATTATGACTCATCTTTTACAAAATGTGTTAAATTTAATAGTTTAATGACAAGTTTGACACTTCAATTGTATTTGACATTGCTTTATGCATATCCACTAACTAGTGTCATTATTAATTTTTTTTCTTACAAGTTTAAAATTTTTATTAAATATTTACAATTTTTATAAAATTTAATGAATTTTCTGTTTGACAGTTTTGTTATTTTGATCAATTTTTATGTTTGACAGTTGGGTATTTAGTGATATGTTTGACAATACTCATTTTTGACAGATTAAGTCATAAAATATTCACTCAGTTTATTGATTGTGGTCGTGTGGTTCAAGTTGTAATCCCACGCCCACCCCTTAAAATGTTGATCATCAAGAAATTGAATGTTTCTCGCTTCTCGTTTCTCAGCTGTCACCAAATTAAGCAAGCAGAGTGACAAATCTAATTTTTTTATAACAAAAAGCTGAGTGATTGGGCGTCAACCGCAGTTTATAGTAGTTTCAACTGAACTGCAACAGTTAAAATATATTTTATAACATTTGTGACTGTTCAAAACATTTTTTATCCGTTTTGACAGTTAAAGAAAATTATTTGACTATTTGTTATTTATATATTTATAATAATTTTTTTAATAATAAGTTTTATTTGTACCTCTCCTACTCACCCAACTATGTGTTATCAAGAGATTGAATACATCACCTTCTTTCCTCAGTTTATAGACATAATAAACATTTATTAGCAGTTGAAAAACATTTGTTACAGTTCAAGAGCATTGTAGACGGTTCAAAAACATATTTTAGTCAGTTTAGTCTGTTCTAACTTAATATGTCGCTTCGCGATTGATTAGAAGTTGATTTATTATAATTATTGTTTAGTATTATGTGAAGTGAAGTAGAAAATGTTAATAGCTATTAACAGCTAAAATTATTAAAAACTCGTCAAACTTGAGAAAAAGTACTTAAATATTGTAATGTGTCATTTGCCAAAAATGAAAAATATTGAAAAATTAAAATGGAAACAATATTATCAGTCAAAATTGTCAAACAATGTCATTTACTGTTAATTTGGAAAATCTGTCAAAATTGAATAACTTGCGTATAATTTGACATCTGTCAGAAGTAAGTGAAAAAATTATTAATATCACTTAAAATAATCAACTACTATCAAAGTAAAAAAAAAATGTTAAAATTGAGATTTTATCAATTAATTTTGAATAATTTTTAGCGTTTTTTGCACTTGAATGAGTACAAAAACTATTTTATCGTAACAATTTATAATTTTAAAACGTTTAGCTACATTATGTGCTACTAAAAAGCATTTTTTTAAGTAACAATAACAAAAAATACCGAAATTCAGCAAATTGATTAAAAAGAATAAAAATTTGATTGCAAAAATTAAACCAAATTATAAAATAAAATCCGTAAATATTGATCAAAAAGTACAAAAATATAATTATAAAAATAAGAAATCACAAAATCCAGCAACAATTGATCAAAATGTAGAAAAATCCGGCCATAAAATTGGTTCAAAACTACAATAATCCAAACATAACAATCAATAATGCTAAAATCCGACCGAATATTAAAAGTCGGTCAAAGAATGCAACAAATATAAAGGCTTGGTCAAAGAATATGATCACAAAATGTATAGAATTAAAAAAAAATCAACAAAAAATAGTCTAAATACAAAAATTATTGATAAAAATAGTAAAGTAAAAAATTCGACCATTAAATGTAAAAATTTATCAAAAAAGTACAACAAAATTGATTAAAAAAAAATAAAAAAATGTCAAAATCCTGCTACAAAATAAGCAACAATTTATCGAAATGTACAAAAAGAAATAAAAAAGTACAACAATCCGACCATGAAAAACGAAAACACCAAAATCCGACCAAATATAAAAAGTGGGTCAAACAATGTGACCACAAAATATGTAAAACAATCCAAAATAAAACAAAATCATTAACATATGTATATTGATCAAAAATAATTATTCGGAAATTTAAGTAAAAAATCCGGCCATAAAATGTGTCAAAACATAGAAGCAACAAGTTTGGTTATGAAATAAACAAAAAGTAAAAAAATCCAATATTTTAAATTAAAAATCCGTATATAAAGTATAAAAAAAAAACAGCAATAACAATCAAAAACACCAAAATACAGCTTCAAAATAAGCATAAATTACAAAATCAAAATTCGGTCATAATATGTGTACAAATTAGTCAAAAATCATATTGTAAAAGTCCAATCATAAAATTGAAAAAAATACAAAAATCCAATTTTAAAAACTGATAACACAAAAATTCGGACAAAAAGTACTAAAATCCGGCCAACAAAAATGAATAAGTACAAAAATTCAGCTGTAAAAGTCAAAAACATCAAAATCCGGCCTTAAAATAAGCATAAATTGTTCAATAATACCAAAATTTAGCTTAAAAAGTTTAAATAAATAATAAAATCAATGTGTACTAAAATCAGATCTTAAAATGTATAAAAACTGGTTATTCCGGTTTTAATTGTAAATCCAGCTTTCAAAAGTGTAATTGCAAATTTTAAATTAAATCCGGTCACCAATGTATTTACTCTATTGTTAATCCGGCCTCTAAATTATAATCTGTAAATCCGGTTTTAAAAAATGTAAATTCCGTCTTGAAATAATAAATACGGCGTTTTAAAAGTGTAAATTTGTTAAATTTAATTTTCAAATTGTTAATAGCCCTCTGAATTATAAATCTGTAATGAAACTTCGAAAATAAAAACCTTGCCACTAACATCTACTATTAAATTGTTATATCTGATTGATTATAGTGAGAATAGTTTAAATGTTATTGGGCAATGTTTTTTGCCAGGGACAAGTTTGTTCCAATTGACTAATTGAATGCATTTTTAATATTAATTAAAATGCGATCTGTTTTAGAAAAAAGAACAAGCATAATTTTGCGATTTTTTTTTAATCCTGTCATTAACTGTTAAATGTGCAAAATTCTATTTATAAAAAACCAAAAATATGAATATCCGGTCTTAAAATGTTCTCAGGAAGCAGTAATATCCGTCCATAAATGTAAAATTCTGTTCATTAAATATTAAAAACAACAAAATATGGTTTTGAAACATGAAAATATTATTAGAAAGTAACAGGGTTTGGCTATAAACTATTGTAAACTGCAAAATATGTTTAATAAAATGTTAAAAGTTTAATCAATTGTTAAAAAGTGCAAAATTCTATTTTAAAAAGTCAAAAATAATTAAATAAAACTTTAAAATATTTTCAGATAGAATAAAAACATTAAAATTGCACAACAAAATTATAATTTCATAAAAATGTGCAAAACACTTTTCAACTTCAAACTCGCTTGTGAATCACGTACATTATATGAAATTCTTAAAAAAAAACTTATTTTTTGCATAAAATTTGTTGAAAAATTATATTTATTACATAAAATTGCCAACAAAGGCACAAAATTGGCTTACAAAATTGATTTATAACATAAAATTTACTCTCAAAACTTTAAAATTACAAAAAATAACATTTATAAAACTAAAATTACACAAAAAAATCATTTCTAGCATAAAACTCGTTTGTAAATCATGTATACTACATGAAATTAACAAAAATTTGCATATTCGCAAAAAAAATTCTTAAAAAATGTCAAAAAAATAAAAAATATACTTAAAACTCTAACAGTGGCAACAAAGTTTACACAATTGTAAACTGGAATTGCAGAAAATGAGCATAAAATGGCAATTTTTACTATGCCCCAATAATTCTCATTTTATGCAAAAATGTCTTCATCTGGACTGAAGATTATCCTTAGTTCAGTAATAATCTTCATTTTATGCAAGAAATTTTATATCATAATCTTTAAATTGATGCAATCATAAACACATTTTTACCACACACAAAACCAAATATAACAAAAAAAAGCATTTATAACATTAAAATCGCACCAAAAACTTATTTTTATCATAAAATTAGGTAATAATCACATTTATTACATTAACTTGGTCAATATTAGCGCAAAAAATTTGCTTACAAAATCTTAATAATGCACGAAAAATCATTAATAACATAAAAATCGGACAAAAAACTAATTTAAAACAAAAAAAGTCTTAAAATTGCACAATAAAACATAAAACATAAAAATTAAACCAAAAACTTATTTTGAATATAAAATTAGTTCAAAAATCACATAAATTTTATCAAAATTGGCGCAAAAATCTTATTTATACAATCAAATTTGTTTGAAAAACTCAAAACTACACAAAATAGACGTTTATAACATCAATATCGCGCAGAAAACTTAATTCTATCAACTAATTCGCTTAAAAATCACGTTTACCATAAAAACTTTTCAAAAATTAACGCAACAACTTTAAAAATTCACGGAAAAAACATTTATACTATAAAAACTCATTTTTAGCGTAAAATCAGCTTCAAAATTAAAAAACCGCACAGAATAAACATTTATAAAATTGAAATTGCACAAAAAATTCACTTTTAGGATCAATTTTGCTAAAAATCGTGATTAATATATAAATTTTATCACAATTCATAAAAAAAATCTAATTATAGTATAAAATTTGTATCAAATAAATTCAAAATTATACAGAAAATACTTACATCAAAATCGTGCAGAAAACTTCAAATTGCACAAAACATTTATTTCATAAAAATAATACAAAAAAAAAATCATTTTTAGCATAAAATTTGTTTCAAAAATTGCACAGAATAAACGTTTATAACATAAAAATTGCCCAGTGAACTCATTCCTAGCATAACATTTTCACATATCGATACATTTTCTGCAATTAATAGATTTGAGAAAGTTAATAAGAAAATAAATCAACTTTAACACATAAAATTGGAACAGAAACTTCATTTTATGTCAAAAAATTATTTATAAAACATTAAAAGTACACAGAAAAAATATTTGTAGTATGAAAAGTGCCTAGAAAATTCATTTTTAGAATAAAATCCGCTTATAAATCATGTCATTACATAAAATTGATTTAAATTGACAAGCTTCAAAAACCTCAAAATTATAAATGTAGAATGAACATTTGTAAAAATGCAAAAAGTAGATTCTTGCATAAAATTTGCTTAGTACCTAAAAATCGTAAAAGATTTGCTTAGAAAATGCTAAAATTACACAAAAAGAATTTATACTATAACAATCACCCACAAATCTAACTTTTTTTGCATCAAATTTGTTAAATACCAATTTATAACACAAAATTTATTTTTTAAACTTTAAAACATTAGTAAGATTAAAATTGCGCAAAAAACTCAATTTACTAAATTTATGTTTACTACAGATGGGGCAGAAAACTATAAAAACATTAAAATGATGCAGAAAAATAATTATAACATAAAAATCGCTAAGAAAATTTACACAAATTACTTAAAATTTATTAATATTAAATAAACCTCAATAAACATTTTTATCATAAAATATAATATATAACAAAGATATTGTTAGAAAGAATAAAATTCCAGAAAATTGTTGAAAATTACAAAATTATTTTAATGAAATGTGAAAAATAGTAAAACCCAATCAAATAAAATATTAACTTATTGTTAAAAAGAACTTAAATCCGGCATTAAAATATATATGTTTTTGTGACAACTTAAATTTATTGATTTATGCAAGGTGACAGTTCGTGTACTTTTTACAATTTTTTGAGATTTGTGATAATTGGCAGCTCATAATTTATCATTTTAGATTTAAGCGCCGTATATAAAAGTCCTTGGAACACAAATATATTTTATTTTAATCTAACCGCATCCTATTTCCTATTTTCTATTACATATTTTAATAACAATAACAGCACGCGTCATAATGAAGTGAGTATTTAAAGCCACCGACCGATCGTTTCAGTTTATTGAATAAATTTATTCATTCAAGTAAACTATTTAGTTGCAACAATCAAACTTTCTGTAATTATGGCGGCAACAGTTAGTGGTTCCATCAACATTGATTCAAACTTTTATAACTGCACCAAATGTGGTTCATTAAATGAACAAATCAATGCCGAAACAAATAACGACGATCAATATTTATATAAATTACTGGCTATATTGTGTTCAATGCTTAAAACTAAATACAATTTAACCAACCAACAAATTGTTAAGAAAGTCGAAGAAATTACTGGTATGGAAGAAGAAACCGATTATACAACAATTATTGATGCCATAAAAAGTGGAGATAAAACTGCAGTCGAAAATACTTTGAAAAGAAAAATTAATTTGGAAATAAAAGATATTGATGGTAATACGGCGCTTCACATCGCATCTCAAATTGGCTACGAAGAAGTGGTCAATTTATTATTGAAACACGGAGCCAACATCAAAGCCAAAAATGAAGAGTTAAATACTCCGTTGCATGCGGCATGCCAATTTGGTAATATAAATATTGTATCTATATTTTTAGAAAAAAAAGTTTTTGTTGATATTAGAAATCAGTTTAATAATACGCCTCTACATTTTGCTTTTGCACATGGTAAAGCAGATATAGTAGAATTATTATTGAATTGTGGTGCGGATTACACAATTAAAAATAGGGACAATAAAATGACGTATGAGTTAGCTAATACTGAAGATGTAATTAATGCTTTCTTTGATGTTATATTATTGAATGAACATAAAGAAATTTTGTTTATAATGGCTTCAAAAATGAACTGGTTAAATATTATCGACAGTTTAATCACATCTAAAGTAAATATAAATTGTGTTAATGATGATAATGAAACTCCTCTAATAATAGCTATTAAAAATAGTCATAATTGTGTTGTTGAAAAATTATTAAAAACCGGCGCAAATATAAATGCGAAACATCAAAATAAAACTGCCTTGCATTACGCATGTGCAAGTGGAAATTTAGAATCCATAAAATTGTTAACAGAAAATAAAAATAATATCGAAGTTACTTATCAGCAATCCGCAATATCTAAAGACAAATATGAAATAGTAGAATATTTTTTAAAAAACGGTTACAATATTGATAGTCAAGATAGTGAAGGAAAAACTTTATTACATGAATGTGCTTCCTTTAACAGTTATCTCACAGCAGAATTAATCCTCAAAAGAGGTGCTGTTGTTGATGTTATTGATAAAAGTAATCAAACTCCTTTAATAATTGCTGTTAAAAATGGACATGATCGTGTAGTTGAAAAGTTGTTAAAATACGGTAGCGATGTTAGTGTAAAACATGACAAAAATAAAAATGCTTTGTCATATGCATGTGAAAATGGAAATTTAGAATCTGTAAAATTGTTAATAGATTATAAGGCGCATATTGAAGCAACATATATTGAATCTGCAATTAAAAAAGATGATTATCAGGTGGTGGAATATATTTTAGAAAACGGTTACGATATGAATAAGAAGCATACTAATGATTATAATAAAACTTTATTGCATTGGTGTGCTATATACAATAGTTGTCGTACGACAGAATTGCTCCTCGAAAGAGGAGCTACTATTGATATTGTTGGTAATTGGAATTGGACACCTCTTTTTAATGCATGTTATAATGGTTCTGAGCAGGTTGCAAAACTTTTATTAAAAAGAGGAGCCAATATTAATTCAAAAGATATTAATTTAAACACACCATTGCATTGGGCATGTCATAATAATTTAATTAACATTGTTAAACTACTTTTATCACACAACGCAGATACTACATGTAAAGACCAAAAAGGCAAAACTGCTTTAGATTATGCAAAAATAGAAAAACATACAGAAATAGTAAGAATATTAGAAAATCACTCATCTAAAAAGTAACAAATGAATCACCAAAACTCATCTATCCATCAATATTACAATTTAAAATAATTAATAAAATGTAATCGATTATGTAATAAATAACTATAAAATAATAAACTAATTCACCAAACAACTTTTATTTTAACCAAAACATTACCAATTTCAACTCAACTAAAATTTTCCACAGATCAAGGAAAGACAAAGTTTCTTAACAATTAAATAGTGTCCACTTTATTATGTAATATTGCAATAAAATAAAATAAATAATAGGTAAGTAAATTTTTCACATAATTTGTATTTTTTTGTAATGATAGTTTGCACCAAAAATAAAATTTTATTTTTATTTCATGCAATTATATCAACAATTTATCCAAAATTGTTAAAAACTAATTAATTTTTTAATAAAACTACATTTCAAAATTTATAAAAATAACACTAATATTTGATATTTCAATAACTTTTACACTTTTTCGTTTCTAATAAAATGAAAAATTCCATGAAAAACAATTTAATTATTTTTATTAGTTTAAGACTGTCAAAAATAATAAATTATATTCTAAACAGTGCACAACTATCAAATTGCTTAAAATTATTCGTAAAACCAACATATTAGATCATCAAGTTAATCAAAAAGTCTACTAACTTACAAATTGTAAATTTATAACTGTCAAAAAAATTATTAATTGCCAAATTTTGTTAAAAATTATAATCTTAAACACTTTTAAAAGACATTTTTTTACTGTCAACAATTAAATTAAGATAATAATAATTTTATTTTACAAATTTCTAAAATTTTAATATTGACATTTATGGTTGTCAATAATAATTTGAAATTTTATCAACATTTTTAACAATTAATTTTTTTAATTCAAATAATATCTTAACTCATCTTTTACAAAATGTGTTAAATTTAATAGTTTAATGACAAGTTTGACACTTCAATTGTATTTGACATTGCTTTATGCATACCCACTAACTAGTGTCATTATCAATTCTTTTTCTAACAAGTTTAAAAGCCACTATCAGTATTCATATTTGATAGTTTAGTCTAAATTTTATTAAATATTTACAGTTTTTATAAAATTTAATGAATTTTCTGTTTGACAATCTTGTTATTTTGATCAATTTTTATGACAAGTTTTTGTAATTTTAAACAATTTTTATGTTTGACAGTTGGGTATTTAGTGATATGTTTGACAATACTCATTTTTGACAGATTAAGTCATAAAATATTCACTCAGATTATTGATTGTGGTCGTGTGGTTCAAGTTGTAATCCCACGCCCACCCCTTAAAATGTTGATCATCAAGAAATTGAATGTTTCTCGCTTCTCGTTTCTCAGCTGTCACCAAATTAAGCGAGCAGAGTGACAAATCTATTTTTTTTATAACAAAAAGCTGAGTGAGTGGGCGGAAACCCCAGTTTATAGTAATTTCAACTGAACTGCAACAGTTAAAATACATTTTATAACATTTTTGACAGTTTAAAACATATTTTAACCATTTTGACAGTTGAAGAAGATTATGTTTGTTATTATGAGATCAGACCCTCTAATTTTTTCCTCAGGGTACTTCAATTAAACGATCTATGGCTCAATTAATGAATTGTGTACCCCTCTCACTCACTCAACTATGTGTTATCAAGAGATTGAATACATCGACTTTTTTTCCCAGTTTATAGACATAATAAATATTTATTAGAAATTTAAAATAAATTGTTACAGATCAAAAGCATTATAGACGGTTCAAAAACATATTTTAGTCAATTAATTTTTGTTCTTACTTAATATGTCGCTTTACGATTGCTTAGAAGTTGATTTATTAATTTAAATGCTTTGCGATTGATTAGTCATTGACTAATCTTTTTTTTTTGACTCATAATATTGCTTTAAGATTGACTGGAAGTGAATGTTTTTTGGTTATAACTTAATATGTAACTTCGCGTATTATTAGAAGTTGATTTATTATAATTATTGTTTAGTATGTCGCAAAGTCAAGTAGAAACTGCTAAAACCTACTAAACAAATCTGTTAAAAACTATTATCTATCATTAACTATCAAATAAAAAAAAAAATTAAAATTAAATATTTTGATGAAATGTTTAACTGTCAAATTGTATATATAATTTGTAACATCTTTCAAAATCAAAATTCATAATATTGTGTCATGTTTCATCTATCAAAAATAAAAGTATTAAAAAGTCATATGAAAAATATTATTGACATTTAATAAACCAAATGATCAAATTTGTGGTTAACTGTCACATTAAAATATTTAACTGTCAAATAATGTAATTTAAAAACATTGAAAATAACAAGTGTAAAAAATTATTAACATCTGTCAAAAATTTCATCATCGTTCAAAATAAGTAAAAGAAAAAACTGTCAAAATTAAAAAATATTCTAATTAAATATTTGGTTTCTTTATGTTTAACAGCTGACACTATTGACATTTGCAACAAATGTCACAATTTGACAGAATGTTGCTGTTTTAGATTTGTTCAGATTGTTGGTAGTTGTTCTGTTTAATTGTCACATATTTGACAATTACGAATAATATATTGAACAGACATTATATGTTTGTAGTTGCTCATGTTCAGTACAATTAACAATTATCAAATCAGTTAAAATAATGACAAACAAAATTTTTATATTATAAATGCCTTTTAGCATTTGTAGTATGTAATCGTATAAAAAGATAATAATAATAAACTATTTGTATTAAAGTTACATCAGATAAACACTTATAAAAAACGTTCAATGTTCACTGATTAGATAAAGTTGAAAAAAAAAATTAAATTGAATAGCATCATTAATAAAATTTGTAATAAATATTAAATGCAAACATTTTATAAATTTCTTGTAAAATTTGTTAAATAGTTTTAATATTTCTCAATATCTTTTAAAAGCATTTTTACTGTTTAAACAAATTTGACAGTAGAATTAATAGTTAGAAACTGGGAATTATATAAATTATGATTCAACAATTTCCATGAAATTAAAAACACAATTTTTTTGATAAAATATAACAATTTTATGTTAGTTTGACAGCTTTTCGATGATAATTTGACAATTATAAAACAATTAACAATGACAACTAACTATAAAAATAGTGACTAACGTCTCAACATAATATTTGAAAGAGTAATCAGATGTCAAATTATACTACTTGATATATTTTATTTAAAATGTTTCAATTTGATAGTTAATGACAGAAAACAGTTTTTGACCATTTTTACTGATATTGTTTAATAAATATCAATACTATTTTGACAAATGACACATTATAATATTTGACAGATAAACATTTAAGTTTTTTTTTAATTCATTATGATGGATAACAATCCTTGATCTTTTTTTTTTCTATTTGACAGTTAATGAGAAATGACAGCTTTTGATTATTTTGTATATAGAGATAACAGTAATTTTTTTACTTTGATAGTAGTTGATTATTTTGACTGATATTAATAATTTTTTCACTTTTTTTTAACAAATGTCAAATTACACATAAGTTATTCAATTTTGACAGATTTTCCAATTTAACAGTAAATGACATTGTTTGACAATTTTGAGTGATAACATTGTTTCCATTTGAATTTTTAAATATTTTCCATTTTTGGCAGATGATACATTACAATATTTGACAATTGAATATTTAAGTACTTTTTCTCAAGTTTGACGAGTTTTTAATAATTTTAGCTATTAATAGCTATTAGCATTTTCTACTTCACTTCACGACATACTAAACAATAATTATATTAAATCAACTTCTAATCAATCGCGAAGCGACATATTAAGTTAGAACAGACTAAACTGACTAAAATATGTTTTTGAACCGTCTACAATGCTCTTGCACTGTAACAAATATTTTTCAAGAAGGTGAGAAAGAAATTGAAATCTCCTAATAACAAATGTCCAAATTTTTTCGTCAACTCTCAAAACGGATAAAAAATGTTTTGAACTGTCACAAATGTTATAAAATGTATTTTAACTGTTGCAGTTTAGTTAAAACTACTATAAACTGTGGTTTCCTTCCACTCACTCAATTTTTTGTTATAAAAAGATTAAATCTGTCACTTTACTAGCTTAATTTAGTGACAGCTGACATTTGTAGAGGCAAGAAACATTCAATTTCTTAATTATCAACATTTTAAGGGGTGGGCGTGGGATTACAACTTGAACCACACGACCACAATCAATAAACTGAGTGAATATTTTATGACTATGTCAAAAATGAGTATTGTCAAACATATCACTAAATACCCAACTGTCAAATATAAAAATTGTTTAAAAGTACAAAAACTTGTCATAAAAATTAATCAAAATAACAAGATTGTCAAACAGAAAATTCATTAAATTTTATAAAAACTGTAAATATTTAATAAAATTTACACTAAACTATCAAATATGAATACTGATAGTGGCTTTTAAACTTGTTAGAAAAAGAATTAATAATGACACTAGTTAGTGGGTATGCATAAAGCAATGTCAAATACAATTGAAGTATCAAACTTGTCATTAAACTATTAAATTAACACATTTTGTAAAAGATGAGTCATAATTGATAAATGGTTTTAGGAACTATTAAGATATTATTTAAAATGAAAAAATGATTTGATAAAAATGTTGATAAATTTTCAAATTATTATTGACAACTATAAATATCAATATTAAAATATTAAAGTTTTAGAAATTTGTAAAATAAAATTATTATTATCTTAATTTAATTGTTGACAGTAAAAAAATGTCTTTTAAAAGTGTTTAAGATTATAATTTTTAACAAAATTTGGCAATTAATAATTTTTTTGACAGTTATAAATTTACAATTTGTAGGTTAGTAGATTTTTTTGATAATTTGATGATCTAATACTTTTATGAATAAGTTTAAGCAATTTGATAGTTGTGCATTGTATAATTTACTATTTTTGACAGTCTTAACTAATAAAAATAATTAAATTGTTTTTCATGGAGTTTTTCATTTTATTAGAAACGAAAAAGTGTAAAAGTTATTGAAATTTCAAAATTTAGTGCTATTTTTATAAATTTTGAAATGTAATTTTATTAAAAAATTAATTAATTTTCAACTATTTTGGATAAATTGTTGATATAATTGCATGAAATAAATGTAAAATTACATTATTGGTTCAAACTATCATTACAAAAAAATACAAATATTATGAAAAATTTACTTACCTATTATTTATTTTATTTTATTGCAATATTACATGATAAATCAGACACTATTTAATTGTTAAAAATCTTTGTCTTTCCTTGATCTGTGGAAAATTTTAGTTAAGTTGAAATTGGTAATGTTTTGGTTAAAATAAAAGTTGTTTGGTGAATTAGTTTATTATTTTTTATAGTTATTTATTACATAATCGATTACATTTTATTAATTATTTTAAATTGTAATATTGATGGATAGATGAGTTTTGTGATTCATTTGTTACTTTTTAGATGAGTGATTTTCTAATATTCTTACTATTTCTGTATGATTTTTCTGCTTAGCTTCATCTAAAGCAGTTTTGCCATCGTATCGACAAGTAGTATCTGCGTTGTGTGATAAAAGTAGTTTAACCATGTTAATTTTATTAAAGTAACATGCCAAATACAATGGTGTTCTTAAATAAGTATCTTTTAAATTAATATTGGTTCCTCTTTTTAATAAAAGTTTTGCAACCTGCTCAGAACTATAATAACATGAATCTATAAGAGGTGTCCAATTCGAATTACGACCAATATCAATAGTAGCTCCTCTTTCGAGGAGCAATTCTGTCGTACGATAACTATTGTATTGAGCACACCAATGCAATAAAGTTCTATTGCCACTATTAGTATGCATCTTATTCATATCGTAACCATTTTCTAAAATATATTCCACCACCTGATAATCGTCTTTTTTAATTGCAGATTCAATATATGTTGCTTCAATATGCGCCTTATAATCTATTAACAATTTAACTGATTTAAAATTTCCATTTTCACATGCATATGACAAAACATTTTTATTTTTGTCATGTTTAATACTAACATCGCTACCGTATTTTAACAGCTTTTCAACAACACGATCATGTCCATTTTTAACAGCAATTATTAAAGGAGTTTGATTACTTTTATCAATTACATCAACAGCAGCTCCTCTTTTGAGGATTAATTCTGCTGTTAGATAACTGTTAAAGAAAGCACATTCATGTAATAAAGTTTTTCCTTCACTATCTTGACTATCAATATTGTAACCGTTTATCAAAAAATATTCTACTATTTCATATTTGTCTTTAGATATTGCGGATTGCTGATAAGTAACATCGATATTATTTTTAAATTCTGTTAACAATTTTATAGATTCTAAATTTCCACTTGCACATGCGTAATGCGCGGCAGTTTTATTTTGATGTTTTGCATTTATATTTGCTCCGTTTTTTAATAATTTTTCAACAACACAATTATGACCACTTTCAGCAGCAATTATTAAAGGAGTTTCATTACAATCATTAACATAATTTACATTTACTTTAGATGTGATTAAGCTGTCGATGATATTTAAGCAGTTCATTTTTGAAGCTATCATTAACAATGTTTCTTTATTTTCACTCAATAATTTAACATCAAAGAAAGCATTAATTACATCTTTAGTATTGCCTAACTCATAAGTCATTTTATTGTCCTTATTTTTAATTGTGTAATCCGCACCACGATTCAATAATAATTTTACTACATCTGCCTTATCATGTTCAAACGCAACATGCAAGGGAGTGTTATTAAACAGATTTCTAATGTCAATAAACACATTTTTTTCTAAAAATATAGATACAACATTTATATTACCAAATTGGCATGCCGCATGTAACGGAGTATTTAACTCTTCATTTTTTGCTTTGATGTTGGCTCCATGTTCCAATAATAAATTGACCACTTCTTCGTTGCCAATTTGAGATCCGATGTGAAGCGCCGTATTGCCATCAATATCTTTTATTTCCAAATCCATTTTTCTTTTCAAAGTATTTTCGACTGCAGTTTTATCTCCACTTCTTACGGCATCAATAATTGTTGTATAATCGATTTCTTCTTCCATACCAGTAATTTCTTCGACTTTCTTAACAATTTGTTGGTTGGTTAAATTGTATTTAGTTTTAAGCATTGAACACAATATAGCCAGTAATTTATATAAATATTGATCGTCGTTATTTGTTTCGACATTGATTTGTTCATTGATTGTTCCACTAATTGTTGTCGCCATAATTACACAAAATTTGATTATCAGAACTTAATAGTTACTTGAATTTATTGAATAAACTGTAACTGAACCGATCGATCAGCGGCTTTAAATAAGTGTTATCTTATTGATTTTAATTGATAATAAAAATGTTAATGGATTTGTACAATAATAAATAATCTTGAACATACGATCACTGGATTACACATTTTTGATAGATTAGATTAAATTTTAATTTTAAATTCAATTCTAAGAATTCTCATTTATAATTTTTAAAAGCTTTATCGAAAATTATTTAAATCAATTTTTTTAAATAAATTAATAAATATTTTACTGCAATTGCATTATTTTTGACAGCTTCCAACTTATTAATGTGTTGTTTACAATATAAAACAGAGACGGTTTAAATTTTTTTGTGCCTTTCCCAAATTTTGAAATGAAGCATTCCTTTCTTAAAATTAAAACCAATATATTTAGCATTTGTCAAAATATTGAATGTGGATTATGAAAATAATAATTTCAATTTGATGTTTGATCAATTTTATTCAATCGTCGTTTTGTTTTTTTTTTTTAATTTAAGTTCAATCAACATTTGAAATGTCAAAAAGTAACATTTATCGACAATTGGTTATGGTGGCCATTTTGTATACATAAACGTTTTGTTTGGTGGGACATGGTTTGAAAATATAAAAAATAATTTTAAATTTGTGCAACTAGAAATTTCAAATTGCTGATAAGAAATTTTCATTCAAAATACATAAATTATTAAAAAAAAAGTTTGAAATTAATTTATATAAATTTTATTTAAAGCAGAAATAAACAAAATTTTGCTATAATAATAATAATAATAATAATAATACTTTATTCACGGTATAATCTTACCATTTACATCATTATACAGAGAGTTTATAAATGAATGGGATTATGTAATCACTTTAAATATGCCGCCTTTTTAAAATCGTCCACTATACTACATATGTTTTCATATGTTTGCTTGACAGCTGTCAAAGTTGATCTGTCAAAACAAATAGTTTAGTGAACAATTTAACAAAAGCGGCACATTTAAAGTGATTACATAATCCATTCATTTATAAACTACCTGTATATACATAAACAATGATGTTTCACAATACAAAAATAAAGAATACAAAAAACAACATACATAAAAGCGCACATATTAAACATTAGTCTGCATGACTGCTGACTTCTGAACGTAAATTTAGAGACACAAAATACATTAATATCAGTTGGTAAATTATTTGTAAATTTACATATTCTACCAAGTGGATTGTTGAAACCATAATTAGTAGAATGGGTAGACTCACGGAATAAAGAAGAATGCCTGTTGTGTCTATTATTAGGTGCTACATGAAATGGAAGAGTACCAAGTAGCTCCGGACAATCAATCTCAGACATAATTAATTTACGCAAGAACGACAATTCAGCTCTTTTGCGGCGAATCTTCAATGGCGATAGGTTGTACAATGAAGCAATGTAGCAGTAATCATAATTTACAGATAATATGCCCGATTTATAAGACAATAAACGACAAAACAGGACTCCAAACTGACGGAGCATACTCTAAATGCAAACGCACCAAAGCACAATATAAAAGTTTTAATGTACTGGCTGATAAATCCGCGGACATTCTATATACAAATCCTAACATTTCTATGGCACGATTGCACATGATGTTTATATATTCAACAAATGTAAGTTTATGATCAAAAATAACGTTTATTTGTGTGATTTGGTCCAACACTTTTATGTCAATTATATAGTTAAAAGAAATTTTACATAAAGTTCTATGGAAACTTATTGAAAAACATTTATAAGCATTAAAGAATAATTTATTAATAAAACACCAAGTATTTATAGAATCCAAGTCCAGTTGTAAAAGATGGCAGTCATTGAGAGATGATAATCTTCTATACATTTTTAAATTATCCGCAAATAAAAGTAATGACGATGAATTGATATACTGTGGGATATCATTAATGAAAAGCAAAAATAAAATTGGTCCACAATAAGATCCTTGAGGAACACCAGATGAAACAAGAATGGGCTGTGACAAAAAGTTATTAATTTTTACACACAGCGTGCGATTACTCAAAAAGCTGAATAACCAGGAAGTAACATCATGATGAAATCCCAGAACAATCAAAATATTATGGCTCACACGATCAATCGCCTTTGAAAAATCGGTGTAGATTGAGTCAACTTGTACTTTAGATTCAAATGCATTTAAAATATCATTTTCATAACAGAGTAAATTAGTAAGTGTGGAACGCCCTTCACGAAACCCATGCTGCTCTTCTATTAAGATGCTTTTGCATATCCATTGCAACTGACCAGTTACAATTTTATCGAACAATTTACGTATAGCAGATTGAATGCAAATGCCTCTATAGTTAGTGATAATCTCTTTGGCTCCAGATTTAAACAAAGGCGTAATATAGCTTTGTTGGAAATTTAATTTTATTCAATAAAGCATTGAAAAGTAAGTGCAATGGCTTAACAATAGAATAAATGCACTTTTTTAACAGTAAAGAAGGAATGCCGTCGGGTCCAACGCTTAAATTACATTTAAGGTTTTCAATTCCCTTAAAAACATAACACAAACTAATAAAAAAATTTGAATGTATTACGTTATTATTAAAATTAAACAATGGAGTTGGATGAGTTTCGTTATCATAGACTGAAGAAAAAAAATCTGCAAAATTAGTTACAAAGTCGTTCCCATTATTACAAATTTGATCTTTATAATACATTGTGGCTGGAAAACCATTAGTTTTTTTGTTGTCATTAACAAATCTCCAAAAATGTTTTGGATTATTTTAAATTTTATTTTCAATTTGTAAAATATATTGCTCGTATTGATGTGCACTGAAATTTTTGCACGTAGTACGAATAGATTGGAATTCATTATAGTCCAACAATAGTTTTGAAGATTTATAACGTTTGTGTATAGTTTTCTTGAGTTTAGTAAGTGATATCAATTCTTTGTTGAACCAAATAGGAAAATTGCTTTCACGCCACATTTTTTTAGGGACAAAACAATCAATAACATAATCGATTACAGAGTAAAATACATCAAGGCACATATCAATATCACAGTTATAAAATAGTGCAGTCCAATCAACATTCAACAAATAATTATTGATTGCGTTGTTGTAGTTAAAATCATTAAAAATATAATTACAATTTAAAATATCACATTTTATAGTTAACAAGTACGCAGTAAGGTGTTGGCTTAAATTTAACAAAACATCTACAGCTTCTATCACAGAAATATCACGATCGTTAGTAAAACATAAATCTAAAAACACACCCTCACTATTAGGAATAGAAATGCATTGTACGCAGTTTAAGAACACAAATGAATTAGCTACTAAATGAGCAGGGTAACTATTATTACAAAATATTTCTATACCTAAATCATCGTTAACCGAAGATGCTGCAGGTAGGTTGTAATCGCCCAATAAAACTAGTTTACTGCTTGGAAACTCGTCGGCAATAGATTTGACGGAATAACAATGGTCAAGATATTTATCACTAGTTGAATTAGGTGGTAAATATACTGCACAAATTATATAAAACACAAGATTAAACTTAACAACTACAAACAAATGTGTTTAACACTAATAAACGTGGGGTAAAGTAATACAAATTTGAGGTGAATTTTGATAGCAATTAAAACACCACCTCCGCTTTGTTTAGAGCTTGTAAGGGCCAAGCAAACACACCTAAATAAATGATACCCTTTTAGATTTAATTCAGAGTCACTGATGTCTAGAGAAAGTTAGGTTTCAGTAAAAACAATTACATCGTAGTCTGATACGGCTACAGCTAGCAAGAGTTTCTAGAGTTTAGTTTTTAAACCCCCAACGTTCTGGTAGTAGATGGAAAAGCCGTTATCATTCCTGAAGATGAGTCCAAGCTGTTGACAGAATTCAGGCTCCGAAAATCCATTGGAGATGAAGCAAGAACATTTTGTGAACGACCCTAACTCACAATTTTTTTGACAGCAATGTTAGCTGGTCAAAAGTCTTTGCAAAGAATAGCTTGGCTGGAACCGAGACCTTAAAGCTACTGTAACTTCCAGATTGTACAGCTAGATCTACACCGTGCAGGTGGAAGCAATTGAATTTTCTCATTAATAATAGTTGGTGTAACTACACAAGGCATACATTCTTGAATACGAATTTTGTATTCAAGTATTACCTTATCTTTGTCTGCAATCTTCTCTTCAAGATACAATACTTTATCTAATAGCAATTTATTGTTAGACCGAACTTCATCTAACAAAACTTGATACAGTACGATAGTCTCTTTATAAAGCCTGGGAAGTTCAGAATTGTCAAGTTCGAATGACGTACCACAGTGGCATTTTTTATGACGAATTACGCAACTGTTATGAAATATAATTCCACAACTATGCTACGCCAGATTGTGCATCACTTCTGCATTTGCACGCTTGACCGGACATAATAATAAATTAAAATTTATTAACTATAAAAGTGATTAAATATTTAGAAATAAAAAATAATACAAGGATACACAATTCACACCGGTGCGGCCCTTCACCTGGGGACTAACTACAAAACAAACAAAAGCAGACCACGGTTGGAATAACACAAGAAAACAAAGGAGTGTTTAAAACAAACTTAAAATATAAAATCACAAATTAAAAGAAAACAAGTTACGCCACTGGTAAGAATATTGCTTTGCACTGTGCGGATGAGAATGCATGGGCGGCGACTATAAATTTAAGTTAAGTTTCAATAAACAAACTTTACCATCAATTTTACTGAATAATGATTAAGACAGATAGCACAAGCAATCACAAATATAATTATCAGTACGTTAGGTAAAACTTCACAATTAAAAACACTTATAAACACTTGAAATTGAAAGTATTGAAGTAAAATATCATAATTCAGTGCTGTGCAGTGCAGTAAAAACTCAGTATATAGTATATTATAACAGATTATAACTTAATTTTGATTCTTTCTGACAATATTTTATAACAAACTTCTGATTTCTAACAATATTTTGATGTTTTAAAACCAGATATTGCTATTTTTGATATTTTATGAGAAGAAAATGCAGTTTATAGCTCAATTTGAGTGCTTTCTGATAATATTTTAAAATTTTAATGTTTTTTTGCCATTTCTCGGATTCTCTTATTTCTGATTTTTTATCAGTAAAGTTTGGACTTTTTAATAGTTTATGATGAAATTTAAAAAATTGCGCATGATTTTTTTCAATATTTTGCGGTGCGACTCAAAACATCCCATCTACGCCACTGAACACTATATAAACGGCAACAATTGTTATCAAAAACCTTTTAGAAAATTAATTATATTGCAAAACTCATTCATTAAAAAATGCACAAAAATCTCTCATAAAACTCATTTGTTAGATTAAATTCATAAAATCTATAAAATCCGATGAAAATTTGGCTTAAAGTATAAAAATCAGGCTTTTAATACAATAATTTGAACTTAATTTTATCAAACTAAATGTGAATTGTAAAAATCTATCTTATTTGTACACAAATTCTGCTGATTGGTTTGGAAATTTGTATTAAAGTACAAAAATGATGTTTGCTTTTTTGATATTTTTTAGACATTTTGACGCAGTATTTTGCTTATTAGAGTTTGAGGCCTGTTTAAACAAATTTGACAGTAGAATTAATAGTTAGAAACAGGGAATTATATAAATTATGATTCAACAATTTCCATGAAATTAAAATGCAATTTTTTGACAAAATATAACAATTTTATGTTAGTTTGACAGATTTTCGATGATAATTTGACAATTATAAAACAATTGACAGTGACAACTAACTATAAAAATAGTAACTAATGTCTTTCAACATAATATTTGAGAGAGTAATCAGATGTCAAATTATACTACTTGATATACATATTTTATTTAAAATGTTTCAATTTGATAGTTAATGACAGAAAACAGTTTTTGACTATTTTTACTGATAATAATAATAAATATCAATAATATTTTTTATTTGACTTGTTCAGCATTTTTCACTTTTAACAGTTTATTGACTTAATAAACATTTATTAGAAATTTAAAAAAAATTGTTACAATTTAAAAGCATTATAGACGATTCAAAAACATATTTTATACAGTTCTCAATTAATTTAAGCTCAATATATCAGTTTGCAGTTGATTAGTCCATATACTTATTTTTTTTTTACTCATAAGTCGCTTTGCGATTAGCTATAAGTTAGTATTTTCTATTTATAACATAGTATGTCGCTTCACGATTGATTGAAAGTTGATTTAACTATTTTAAGATTAATAAATTGCTTCGCAACTGATTAGTAATTAACTTATCTTTTTTTTTACTCGGAAAATCACTTTGCAATTGACTAGAATTTATTGTTTTCTATTTATAGCTTAGTATATTGCTTCGCGATTGATTGGAAGTTGATTTAACAATTTAAAGCTCAACTTATCGCTTTGCGATTGATTAGTAATAGATTTAACTCGTGTTTGACTCATAAGTCGCTTCGCGATTGGCTAGAAGTGAGTGTTTTCTGTTTATAACTTAACGTGTCGCTTCGCAATTGATTGGAAGTTGATTTAACTATTTTAAGCTCAACTTATCGCTTCACGATTGATTAGTAATAAATTTAACTCTTTTTTGACTCATAAGTCGCTTTGTGGTTGACTAGAAGTGAGTGTTTTCTGTTTATAACTTAATGTGTCGCTTCACGATTGATTGGAAGTTGATTTAACTGATTTAAGCTCAACTTGTCGCTTCGCGATTGATTAGTAATAGATTTAATTCTTTTTTGACTCATAAGTCGCTTCGCGATTAACTAGAAGTGAGTGTTTTCTGATTATAACTTAATGTGTCGCTTCGCGATTGATTGGAAGTTGATTGAATTATTTTAAGCTCAACTTGTCGCTTTGCGATTGATTAGTAATAAATTTATCTTTTTTTTTGACTCATAAGTCGCTTCGCAATTGGCTAGAAGTGAGTGTTTTCTGTTTATAACTTAATGTGTCGCTTCGCAATTGATTAGAAGTTGATTTAATTATTTTAAGCTTAATAAGTCGCTTTGCTATTGACACTTATGTAGCAACAAATTGTTTCCCAATCAATTGTTGTTAATTTAGCAATATGTCGCTTCGCGATTGACAGAAAATACTTAAACAAACAATTTGTCGTTTTGCGATTGACCTTGAGTAGCAACAATTGATTCCCAATCAATTATTGCTAATTTAGCAATATGTTGCTTTGCAATTGACAGAAAATAATAAAACAAACAATTTGTCGCTTTGCGATTGACACTTGAGTAGCAACGAATTGATTCCCAATCAATAGTTGCTAATTTAGCAATATGTCGCTTCGCGATTGACAAAAAATATTAAAACAAACAATTTGTCTCTTTGCAATTGATATTTGAGTAGCAACAAATTGATTCTCAATCAACTGTTGTTAAATTAGCAATATGTCACTTCGCAGTTGACAAAAAATATTTAAACAAACAATTTGTCGCTTCGCGATTGACCTTGAGTAGCAACAAATTGATTCCCAATTAATTGTTGCTAACTTAGTAATATGTCGCTTCGCGATTGACACAAAATATTAAAACAAATTTTACAAACAATATTTTGAATGCTTTTTGACAGATATTAATTTTTTTTTGACATTGACAAATTCATAGTTTCTATTATTGATGATAATAAATGTCGGACGTTGTTTGCGTTGCCATGGTTACCGAATGTTATTTTTTTGAGCGGTTCACTGGCACGCGGATTTGGCAAGTGTATCGGCGGTTCCGCTTTTAATCTCTTATTACATCACCGGCATAGAATGTTTGTAACGTGCAGGTTGCGACGAGTTTGATTTAGGGCTGATCTTAAAGTTATTGCTAGCGAGCGAGCAAGAATATGATAAAAAAAGGGGTTCCCCGTCCCCCAAACAAAAAGCATAACACGATTTAGAGGGGTCGTGAATGTGTGTGCTTGAACTTGAATGAAAATTGCGGCACGAGTGGGGGTGAGGGTGCGCGAGTCCCGTTTTATTGATCAGGGTTGGTTGGCAAAGTTAAAAGAGGTGGTGGGGGCGGTCGACGTTGGAGGGTTGATTATCGACTCTGCCGCGAATGTCGTAGTAAACAGTGGTGGTAGGAGAAGATATAAAGAGTGGCCGTGTCCTGCAGTGCCGGTGGTGATGCCTTCGTGAAGACGTTTCATATTATCTATACGGTGGGTAGGTGGTGATATGTCCTCCATATCCGCCCAGGGGGTGGTGGAACGAGCATCCGCCGAACTGTCGAAACGCATCAATGGCCTCCGCGGCAGCAAGCACCACTCCGCCAAGGGCAGCGTTATGGAACGCGTCACTAATGTCTTCTGCGGCAGCAGCAATAACGCCTCGGTTACGGCAGCGACGACCGCCCCCGAGAAACCGTCCCGTCTGCTTCCATCGAGAGGCTCCAGCAATAAAATCCTTCAGCACAATCACAACAACGTCCAGAATCAGCAGCAGCGTAAGGCGCCGCGCTGTCTGCCCCAGGTGCACCTCGGATGGGAACAGCTGATCATGGATGAGCGCTTTCTTGCGCGTTTCTTCCTTTATTTCACAGCTGGCGAGAGGTGCACTCTGGCACAAGTATGCACACGATGGCGAGACGTTCTCTATAGATCACCCAGATACTGGTCGGGATTAATACCGGTACTGCAGTGTAGGGAATTAAGGGGCGCCCAGAGTCCCGAAAGGGCACGTCTCTACTCGTCGCTACTGCGACGCGGATTTCATAGTTTGTGCTTGATGGGCGCCTCCGATGAGGATGCCTTAGACCTAGTTAGCTCTTTTCCGTTAGCTTCCAAACACGTGCATTCGCTCAGTCTCAGATGTTCGAGCATCACCGACCGAGGACTGGAAACACTGCTCGACCATCTTCAGGTAAATGTCACTAAATATCAATTTATGCCAAAATGTCAAACAGATTAAATTGAGCCAAACGATATGTTTGACAGTTAAATTAAAACCTTTTAACTGTCAAACATGTTTCCACTATCAAAAACATTTATAAACTGTCAAACTTGTGTTTTAACAGTCAAAGTTTGTCACAAATGTTATAACTGTCAAATTGTATGTATTTCAAAATAAGGTAAATGTCAATCTATCCTGTCAAACGTTGCGTACGTCAATCACCATTTTGACAGATTGCTAAAAACGTTAAAAATTTGACAGTTTTCACGGTATTTGTAATTTTCCCAGACTCAATGACAGTTAATTCACCAATTTGACAGTTCAGTCTTTGTTTCGATATTTACTGTTCTGACATTTTATTCACTAATGCTATATCAAAATCTCTATTTTGACAGTTTGTTATTGATATTTTTGTCACATGATTTGCTGTCAAACTTGTCCCTTAAACCTAACCTAACTGTCAAAACCCGTTAAAAATGTGTTTAATTTGACATATGATAATTTTGTATCAATTGTCAAAAATGCTATAACTCTCAAAAATGCTATAACTGTCAAATTGTGTTTCAATGTGTAAGTAAATGTGATAGCTATCAAAGTTTGTTAAAAACGTGATAACTGTCAAAGTTTGTTAATAATGCTGGAACGGTCAAAGTTTGTCAAAAATGCTGGAACTGTCAAAGTTTGTCAAAAACGCTGCAACTGTTAAGGTTTATCAAAAATATAATGACTGTCAAATATAATAAATGTGATAACTGTCAAAATTCCAAAAATGCTTTAACTGTCAAAAATGCTAAAAACGCTATAACTGTCAAAAATGGCAAAAATGCTATAACTGTCAAATTGTGTTTTAAGGTGTAGTAAATTACTTGCTGTCAAGGTTTGTCAAAAATGCTGAAACTGTCAAAGTTTGTCAGAAATGCTGAAACTGTCAAAGTTTGTCAAAAATGCTGCAACTGTTAAGGTTTATCGAAAATATAATGACTGTCAAATATAATAAATGTAATAACTCAAAAATGCTGAAACTGTCAAGTTTGCAAAAATGCTGAAACTATCAAAGTTTGTCAAAAGTGCTGAAATTGTCAAAAACGTAATTACTGTCAAGGTTTGTTAGTAATGCTGCAACTGTCAAAGTTTGTCAAAACTATAATAACTGTCAAAGTTTTCAAAAATGCTATAAATGTTAAAATTTGATAAAAATGTTTAACTGTCAAAGTTTGTCAAAAGTGTGGTATCTGTCAAGGTTTGTTAAAAATGCTAAAACTGTCAAAGTTTGTCAAAAACGCTGAAACTGTCAAAAACGTGATAACTGTCAAGGTTTGTTAGTAATGCTGCAACTGTCAAGGTTTGTTAGTAATGCTGCAACTGTCAAGGTTTGTCAAAAATATAATAACTGTCAAAGTTTCCAAAAATGCTTTAACTGTTAAAATTTTATAAAAATGCTACAACTGTCAAAGTTTGTCAAAAGTGTAGTATCTGTCAAGGTTTGTCAAAAATGTTGAAACTGTCAAAGTTTGTCGAAAAAGCTGAAACTATCAAAGTTTGTCAAAAGTGCTGAAACTATGAAAATTTGTCAAAAATGCTGAAACTGTCAAAAACGTGATAACTGTCAAGGTTTGTTAGTCATAACTATCAAGGTTTGTCAAAAATATAATAACTGTCTAAGTTTCCAAAAATGCTTTAACTGTTAAAATTTTATAAAAATGCTACAACTGTCAAAGTTTGTCAAAAGTGTAGTATCTGTCAAGGTTTGTCAAAAATGTTGAAACTGTCAAAGTTTGTCGAAAAAGCTGAAACTATCAAAGTTTGTCAAAAGTGCTGAAACTATCAAAATTTGTCAAAAATGCTGAAACTGTCAAAAACGTAATAATTGTCAAGGTTTGTTAGTCATAACTGTCAAGGTTTGTCAAAAATATAATAACTGTCAAAGTTTCCAAAAATGCTATAACTGTTAAAATTTTATAAAAGTGGTATAACTGTCAAAAGTTTGTTAAAAATGTGATATCTGTCAAAGTTTGTCAAAAATGCTGAAACTGTCAAAGTTTGTCAAAAATGCTGAAACTATTAAAATTTGTCAAAAACGCTAAAACTTTCAAAAATGTAATAACTGTCAAATTTTGTTTCAAAATATAATAAATGGGATAGCTGTCAAAGTTGCCAAAAATGCTATAATTGTTAAAGTTTGATAAAAATGCTAAAACTGTAAGTTTGTCAAAAATGCTAAAACTGTCAAAGTTTGTTAGTAAAGCTGGAACTGTCAAAGTTTGTCAAAAATATAATAACTGTCAAAGTTGCCAAAAATGCTATAACTGTTAAAATTTAATAAAAGTGCTATAACTGTCAAAGTTTGTCCAAAATGCTGAAACTATCAAAATTTGTCAAAAATGCTGAAACTGTCAAAGTTTGTCAAAAATGCTGAAACTGTCAAAAACGTGATAACTGTCAAGGTTTGTTAGTAATAACTGTCATGGTTTGTCAAAAATATAATAACTGTCAAAGTTGCTAAAAATGCTATAACTGTTAAAATTTAATAAAAGTGCTATAACTGTCAAAGTTGGTTAAAAGTGTAATAATTGTCAAAGGTTTGTCAAAAATGCTGAAACTGTCAAAAATGTGATAACTGTCAAATTTTGTTTCAAAATATAATAAAAGTGATGTCAAAGTTGTCAAAAATGCTATAACTGTCAAATTGTGTTTTAAGGTGTAGTAAATGTAATAACTGTCAAGGTTTGTCAAAAATGTGATAATTGTCAAAGTTTGTCAAAAATGCTGAAACTGTCAAAAATGGTTTTTGTATATACCGTGAATAAAGTATTATTATTATTAACTGTCAAAGTTGCCAAAAATGCTATAACTGTCAAAATTTGTCAAACATGCTAAAACTGTTAAAATTTGTCAAAAGTGTGATAACTATCAAAGTTTGTCAAAAATGCTATAACTGTTAAAGTTTGATAAAAGTGCTACAACTGTCAAGGTTTGTCAACAATGCTGTAACTGTCAAAGTTTGCCAAAAACGTAATAACTGTCAAGGTTTGCTATTAATGCTGCAACTGTTAGAATTTGTCAAATTGTGTTTCAAAATATCAATCAATGCTTTTACAGTCAAATTTAAAATTAACTGTCAAATGTAGCATAGCACATAACTGTCAATCTATCACACAAACTGTCAATAAATGCTATAACTGTCAAACAGTGTTTTAACATACACTAAATGTGATAACTGTCAAAGTTTGCCAAAAATGTGATAACTGTCAAAGTTTGCCAAAAATGTGATAACTGTCAAAGTTTGTCAAAAATGTAATAATTGTCAAAAATTTAATAACTGTCAAAAAGTGTTAATATAAAAATGCTGTTACTGTCAAAAATGTTGTAACTGTCAAATTGTGTTTCAAAACATATTAAATTGTGCCACGGTAGGCATTTAGTGTGTCTTGGCACATATTTAATCAAAAAATATTGACATTTTAAAATGTCGATTGAGAACTATTGAGTCACGAGACGCACATAATTTAAACAAATTGATAAGTTTGCTATTGACAGTTGTAACAAATAACTATTATTGTATCACGGTAGGCATTTCTGCGTTTAATGTGTCACGGCACATATATAACCTACAAATATTGACTATTATTGAGTTAAGTTTGCAATTGTGACAAAAAAATATATATTGTGTCACGGTATGCATTTTTAGACTTGATGTGTCACGGCACATATACATATAACCTAAAAGCATTGATTACTATTAAGTTTGCAGTTGACCGTTGTGGCAAAAATAATAGTGTGTCACGGTAAGCATTTTTGCGTATAGTGTGTCACGACACATACATATATAACCTACAAATATTGATTAATATTGAGTTAAGTTTGCAATTGTGACAAAAAATATATTGTGTCACGCCATGCATTTTCAGGCTTAATGTGTCACGGCACATATGTAACCTAAAAACATTGATTATTATTGAATTAAGTTTGCAGTTGACAATTGTGTCAAAAACTATATTGTGTCACGGTAAGCATTTTTGTGCTTAATGTGTCACGGAACATATATAACCTAAAAATATCGACTATTATTGAGTTAAGTTTGCAATTGTGACAAAAAATATATTGTGTCACGGCGAGCATTTTTAGGCTTAAGGTGTCACGGCACATATGTAACCTAAAAACATTGATTATTGAATTAAGTTTACAGTTGACAATTGTGTCAAAAACTATATTGTGCCACGGTAGGCATTTGTGCTTAATGTGTCACGGTACATATATAACCTACAAATATTGACTATTATTGAGTTAAGTTTGCAATTTTGACAAAAAATATATTGTGTCACGGCATGGATTTGTAAGCTTAATGTGTCACGGCACATATATAACCTAAAAACATTGATTATTATTGAGTTTGCAATTGAGTTGAGACAAAAAATTATTATTGTGTCACGGTAGACATTTATGCTTAATGTGTCACGGCACATATATAACCTACAAATATTGATTACTATTAAGTTAAGTTTGCAATTGTAACACAAATATATTGTGTCACGGCATGCATTTTTTAGGTTTAATGTGTCACGGCACAAAATAACCTAAAAACATTGATTACTATTAAGTTAAGTTTGCAGTTGACAGTTGTAATAAAAATAATAATATGTCACGGCACACTTATAATCTAAAAAATATTAATACTTTACTGAATTACGTACTTAACCTAAAATATATCGACAAATGTCACAAAAAAATGGCATTTAGTTACGTTAACAGGCAAACAATATCAAAGTTAATTTAAATTCCTCCATAAAAGCTATACAATGCTAATAATACCCAAATGAACGCTTTCTAAACAATAAATTATTCATTGATTCACCCCGTTTTATCGTTACAAAAGACGACCACGGCTGCTCGTTGTTTTGCTATTTATCGGTTCAGTAATTAGTTTGCTAATTGTGTTTGCGGCATTTGCGGAATCTGATGTGTTGGAAGGAATCAATCGGAAACACAGACGGAATCAGCGGTTTACGTTTAATTGATTTATTCCAATCAGTGGACAGGAATAGAGAGAGAGATAATGCGACCTACTAATTCATCGCAAAAATTTAGGATCTTTTAATTTTAAAATATTTGATAAATAGTTGGCGTGTGTACAACTGTACTGTGTGCAGTACCAAGCATTTATCATACACAAAGAGCACGCGAACGTTTCATTTATGCATTTCTGGTCGCGTTGTTGTGTTGAGTTGTGTTTGTATGTGTGACCCTCACCCGGAAATCTCGTCCGGTCGATAAATATATTTCCTGAGGGGGCGAAAAACTTGAAAAAAGTAAATAAAACAAAAGGTTACTTCACTATTATCAATTAATAATGTGTACCCGGTACTTTCACCAAAAGTAATTTAACAATTAATCATCCGCCATTTTGGTATTAGCAGAGATTAAGCATTCAAATTGCATCAAAATTTGTTAAAAGTATTGATTAATTAAATTTGGAAAAGCAAAGTTAATTGAAAATTTCTATAAAATTTACTAAAATTTCATCAATAATCATCCGCCATTTTGTTATTAGCAGGATTTAGGCAACCAAATTGCACCAAAATATGTTTATGATATTGAATAATAGAATTAAATTTTTTTATTAGTTTCCTGCAAAGATTTTCTAAGATACTTAAGGATTTCCATCAAATTTACAAAAATTTCTTCAATAGTTATCCGCCATTTTGTTATTACCAAAAAGTAGGCAACCAAATTGCAACAAGCTATGTCTAAAATATTGATTAACTTATTTAGAATATTTCATTAATTTCCTGCAAAGATTTCCTGAGATACTCAAAGATTTCCATCAAATTTACAAAAATTTCTTCAATAATCATCCGCCATTTTGTTATAAGCAGGAATTAAGCAACCAAATTGCACCAAAATATGTTTATGATATTGATTAACATATTTAGAAAATTTCATTAATTTCCTGTAAAGATTTCCTGAGATACTCAAAGATTTCCATCAAATCTACGAAAAAAAAATCAGTAATCATCCGCCATTTTGTTATTAGCAAGAGTTAGGCAACCAACTTGCACCAAAGTATGTTTATGATATTGATTAACATATTTAGCAAATTTTGTTGATTTCCTGCAACGATTTCCTAAGTTACTCAAGGATTTTCATCAAATTTACAAATATTTCATCAATAATCATCCGCTATTTTGTTATTAGCAGGATTTACTAAACCAAATTGCACCAAAATATGTTTATAATAATGATTAACATATTTAAGAAGTTTCGTTAATTTCCTGCAAAGATTTCCTGAGATACTCAAAGATTTCCATCAAATTTACAAAAAATTCTTCAATAATCATCCGCCATTTTGTTATTAGCAGGAATTAGGTAACCAAATTGCACCAAAATTTGTTTATAATAATGATTAATATATTTAGAAAATTTCATTGATTTCCTGCAAAGAATTCCTAAGATACTCTAAGATTTCCATCAAATTTACAAAAATTTCTTCAATAATCATCCGCCATTTTGTTATTAGCAGGAATTAAGCAACCAAATTGCACCAAAATATGTTTATGTTATTGATTAACATCTTTGGAAAATTTCATTAGATTCCTGCAAAGATTTCTTGAGATACTCAAAGATTTCCATCAAACTTACAAAAAATTATTTAATAATCATCCGCCATTTTGTTATTAGCAAGGATTAGGCAACCAAAGTGCACCAAAATATGTTTCATTAATTGATTAACATATTTAAAAAAAATCATAAAATTCCTGCAAAGATTTCCTGAGTTATTCAAGGATTTCCATCAAATTTACAAAAATTTAATCGATAATCATCCGCCATTTTGTTATTAGCAGGAATTAGGCAACCAAATTGCACTAAAATATGTGAAAAAATTTAATTAACTAATTTGAAAAGTTTCCTGCAAACTTTTCTTGAAATAATTGATAAATTTGTTCTACTTGAATTTAAGCGTTACTACATTGAAGTGTTGCCAACATAAGCGATTGTAATTTATCTATCCGAAATACAATTATTAATAAATTATTGAAGCGGAATGCGGCACAATCGTGACGCCGTTGGGGTTGGGGGTATAAGTGAGACATTTGGCCGAACTCCAAAATGAGCTGGCCGAATCTTTTCCTTTTCTTGGCGCCCGCTTGGCCGACCTTAAGATATTTATTTGCATTTTAGGGCAAATTCATCACAGTTATGAGAGAAAAATAAACTATCATCAACTTAAACTGTCAAAATATAAATTGTCAATTATTAAATCTGACATTTTTGTTATTTTGTTGCAGGCCCTGTTCGAATTAGAGTTGGCTGGTTGCAACGAGATCACGGAAACCGGTCTGTGGGCGTGCCTGAATCCGAGGATCGTTTCGCTGACCCTCACCGACTGCATTAACGTAGCGGACGAGGCGGTAGGTGCCGTCGCCCAGCTGCTACCCGCCCTCTACGAGTTCTCCCTGCAGGCGTACCACGTGACGGACGCCGCACTCTGTTACTTTTCGCCCAAACAAAGCAACTCGCTCAACATCCTGCGGTTGCATTCTTGCTGGGAACTGACGAACCACGGCGTCGTTAACATCGGTAAATTTTATCATAGCAACCAAATCAAATGTCAAAGTTATAACTTAAATGATAGGCAGATGTCAAAATGAGCTACATTAACAACTGATAAATGTCAAAATATTGACAATCTGTCAATCATTTTATAATGTCTAAGTTGTCAAAATAACAATCTGTCTAAACATTATAAAATGTCAAAATTATTAAAATATTGACACAATTTGTCCAAATATTGATAACCTGTCAAAACTTGACAGATGTAAAAACAGGAATTTGTAGTTAATTCTGTTTGTAGTGCACTCGCTGCCCAATCTGACGGTGCTCAGTTTGTCTGGATGCAGCAAGATCACGGACGACGGCGTCGAACTGATAGCCGAGAACCTGCAGAAGTTGAGGTCGCTCGATCTGTCATGGTGTCCACGAATCACCGATGCTGCCTTGGAGTACATAGCGTGCGATCTTAATCAACTAGAGGAATTAACTTTAGACAGGTAATGCAAACTAACAATCTATCAAAATTTTACAAGTCGAATGTCAAAATAATTTCAGATGTGTACATGTGACTGATATTGGAGTAGGATATATTTCAACAATGTTATCATTGTCGGCTCTCTACCTGCGATGGTGTTCACAGTTAAGAGATTTCGGACTGCAACACCTGTGCGGGATGCGCAATTTGCAGATACTATCATTAGCAGGTGAGAAATGAAATAAAATAAATTATGTAGTTAATAGGTAGGCAACCAACTATACAGGTGCATACTTGGTTGCATAAATAAATTTAAAAAAATTAACTTAGTAGCAGTAACCACATCTATTGACAACTATCTTGTTTTTCAAATAAATAATTTGATGCAATTAGGTCAATTTATTCCTGCTAATAACAAAATGGCGGATGATTATTGAAGAAATTTTTGTAAGTTTGATGGAAATCCTTGAGTATCTCAGGAAATCTTTGCAGGAATTCAATGAAATTTTCCAAATATGTTAATCAATATAATAAACATATTTTGGTGCAATTTGGTTGCTTAATTCCTGCTAATAACAAAATGGCGGATGATTATTGAAGGAATTTTTGTAAATTTGATGGAAATCCTTGAGTCTCTCAGGAAATCTTTGCAGGAAATTAATGAAATTTTCTAAATATGCTAATCAATGTTTTAAACAGATTTTAGTGCAATTTCGTTGCCTAATTCCTGCTAATAACAAAATGGCGGATGATTATTGAAGAAATTTTAGTAAATTTGATGGAAATCTTTGAGTATCTTAGGAAATCTTTGCAGGAATTTGATGAAATTTAATAAATATCTTAATTAATATTATAAACATATTTTCGTGCAATTTGGATGCTTAATTCCTGCTAATAACAAAATGGCGGATGATTATTGAAGAAATTTTTGTAAATTTGATGGAAATCCTTGAGTATCTCAGGAATTCTTTGCAGGAAATCATTAAAATTTCTTAAATATGTTATTCAATGTTATAAACATATTTTCGTGCAATTTGGATGCTTAATTTTTGCTAAAAACAAAATGGCGGATGACTATTGAAGAAATTTTTGTAAATTTTATGGAAATCTTTGAGTATCTCAGGAAATCTCTGCAGGAATTTAATGAAATTTCCTAAATATGTTAATCAATATCATAAACATATTTTGGTGCAATTTGGTTGCCTAATTCCTGCTAATAACAAAATGGCGGATGATTATTGAAAAAATTTCTGTAAATTTGTTGGAAATTCTCGAGTATCTCAGAAAATCTTTGCAGGAATTCAATGAAATTCTCCAAATATGTTAATCAATATCATAAACATATTTGGGTGCAATTTGGATGCTTAATTCCTGCTAATAACAAAATGGTGGATGATTATTGAAGAAATTTTTGTAAATTTGATGGAAATCTTTGAGTATCTCAGGAAATCATTGCAGGAAATTAATGAAATTTTCTAAATATGTTAATCAATATTATAAACATATTTTGGTGCAGTTTGGTTGCTTAATTCCTGCTAATAACAAAATGGCGGATGATTATAAAAGAAATTTCTGTAAATTTGATGGAAATCCTTGAGTATCTTAGGAAATCTTTGCAGGAATTCAATGAAATTTTCCAAATATGTTAATCAATATCATAAACATATTTTGGTGCAATTTGGTTGCTTAATTCTTGCTAATAACAAAATGACGGTAGATTATTGAAGAAATTTTTCCAAATTTGATGGAAATCCTTGAGTATCTTAGGAAATCTTTGCAGGAATTCAATGAAATTTTCCAAATATGTTAATCAATATCATGAACATATTTTGGTGCAATTTGGTTGCCTAATTCCTGCTAATAACAAAATGGCGGATGATTATTGAAGACATTTTAGTAAATTTGATGGAAATCTTTGAGTATCTTAGGAAATATTTGCAGGAATTCAATGAAATTTTCCAAATATATTAACCAATATCATAAACATATTTTGGTGCATTTTGGTTGCTTAATTCTTACTAATAACAAAATGGCGGATAATTATTGAAGAATTTTGTGTAAATTTGATGGAAATCTTTGAGTATCTCAGGAAATCTTTGCAGGAATTCAATGAAATTTTCCAAATATGTTAATCAATATCATAAACATATTTTGGTGCAATTTGGTCGCCTAATTCTTGCTAATAACAAAATGGCGGATAATTATTGAAGAAATTTTTGTAAATTTGATGGAAATCTTTGAGTATCTCAGGAAATCTTTGCAGGAATTCAATGAAATTTCCTAAATCAGTTAATCAATATCATAAACATATTTTGGTGCAATTTGGTTGCTAAACTCCTGCTAATAACAAAATGGCGGATGATTATTGAAGAATTTTTTGTAAATTTGATGGAAATCTTTGAGTATCTCAGGAAATCTTTGCAGGAATTTGATGAAATTTAATAAATATCTTAATTAATATTATAAACATATTTTGGTGCAATTTGGTTGCTTAACTCGTGCTAATAACAATATGGCGAATGATTATTAAAGAAATTTTTGTAAATTTGATTGAAATCTTTGAGTATCTCAGAAAATATTTGCAGGAAATTAATGTAACTTCCTAAATATGTTAATCACTGTAATAAACATATTTTGCTGCAATTTGGATGCTTAATTCCTGCTAATAACAAAATGGCGAATGATTATTGAAGAAAATTTTGTAAATTTGATGGAAATCCTTGAGTATCTCAGGAAATCTTTGCAGGAATTCAATGAAATTTTCCAAATATGTTAATCAATATCATAAACATATTTTGGTGCAAGTTGGTTGCTTAATTCCTGCTAATAACAAAATGGCGGATAATTATTGAAGAATTTTTTGTAAATTTGATGGAAATCTTTGAGTATCTCAGGAAATCTTTGCAGGAATTTAATGAAATTTTCCAAATATGTTAATCAATGTTATAAACAAATTTTATTGCCATTTGGTTGCTTAACTCCTGCTAATAACAAAATGGCGGATGATTATTGAAGAATTTTTTGTAAATTTGATGGAAATCTTTGAGTATCTCAGGAAATCTTTGCAGGAATTTGATGAAATTTAATAAATATCTTAATTAATATTATAAACATATTTTGGTGCAATTTGGTTGCTTAATTCGTGCTAATAACAATATGGCGAATGATTATTAAAGAAATTTTTGTAAATTTGATTGAAATCTTTGAGTATCTCAGAAAATATTTGCAGGAAATTAATGTAACTTCCTAAATATGTTAATCACTGTAATAAACATATTTTGCTGCAATTTGGATGCTTAATTCCTGCTAATAACAAAATGGCGAATGATTATTGAAGAAAATTTTGTAAATTTGATGGAAATCCTTGAGTATCTCAGGAAATCTTTGCAGGAATTCAATGAAATTTTCCAAATATGTTAATCAATATCATAAACATATTTTGGTGCAAGTTGGTTGCTTAATTCCTGCTAATAACAAAATGGCGGATAATTATTGAAGAATTTTTTGTAAATTTGATGGAAATCTTTGAGTATCTCAGGAAATCTTTGCAGGAATTTAATGAAATTTTCCAAATATGTTAATCAATGTTATAAACAAATTTTATTGCCATTTGGTTGCCTAATTCCGGCTAATAACAAAATGGCGGATGATTATTGAAAAAATTTCTGTAAATTTGTTGGAAATTCTCGAGTATTTCAGGAAATCTTTGCAGGAAACTGATGAAATTTCCTAAATACGTTAATCAATATCATAAACATATTTTAGTGCAATTTGGTTGCCTAATTCCTGCTAATAACAAAATGGCATTGAAGAATTTTCTGTAAATTTGATGGAAATCTTTGAGTATCTTAGGAAATCTTAGCAGGAATTTGATGAAATTTTCCAAATATGTTAATCATTATCATAAACATATTTTGGTGCAATTTGGTTGCTTAATTCCTGCTAATAACAAATTATTTAAGAAATTTTGATAAATTTGATGGAAATCTTTAATTATCTTCCAGAGATCTTTGAAGAAAATTTGCTAATTGTTTTTTTTTTAGGTTGTCCTTTGTTAACATCTAGCGGATTATCCAGCCTGATACAATTAAGACATATGCGAGAATTGGAGTTGACAAACTGTCCCGGAGCATCGCGAGAGCTATTCGACTATCTACGTGAACACTTGCCCAGATGTCTGGTCATAGAATAGACAGGAGCAATAAATATTAATAATAATTAAGAAGGGTTGCCACTATTTTATAAAGCAATATATCCCTAAAATTTATTTTATCCCGTTATTATTAAACTAAATTAAATTGAATTAAATAAATTAAAGAAACTATTTATATAAAAATAAAATCAATTGCTTGATACTCGATTTTAATAAATGCTTCAGCTCCTGTTATATATCTAGTTTGTATGGAAAGTATATTTTTATAGAATAGTTGAAAGCAAAGCTAATTGAAATGAAACAGTCGCAACCCTTAATTTCTATTTATTTTAATTAATTTATCGACGAGAAAATATTGTCCACTTGTTATGCTAGTTTGTGCAATAATTATTATTCCTAATGTAATGATCGCGGATTGTGTTAAAATCCCTTCCCCGCACGTCGACAACTTTTTTTAGACGTGTTAGGTTCATTTCATTTTGTCGTCAGCGATCATATCCAATTTATTTCATATATTTGTAAATAATGTAAGAAAATTTGAATGTTTTAACAATAAAAATAGGTATTTTATAACACAATTCTTTGATTCAATCCTTTAAAGCCATTGGCAACACTGATTCTGTTAAAAGTCCACTATAGCCCAACATACGATTTGGACGATTTGCAAACCGTTCATACTGTGCACACAAACAAATATTGTCAACCTTAGGCAATTTTTTATACACATTAATTTGTTTGTGTGCATAGTTTGAACGGTTTGCAAACTGTCCAAATCGTATATTGGAACAGACCTTATATTTCCAACAGTTGGCAACACTGATTCTGCTTAACATACATAACCTAAAATAACAACAAAAATGTTTATATTATCTGAAATGGAAAATGTGACCAGAATCGGCAGAATCCCACCAAATCTTTTCAATATTAAATTGAATGATGCAATAGCAGATGAATTAAATAAAAAATTAGCCAATAAAGTACAAAATTACAATTTACAACTATTTTCACCAATTCGAACAAATTTTAGGTTGTATTAAACGTTGGTTTATGCATCGCTTTGCACGACATAACAAAACTACAAGATTCTTTTATATTTCCGGGTGATGGAGCGTCGCACACACGAGTTACATTTCGATACATCGTATTCCGTCCATTCGTCGAAGAAGTATTATTGGGAAAAATTAGATCTTGCAGTCAGGAAGGAGTACATGGTAACTTACCCTTATTGTGTTGCAATTAATTAATTTTATTATAGTTTCGTTAGGTTTTTTCGATGATATTATAATACCTCCGTCTTCACTGCAACATCCGTCGAGATTCGATGAAACCGAGCAAGCGTGGGTTTGGGAATACGATACGGGGGATGGTAATAAGCACGATTTGTTTATGGATGCTGGGGAAACTATACGATTCCGCGTGACGGCCGAAACTTTTAATGAAACCTGTCCGACGCAACCTAATACGCAGCTAAATATTCCTGAAAATGCTGAGAGTGCGGAAAATAATAAAGTTCCTTATTCGTTAACGGTTAGTTGAAGGTGTGATTTAAATTAATTGATTTATTGGTTTTTTCTGTTTTAGGGAAGCATTAATGAACCCGGTTTGGGATTACTTACTTGGTGGGATAATTGATTGTAAATTATTTTTTTATTAAAGATTTGTGATAGTTATTGGTGAATTTTATTTATTTTATGTCAAAAATTGTAATCAAGAAGGCCATGTAAAAGTAATATTTATTTTAATCTAAAATCAGTGATTTGAATTGTTCCCTTGGAATCTTTTGACTATCCTGAAACATAAATCTGCATTAATATCATGAAAAATTATAATTTAATTCACTTACCTCAAAATTGTTTGCTGATTATAATTATAAAGTCGCTCACCACTTACGTCTTGGCGTCATCTCTTGCAGGACCTACCTTGATGCATTTCTATAATCCATGCTCCTTTAATATCCAATTAGAACACAATCATCACCACACTTTGATCTGCAAATTAAATTGACATTTTTTAAATGTATTTATACTTAAATTTGAGTGATAATACATTAATTCCACATTTATCTAAATAGAACAACTCACATAAATTATAAAACAAATAAAGCTACTGTCATATGCTTAATGAGTAATTCAATAACACTTTTTTGATCATTTTCATCAAATCCTAGTAGCGCTGACTATTCTTACATGAACCAACCTAAGCGGAGAAACGTCAATTGAGCTATGAAATTTACAAATATTCATCGCGTGATTTTGGAATGCATTAAAATCCCCCAACAAAACTTATTAGCACATATTAAGCTACAACACTTACCCTTTCATTTTATAATAATATGAAGCCTCTGCGTGAAAAATTGCACTAATTATGAATACTTTTAAAACAACCATTAAAGAAGCTTTTGACGTATGATGCACTACAAGAATGCAACTTGACAAAAATTACTAATTGTGTAGTAACATTTTAATAGAAATAATTAATGATTTTATAACATTTGAATTGCTTTATCAATTTATATATTGTAGTTGATTAAATTGTAATTTGTAAGAATTTATTAAATTAGGTTGGCAATACTTAATTTACAATTGAACAAACTTTATATTTACTTTAAGCAAATTAATTACAATTATATGCTATCGCAGCCATAAAATTGAATTGAATACATATTACCCAACGTTTTTGTGCAGTTATGATAAGCGGGGGTAATTCACAATCAAATAAGTACCGGAGCCCTATGATAATATTCAATTACACATTTTGCTTATAAATAAGTACGACTCAATTGAAACAATTATCACTGATAAAAGCTCAACATTTTATTAACAAGATATATTGTCTGTCTCAAACCACAAGATTCACATTTCATAGTTTTAAGCAATTGCCACATCACGTATTTAAAATGACGCCATTTAATTTTTACACAAGTGGCGCTTCCAAGCGTCACTTTATCGAACTACTAGTGTATGTTTGGTTGCCTATAGTCATAAATAATTTTATATTTTAAAATCAAATGTTTTGGCATTATTAAAATCAATCAATGCAATTACCTTTCTCTGCAAAAAAAAACACACAGTAAAATAAGCTACCCGCCCACAATTTAAACTTGGTGCGCGCCCACCCGCTCAAGTGTTTTCAAAGGTTTTATATTTAAACAATGTATTGACATCTAAGTGACAACTGACATTCATTCTCTTGTATAGAAAAGAAGCTAGAACACTGTCAATTTCATTTATATGCATTGTTGAGCTACGGCCACACCTAACGAGACAAATCACGAGAAACTAACCTAACCTGTCAAATCACATAAAATTGATTATCTCGGTCGCCCGTATGCGTGCGGCAAAGATTTTTTTACTAAAAAATTGCAAAAAAATCAACCGTCAATTTCATTTATATGCATTGTTGAGCTACGGCCACACCTAACAGGATAAATCACAAAAAACTAACCTAACCTATCAAATCAAGTAAAATTGATTATCTCGTTTGCCCGTAAGCGTGCGGCAACGATATTTTTACCAAAAAATTGTAAAAAAATCAACCGTCAATTTCATTTATATGCATTGTTGAGCTACGGCTACACCTAACAGGACAAATCACGAAAAACTAACCTAACCTGTCAAATCACGTGAAATTGATTATCTCGGTCGCCCGTAAGCGTGCAGCAAAGATTTTTTTACCAAAAAATTGCAAAAAAATTAACCGTCAATTTCATTTATATGCATTGTTGAGCTACGGCTACACCTAACAGAACAAATCACAAAAAACTAACTTAACCTAACGTGACAAATCATGTAAAATTAAAAATATATTGCCTTCAAACTGGTGGAAACCAGCAATAATGTCAAACTGTAATAAATTGTTAACAATTTGTCATATATGTTTATAAAATGTCAATTATTATACACAAATGCCATTTATTATCAACAAATATCATTTATTGTCATTAATTCATCAAAAACTGTCAATTAGGTGCTCCCAAACTATAAAAAATTGGAAATATGTATAATTTGTTATTATTTTCCAACAAATTGGTTCACAAAATATCTTAATTTGTCCAAAAAATGTTATTAGTTACACATAAACTGTCAATTAATACTTGCAGAAACTAAAATTGTTGACAAATTGTGTTAATTTGTTCATAATTCAATATAATTTGATCAGAAACAGTCAAATATTAACACATTCCGTTTTTAAACAATTGTAAGTTATCAATAAACTATCAAATGTGTTCTAAAATATTCATAAGTCATCGGTAATAGCAAATATATCATCAAATGATCCATAAACTGTTGTCAAATAGTATAATTGTCACAAATAAGTTAAAATTGTTGTCAAAATATTTCTAAAGTGTCAAAATAAATAGTTGTAGACAAAATTAAATCAAAATTATTAAAAAAGCAGTAATGATTGTATGCATTAATCCGTTTACAAATATAAATAGATTTCATTAAATTGCACAAAAAATAAAAAATTGTTTCGGAACAAAAAATGTGATTTTATAAAAAAATTATTAATTAAAATAAAATATTTAATCAAAACACAATCAATTACCTTTATTAAATATTTATCCGTACTGCACTAATTTAATCCAAGCAAGCGTATTCCGTGATTCACCCGGCAGCGTCCTTCTAGCACAACACAGCACATCCGCACACTTCAACCGACAAACACTGACTGAGCTCGGTCGGCGTCGTGCTTTAATTTATAACCTCGGTATCGTGACGTCACATAATGGCCGGAATTTTAATCTACAAATTGCATTTACAGCACAAAAACATCACTTTTGAGACTCAATAAAATAGAAACCAATACAGAAAAATCTCAGCTTTCAGCTGGTTATAAAATTATTCCGATTGGATTTAATTCTGATTAAATATAAACAAAAATGTTAATAAAAAATATTAAATTTTATTCAATCATGATGAAATTAATACAGAATTATTGTATAATTATTAGGAACAAGATGCATTAATTGGATTTTTAATAGGTTAAGCAGAAGTTGTTTAATTAATTATACAAAATATGCGATTTTAAGATTTAAATTAATTGCTCTAAATGATTAATCAATTGCATGATAAGATGCTTCTAATTTAGTTAAAGCAATTCTGAAAGTAGCAAGACTTGAATTTGCCCCATTCTCCTGATACGGCGATCGGCATATTAGTTAACCTCAATTAATACATTCATCAAATATTGTATGATAACGTAAAAATTACGCAAATTTAATAGCATATTTGCATTCCTGGTGTTAAGTTTGAACAATTTTGAAGAAATTAAATCTATACTCAGCCTAATTTACTTGATACGGCATAGGCCCCCTTTACTAACCTCAACGATTACATTTGTCAAACATTGCATGCAAATTGGGGTATATTTAAGTTGTTTGTATTAACTATGATTGATTCCTAAAGACTCCCAGTAGGTACCAGCTCCCATTTTTCTAGTATGGGGAAGAGCCCCTTTCGTTAACCTCAATAAATATTTCCAAGCATTTTAACGCTAATAAATCAAAGCATCACTCTAGATCTAGAAAAGTAAAGCAGATCTAGACTGCTTACATTAAATTATCATGAATAGCTGTTTGCTGTCAACAAGTGTCAACCGCATGCTAGTAAGGGGGCCCTCAAAGTAGAACCGGTCCCAGAGTACGCTGGGCGCTTTGTATTTTTGGGCACCCTCTTCAATGTAATATATTTATACTGTGATTGTGAGACGTCGATCAGGGCCCCCCAAGCCAACCGAGCCAAGAGCAACCACCCGGTGCGTCCGTACTATAAATCGGTTTTGCCTCAAGAGAAAACTCAACTAACATGTTAAAGGTTGTGATCAAATATACTTAAACCAAATTAATACAGAATTATAGTACGGGTGCACCGGGCATTTGCGCGGGGTTTGATTGAATTGGGGGGCCCAGATCAATGTTTCACAATCACGGTGCTAATGTGTATTGCGAAGGGGGCCCAAAAATACAAAGCGCCTAACGCCCGGCGGACCCTGAAACCGGTTCTGCCTTGAAGGCCCCCTTACTAGCATACAACTGACACTTGTTGACAGCAACCTACTATTCATAACAATTTGATGCAAGCTGTCTAGATGTGGTTTACTTTCTAGAATGGTGCTTTGATTTATTACGCTAAAATGCTTAGAAGTATTCATTGAGGTTAACGAAGGGGGCCGTTCCCCATACTACAAAAATTGGAACAGGTACCTATCAGGAATCTTTAGGAATCATCATAGTTAATACAAAAGACTTAAATATATCCCAATTTGCATGCAATGTTTGACAGGAGTAGTCGTTGATCTTAGTAAAGGGGGCCTATGCCGTATCAAGTAAATTAAGCTAAGTATAGATTTAATTTCTTCAAAATCGTTTAAACTCAACACCAGGATTACGAATATGCTATTGAATATGCGTAATTTTTACGTTTTCATACAATATTTGGTAAATGTATTAATTGAGGTTAACTAATACGCCGATCGCCGTATCATGAGAATGGGGCAAATTCAAGTCTTGCTACTTTCAGAATTGCTTTAACTAAGTTAGAAGCATCTTATCATGCAATTGATTAATCATTTAAAACAATTAATTTAATTCCTAAAATCGCATATTTTGCATAATTAATTACACAACTTCTACTTAACCGATTAACAATCCAATTAATACATCTTGTTCCTAATAATTATACAATTATTCTGTATTAATTTCATTTTGATTGAATAACATTTAATATTTTTTATTAACATTTTTCTTTATATTTAATCAGAATTAAATCTAATCGGAATAATTTTATAACCAGCTGAAAGCTGAGATTTTTCTGTATTGGTTTATATTTTATTGAGTCTCAAAAGTGATGTTTTTGTGCTGTAAATGCAATTTGTAGATTAAAATTCCGGCCATTATGTGACGTCACGATACCGAGGTTATAAATTGAAGCACGACGCCGACCGAGCTCAGTCAGTGTTTGTCGGTTGAAGTGTGCGGATGTGATGTGTTGTGCTAGAAGGACGCTGCCGGGTGAATCACGGAATACGCTTGCTTGGATTAAATTAGTGCATTTCGGATTAATTATTTAATAAAGGTAATTGATTGTGTTTTAATTAAATATTTTATTTTAATTAATTTTTTTTTTATAAAATCACAATTTTTGTCCCGAAACAATTTTTTTATTTTTTGTGCAATTTAATGAAATCTATTTATATTTGTAACGGGATTAATACATACAATCATTACTGCTTTTCTAATAATTTTGATTTGATTTTGTCTACAACTATTTATTTTGACACTTTAGAAATATTTTGACAACAATTTTAACTTATTTGTGACAATTATACTATTTGACAACAGTTTATGGATCATTTAATGATATATTTGCTATTACCAATGACTTAAGAATATTTTAGAACATATTTGATAGTTTATTGATAACTTACAATTGTTTAAAAACGGAATGTATTAATATTTGACTGTTTCTGATCAAATTATATTGAATTATGACCAAATTAACACAATTTTCAGTTTCTGAAAGTTTTAATTGACAGTTTATGTGCTACTAATAACATTTTATGAACAAATTAAGATATTTTGTAAACAAATCATGACAATTTGTTGGAAAATAATAACAAATTATAAATGTTTACAATTTTTAGTAGTTTGGGAGCACCTAATTGACAGTTTTTGATCAATTAATGACAATAAATGATATTTGTTGATAATAAATGGTATTTATGCACAATAAATGACATTTTATGAACATATTTGACTGTTAACAATTTTGATTAATTTATTACATTAATGCTTGTTTCTGTCTGTTTAAAAGCATTATGTTTGACAGCTTTTAGGTATTATTATGACAATTTGAGAATACATTCTGACTATTTTGTGTTTGAATTATTTATTTTCTCAACCTATCAAATTGTAAATAATTTTAGTTTCTGATTGTTTTAGAACATATGTTTTGACAGGTAAATCAAAATATTTTCTAAGCAAAATTGTCTATAAAATGTGTTTAAATTGATATTTTGGTCAAAAAACTTTTGGCGCATGCTTACGTTCGGCCAAAATAATCTTTTTTACGTGATTTGACAGGTTAGGTTAGGTTTGTTTTTCGTGGTTTGCCCCATTAGGTGTGGCCATAGCTCAACAATGCATATAAATGAAATAGACGGTTGATTTTTTTGCAATTTTTTTGGTAAAAAAAATCTTTGCTGCACGTTTACGGGCGACCGAGATAATCAATTTTATGTGATTTGACAGGTTAGGTTAGGTTAGTTTTTTGTGATTTGTCTCGTTAGGTGTAGCCGTAGCTCAACAATGCATATAAATGAAATTGACGGTTGATTTTTTTGCAATTTTTTAGTAAAAAAATCTTTGCTGCACGTTTACGGGCGACCGAGATAATCAATTTTATGTGATTTGACAGGTTAGGTTAGGTTTGTTTTTTGTGATTTGTCTTGTTAGGTGTAGCCGTTGCTCAACAATGCATATAAATGAAATTGACGGTTGATTTTTTTGCAATTTTTTGGTAAAAAATATTTTGCCGTACGCTCACGGTCGACCGAGATAATCAGTTTTACGTGATTTGTCGCGTTAGGTTAGGTTAATTAATTTTCTTGAGAATAAAACTAAAAGTAATTTTGACAATATAATGTCAAAATGAAATTCTGGATTGTGGAAATTGACATTTATTAGACAGTTAATGAAATTTGATAGTTGCTGTAAATGAATTTTAATGAAATTTAGTCATTTTTACAGAAATTTGTCAGTCAACAAACTTGTTAGTTGGTAAAATAAAATAGTTTGACAATTAAATTAAGTTTTAGTCAATTTTTTTACAGATAAGAATTATTTGTATTATTTATCACAATTATCACAATTTGTGCTTTTTATGTTTAATAAGTGACAATATTTATTTTTGATATTTTGTGTCAAATTGCAAAGTAAATTTAATCAATTTGTTATTTTTGATAATCTTATTGTTTGATAATTTATGACAAGTTTGGCATTTTGTGTTAAATTTAACGGTGACAGTTCCGTAGTTTTATTGTTTACAACAAATTTGACTTGTTATTTTTAACAGTTCTTATGTTTGTGTCAAAATTGACAGTTGTAACAGTTGGTGACACATTTGTATCAAATTTGATTGTTAGTGACAAATGATGTAAATTTTGGTAAATATCAATTTTGATTTGACAGCTTCTAATATGTTTGACAGTTAATATTAAATTTTACAATATTTATGTTTGAATATTTGTGTCAAATTGTACAATTTGGATTATTTTGATCAGTTTTATGATTGACAGCTTGTGACAAATTTGACAGCTTGATGCAATGTGACTATTTGTGCTATTTTTAACAATTGTTATGTTGGGCAGTTTTAGTAAAATTTGACGTATGTATAAAAATTAATCTTGAACTGTCAAAAAAGTGATCTTTGTTTCTAAAAAATATTTTAAAATTGTTAATGCGGTCTTAATCACTCCAGATAAATATACTGTTGCGCAATCAATGAAATGAGTCACCCACCCAGTGTTTGTTATCAAAAAGTTGAATCAGTCACTCACTTTCCCCATTTAAAGATAATTAACATTTAATCTAGTCGCTTTGTGATTAATGTACTACAAAACTAAGATAACCTAAAAAGTCAATAAATAAATCTAATTTGTCGCTTCGCGATTGACAGATGAGCCATAGCAATTGCATAACCTAAAATTGACAACATTTAATCTGTCGCTTCGCGATTGATGTAATGAGGAACTTATATAACCTAAAAAGTTAACAAATAAACCTAATTTGTTGCTTTGCGATTGACAGATGAGTCATTACAATTGCATAACTTAAAATTGATAACATTTAATTAGTCGCTTCACGATTACTGTACTACAAAACTTGCATAATCTAAAAAAATGTTTCTAAAATGTCATTGAATGTATTTAAACTGTCACTAATTTTTTGAAATGTTTCTAATTATCAAAAATGCATTGAATTGACATAAAATGTTTCTAATCTGTCATATAATGTTTCTGAACTGTCACAAACATCATAAAGTGTCATTAAATATTTCTAATGTTTTCGAACTGTTATAATAACCATAAAAGTTTCTCAACTGTCAATAATGTATTAAAATGTCATCAAATGTTTCTAAACTGTCATGTAATATTTTTGATCTGTCACATATGTCATCATTTGTTTTTGAGCAGCATTTGTGACAGTTTTTATGTCAATTTAATTACGTTTGAGGTTAATTCAGAAATATTTTACAAACTATTTTGACAGTTTAATATTAATTTGATATTTAAGTTGCATCAGAAGCATTTTATAACATTTTGAATTTTTTATCAAACTGTGGATAATAATTTAATGACAATTTCAATTTATTTTGACAGTTTACAAATGTTTTATAAAATTTCGAAAACATTTTAGAAGATCTGTGATAGGTTAAGAACATTTTATGACATTTGTGACAATTCAAATTAATGTTATGACATTTGTGAGAGCTCAATATGATGATTAATTAAAAGCAGTTTTGACGTTTCTAGAATTGCTAATACGTCAGAGGTTGACCTATTATTAAACCACCGACCCAATATTTATAAACTGTGTTCCCGCCCATCCGCCCAAGTGACAGTTATCAAGAAATTTGCTTATTCTGACACTTATTGCGTTTCTGCTGTTTTTAATGTGACAAATTCAATGACAGTTGTCACTAATACCTCAGAGGTGAGTAGAATGACAAATTTCTTGATAACAAACACTTGGGCGGGTGGTCGAGAACACAGTTTATAAATATTGTTAGTTTATAAAACAGTGTTTCCGCCCACCCGCCCAAGTGTTAGTTATCAAGAAAATTGTTATTGCGCCCACCTCTGACATATTAGTGACAATTGTCATGCAATCTGTAATATTAAAAACAGCAGAAACGCAACAATTGTCAGAATAAGCAAATTTTTTGATAACTATCACTTGGGCGGGTGGGCGGGAACACTGTTTTAAACCACTGTCCCAATATTTACAAACTGTGTTCCAGCCCATCCGCTTAAGTGTTAGTTATCAAGAAAATTGTTATTGCGTCCACCTCAGACATATTAGTGAGAACTGTCATTGAATTTGTCATATTAAAAACAGCAGAAACGCAACAAGTGTCAGAATAAGCAAATTTCTTGATAACTGTCACTTGGGCGGGTGGGCGGGAACACAATATCAAACCACTGGCCTAATATTTATAAACTGTGATCCTGCCCACCCGCCCAAGTGTTAGTTATTAAGAAATTTGTTATTGTATCTACTTTTGACGTATTAGTGACAACTGTCATTCAATCTGTCATATTAAAAACAGCAAAAACACAACAAGTGTCAGATTAAGCAAATTTCTTGATAAACTGTCACTTGGGCGGGTGGGCTGGAACACTGTTTCAAACCACCGACCCAATATTTATAAATTGTGTTCCCGCCCACCAGCTCAAGTGTTAGTTATCAAGAAATTTGTCATTGTACCCTTTTTTTAAGTTTTAGTGACAAACTGTCATTCAATCTGTCATTCATTTTAGTCACAGCAGGAATTGTTAAAAGAATGAAATTTTTTATAACACAAGAAATTGTTAATATTTTGTTAGCAAATTAAAGAAATTATAAAACTCGGCCTCTATGATTGCTTTCAATAATGCTAAAAATAAAACATTTTAATTTTAAAACATAAAATTACTTCTGACTATATGCAACCAAACATACACTACGACTAGTTCAATAAATGACGCTTGGAGGCGCTACTTGCGCTAATCTGTAAAAATTAAATGGCGTCATTTTAAATACGTGATGTGAAAATTACTTAGAACTATGAAAAAAGAATCTTGTGGTAAGAGACAAACATTATATCTTGTTAATAAAATGTTGAGCTTTAATTAGTGATAATTGTTTCAATTGTGTAGTACTTATTTATGTAATTGAAAATTATCATAGGGCTTGGGTAATTATTTGATTGTGAATTATCATAATTGCACAAAAACATTGGGAAATATGTATTCAATTTAATTTTATGGCTGCGATTGCATTGTAATTATAATTAATTTGTTTAAAGTAAATATAAAAATTGTTCAATTGTAAATTAAGTATTGCCAACATAATTTAATAATTCTTACAAATTACAATTTAATCAACTACAATATATGAATTAATAAAGCAATTCAAGTATTATAAAATCATTAGTTATTTCTATTAAAATGTTTTTACACAATTAGTAATTTTTGTCAAGTTGCAATCTTGTAGTGCATCATACGTCAAACGCTTCCTTAATAGTTGTTTTAGAAGTGTTCATAATTAGTGCAATTTTTCACGCAGAGGCTTCATATTAGTATGAAATGAAAGGGTAAGTGTTGTAGCTTAATATGTGCTAATAAGTTTTGTTGGGGGATTTTATTGCATTCCAAAATTACGCGATGAATATTTGTAAATTTCAAAGCTCAATTGACATTTCTCCGCTTAGGTTGGTTCATGTAAGAATACTCTGCGCTACTAGGATGAAATTTATTAAAAAAGTGTTATTGAATTATTCATTAAGCTTACAACAGTAACTTTGTTTGTTTTATAATTTATGTGAGTGCTTCTGCTTAGATAAATGTGGAATTAATGTATTATTACTCAAATTATTAATTACAAATTAAAAAATTACTTAATTCAAACGTCAATTTAATTTGCAGATCAAAGTGTGGTGGTGATTGTGTTCCAATTGAATATTAAAGGAGCATGGATTACAGAAATGCAAGTTTTCGATTGCATCAATGTAGGTCCTGCAAGAAATGACGCCAAGACGTAAGTGGTGAGGGACTTTATAATTATAATCAGCAAACAATTTTGAGGTAAGTGAATTAAATTATAATTTTTCATGATATTAATGCAGATTTATGTTTCAGGATAGCCAAAAATTCCAAGTGAGCAATTCTAATCACCGATTTTAGGTTAAAATAAATATTACTTTTACATGGCCTTCTTGATTACAATTTTTGACAATTCAATAAATCTAATTTGACTTCAATTCATTCACATGACAGTTCATTGATATTCTGACAGTTTATTCATAAATATTTGCACAGTTTGTAAATTGTATGCACATTTTTTGATATTTTGACAGTTTCTCAGTTTGTAAGGTAAATCAAGATTGCCAACTAATATTTTAAAAACAAATTTCAACATAATAAAATAACCAACATTTATTTATAAATAATCAACAATAAAAATACAAAATTACGGAACATACGTAGAAGCAATATTAGCCAACACAGCCGCGCGCCTATCAGTATTCTGAAACAAGGCCCGAATCAATCTCTTCATTTCCTCTCCATTAAATTGCAAAGCAAGCGGCCCTTTACCGTCCGCCCATCTATCCCTAATATTATCCAATCCTGAATTCAAAACGAAAACCAATTCGGATAATTTATGCCAATTTGGAACGTACATATTAATCTCTTTAGGTTCTGTAAATAATTTAGGCCCTCTTGTCAATACAACCTTAAATATATCAACCAATTGTTCAGCTGCTTCCGAAGCAATATCTTCTAATTTAATAACTGAATCGCATAAAGATCGACATAAAGAATTCAATAAATCACCCATGGTTTTATTATAAACGTAGTAATTCAAAACTTTCTGCCAAACTGTTTTGAGTAATTCTTGTTGGCGCAAACATTGCCTTACAGCTTTCTCAGCTGATGGTTGCAATTTTTCACATGAAGGTGCTTCATCTATCCCAGCCGTTTTAATGGTTTCATTCATTACTTTAATTTGATCCTTTACGTATTTTTGAAACATATCGAAAGCCAACGATTGGATTCTTCTTTGGACATCTTCAAAATTCCCATCGGTGCTTACTGTTTTTGGTAATTTGGAATGCAATTCGCGCCATTTATCCCCATCCAATTCGTGCACCAAATACGTGCAATTATTTTGAAATATTGCAATTTGTTGCGGAATCGTTTGTAACAGTTTCTGATGATGGGTGCTTACGACAGGGCCGTATTGGTGTAAAATATTTTTCGCCGTTGTGTACAATCGGCCTGAGGAAATTTCCGAATTGGTTGTTGCTTTTAATACGATTTTTTCAATAAGGTTTAACAATTCCGGTACGCTTTTCGATATCGAGCATTGGGGGAAGTCGTTGGTTGATAGTTTTGATGGATCTACAGGACTGCCAACTGTTATAATGTCGTGTAAATCTTTCTTCATTATGCTTACACCTAAATTCATATATTGTTTGCATTGTTTGTTGATAAATAGTATGTCAACATTGTTCGCATAGTCTAGGATTGATGTCGATTCTTTGTCGAATATATGGGTGCGCACTAGATGCTCTTGTAGTTTTTCTGTATTGGCTATAACCTGAAAAATAATAACGTTTTATTAAATTATCTATAATTGTTAAGAGAGAACTAAAGTTGAAACTACTGTCGCGCAAATTGACCCTTCAAAGCGGTTAAAAAGTCGATAATTTAAAGAAATTAACTTCTCTTAGGTTAATTTCAACTTTACAGAAAATAGTTTCAGATAAATTAATTCTGAAACTTAATAAGCTATAAATTGATTTCTTTGCACTGTTGCCAAATTTCGATAAATTAACTGGTTATTGCGGTAAATTTCTTGAAAAAGTTGTAAAGTTAACTGTTCTTAAGTTATTATCGACTTTAGGCAAAAAAGTTTGAAATAAATTAGTTGCGCAATTAATTTATCTACATTTTAATTTATATGCGTTGTTGCCATATTTTTACAAATTAAACCGTCAACGCGGATAAAAGCATATAAAACATGAAAATTCAACTTTTCTAAAGTTATTACTAACTTTAGGCAAAATCGTTTAAAATAAATTAGTTGCGCAATTAACATATATATGATTTAATTTATATGCATTGTTGCCATATTTTTACAAATAAACTCTTAAATGCTCTAAAAAGCGTAAAAAATTGGAAAATTCAACTTTATTGAAGTTAATATTAACTTTAGACAAAATAGTTTTGAATAAATTAGTTACTTAACTAAACTGTCTGCATTTTAATTTATATGCATTGTTGCCATATTTTCACAAATTAACCCGTTAACGCGACTAAAAGCTTCAAAAACTCGAAAATTCAACTTTTCTCAAGTTGTTATCAACTTTATGTGAAATAGTTTGAAATAAATTAGTTGCGCAATTAACTTGCTTACAATTTAATTTATAATCGTTGTTGCCATATTTTTACAAATAAACTTGTCAGCGCGATAAAAAGCATTTTACTGAAGTTATTATTAACTTTAAGCAAAATAGTTTTGAATAAACACATTTTGACAGCTCAAAAAAGCTTAAAACCTTATTTTTTGACAAATCCGAAAGTTTTTGACAGTTTTGAACATATTTTGACAAATTGAACAAAATCACAAAATATTCCAACAGTTTAAAACAATTTGTTACAGCTCTGGGGCAATTTTTGACAGCTTAGAACACATTTTGACAGTGAAATTAACTCGCAGAAAAGAAACGTTTTGACAGTTACTAACATATTCTGACAGCTCAAACATTTGTTATACTTAAACAGTTTTTGACAGTTTTGGAAATCATTTTGACAGCTCGGGAAATTAATTGACACCTTCAAAAATAATCATACAGCATTTTTTTGACAGCTTGAAACAATGTTGATACAGTTTTGACAGTTTGAAACATATTTATGACAATTTTTTACAGTTTTGACGGCTTAAAACACATATTGACAGCTTTGCAAATATTCTAACGGTTAGTTGCGTAATCAACTTATCTGTTCAATAATTTATGTGCATTGTTGCCACATTTTCATAAATAAACCCGCCAACGCGCTTTAGAGCATTAAAAAAATGAAAATTCAACTTTTTTCAAGTTATTATCAACTTTACTCAAAATAGTTGTTAATAAATTAGTGCCGCAATTAACTTGCCTACAATTTAATTTATAAGCGTTGTTGCCATATCTTTAGAAATAAACTTGTCAGCGCGATTAAAAGCATAAAAAACTTGAAAAATCAACTTTTATCAAGTTGGTATTAACTTTATGTAAAATAGTTTTGAATAAATTAGTTGCGCTATTAACTTATCTGCAATTTAATTTATAAGCGTTGTTGCCATATTTCTACAAATTAACCCGCCAACGCGATAAAAAGCGTAAAAAATTGAAAATTCAACTTTTTCTAAGTTGGTATCTACTATAATAAAAATATTTTCTAATAAATTAATTGCGCATTTAACTTAGCTACAAATTAATCTTTAAGCATTGTTGCAAAATTTCTTCGAATTAACCTGATATTGAGATAAATTTGTTGATAAAGTTAGAAAATTAATGTTTGCACAGTTGGTATCAACTTTAGCAAAAAAAGTTTGAAATAAATTATTTGCAGAATTGTTTAGGCCACAATTTAATTTCTATACATTGTTGCCAAACTTCTTCAAATTAACCTTTTATTGGAAAAAAATTGTAAATAAAGTTAGAATTACAATTGTTGCATGAAAATGCGTATGAAAATGGTCAAAACATTGCAAAAAATAGTGAAAAACGGACAAATATTAGAAGAAAAACAATGAAAATTAAAGAAAAACAATAAAAATACACAAAAAAGCACAATTAGCATAAAAATTAATCAAAAAATTGTTGAAAATCGGCAAAAAACAGATGAAAATGAATGAAAAACAAAGCAAATTTAATGAAAACATACTAAAAACCACAACATGCAAACAAAAATGGTCGAAACATTATAAAAATGAGTGAAAACAAAAAAAACAACAAAATTGTGCTAAAAAGAATAATCTTTGTTGAAAATTGTCAAAATAATGCAAAATTCAGATGTAAAACATTAAATATAATTGAAAAATAATGCAAATCATAAGAAAATATACAAAAAACTACAACATACAGTTGAAAATGGTCAAAACAGCAAATATCAGATGAAAATAGTGTAAAATTTACCAAAAAAACTATTTTTGTCAATTTAAGACCATTCTCAACATCTTGAGACCCCTTTTTTTTAGAAACAATTATCACTTTTCACAGTTCAAAATCAATTTTGACAGATTTAGACCATTTTTTGACAGTTTGAGACCACTTTGGCAATTCAAGATATTTTTTGACAATTTAAGACTATTTTTAACACTTCAAGACACTTTGACATTTTAAAATTATTTTGAACAGTTTAAGACCACACAATTTGTCAGTTTTAGACGATTTTTGACAGTTTAAGAAGACCACTCTAGCAATTTAAGACTATTTTAGTCAATTTAAGACCATTCTCAACATTTTGAGACCACATTTTTTAGAAACAAAGATCACTCTTCACAGTTTAAAATCAATTTTGACAGTTTTAGACCATTATTTGACAGTTTGAGACCACTTTGGCAATTAAAGATCATTTTCTGGCAGTTTAAGACCACTTTGACAGTTTAAAATTATTTTTAACAATTTAAGACCATACAATTTGTCAGTTTTAAACGATTTTTGACAGTTTAAGAAGACCACTTTAGTAATTTAAGCCTATTTTAGTCAATTTAAGACCATTCTTAACATTTTGAAACCACTTTTTTAGAAACAAAGATCACTTTTCACAATTCAAAATAAATTTTGGTAGTTTTAGACCATTTTTTTGACAGTTTAAGACCACATTGACAGCTCAAATGACATTTAATCAATTGTCAAATATTTCAACATAACCTTACCTCATTATAAGTTTGCAGTCCTTCCGAGGTAGCAGGAATTGTATCTTCCAAACAATACTTAATAATCAATTCATTTAAATTATCTCTAATATTGCTCCCAATATATTCCACAGTCGACGTTCCATTCTGCATCTCGTAATTACAATTAGCATATAAAAAATCAGCAATTTTACCCAAATTACAGAAAACATCGATATATCGATCTTTACCACTTTTATTAACATTCAATTTCAATACTAATCCATCCCCCAAATCATCAACAGAACACTTATGATGAACAAGAGCACTGAACACATTATCCCATAAAAATCGAACAAATTCATCCAAGGGACTTATATTATCATAATATTTCGATAATAAATGGAATGTTGATTTGATACGATCATCGTTACTCAAACAAATCGTAACATTATCATCGTTAATTTCAGTTTGAAAATAATCGCCGATGATATCATTGAATTGATTCAATATTCTATTTTTTATAGAATTTAATTTATCCTTTAAATCGTAAACTTGTTGTATAATCTCGTCGCTCGGAATGTTAGCTATGAATTGTTCCAATTTATCGATTTCATTTAAATCTTCACTAATTTCAATCGTTTTAATTCCTTCGTGAATTCTACAAAGATTTGCTAAAATTGTTAATTGAACACCAATAGCACGTGCTCGTTTCTTATGTTTATTAACCGCACTTTTGGTTTCGGTTATTTTTGATTTTAGTAATTCATTCGATTCGGTTTTTATGTAATTGCCTGCTTTTAATTGTTTCGTTGCATCCGACAGGAAGTTTTTGATGGTTTTCGGTCTGTTTTCATATTTTAGTTGGACTTCTTCTATGTATTCTAATAGTTCTGCTTTTAGATTGATTGATTTGTTTGTTAGTTCTGGTAGGTGTGTGCTTAATGTGTCTGAGGTTACTTCTTCTGTGGTTGATAGGGTTTCTTGTAGGACACTCATTGTTGTGGGGATTAATTTAAGTAAATAAATAAGTGACGTTTAGTTTTGCTCCACATCAACGGATGTTTTGTGGAATTTATAAACGTCAAATATTCTGCAAATTCGGTTAGGTTTGTATTGAACTTAACTACAGTTGGCAACACTGCTTAAGTTTAATTTGTTTATAATTTATATAAAATAATTTAAATCTAATTTGTCGCATCGCGATTGATGAGTCTGGCAATTGGATAACCTAAAATTGGCAACATTTAATCAGTCGCTTTGCAATCGCAAAGTGTACTACGGAATTTGCATAACCTACAAAAATGTTTCTAAAATGTCATTAAAATGTATTTGAACTGTCATCAATATTATAAAATGTTCCTAATTGTCAAAGATGGATTGAATTGATATAAAATGTTTCTAATCTGTCATATCATGTTTCCGAACTGTCACAAACATCATAAAATGATCTCAAAATGTTTTTGAAATGTTACAATAACCAACTGTCAATAATGTGCTGAAATGTCATCAAATGTTTCTAAACTGCCATGTAATACTTTTGATCTGTCACATGTGTCATAATTTGTTTTTGAGCAGCATTTGTGACAGTTTTTATGTCAATTTAAATACGTTCAGGAATATTTTACAAACTATTTTGACAGTTTAATATTAATTTGATATTTAAGTTGCATCAGAAGCATTATATAACATTTTGAATTTTTGATAAAACTTTGGATAATAATTTAATGACAATTTCAATTTATTTTGACAGTTTACAAATGTTTTATAAAATTTCGAAAACATTTTAGAAGATCTGTGATAGGTTAAGAACATTTTATGACATTTGTGACAATTCAAATTAATTTTATGACATTTGTGAGAGCCCAATATGATGATTAATTAAAAGCAGTTTTGACGTTTCTAGAATCACTAATTCGTCAGAGGTTGACCCAATTACAAATGTCTTGATAACTAACACTTGGGCGGGTGGGCGGGAACACTGTATTAAACCACCAACCCAATATTTATGAACAGTGTGCCCGCCAACCCACCCAAGTGTTAGTTATCAAGAAATTTGTCATTCTACTCACCTCTGAGGTATTAGTGACAACTGACATTGAATCTGTCACATTAAAAACAGCAAAAACGCAATAAGTGTCAGAATAAGCAAATTTCTTGATAACTGTCACTTGGGCGGGTGGGCGGGAACACTGTTTTAAACCACCGACCCAATATTTACAAACTGTGTTCCCGCTCACCCGCCCAAGTGTTTGTTATAAAGAAATTTGTTTTTACACTCACTTCTGAGGTATTAGTGACAACTGTCATTCAATCTGTCATATTAAAATCAGCAGAAACGCAACAATTTTTAGAATAAGCAATTTTCTTGATAACTGTCACTTGAGCGGGAACACTGTATCAAACCACCGGCTCAATATTTATAAACTGTATTCCCGCCCACCCGCCCAAATGTTTGTTATCAAGAAATTTGTCATTGTGCCCACTTCTAAAGTAATAGTGACAACTGTCATTCAGTCTGTCATATTAAAAACAGCAAAAACGCAACAATTGTCAGAATAATCAAATTTATTGATAACTGTCACTTGGGCGGGTGGGCGGGAACACTGTATTAAACCACCGACCCAATATTTACAAACTGTGTTCCCGCCCACTCGCCCAAGTGTTAGTTATCAAAAAAAACGTTATTGCCCTCACTTCTGATGTATTAGTGACAACTGTATTCAATCTGTCATATAAAAAACAGTAGAAACGCGACAAGTGTAAGAATAAGCAAATTTCTTGATAACTGTCACTTGGGCGGGTGGGCGGGAACACTGTTTTAAATCACCGACCCAATATTTACAAACTGTGTTCCCGCCCACCCGCCCAAGTGTTAGTTATCAAGAAAATTGTTATTGCGCCCACCTCTGACATATTAGTGACAACTGTCATTAAATCTGTCATATTAAAAACAGCAGAAACTCAACGACTGTCAGAATAAGCAAATTTTTTGATAATTGTCACTTGGGCGGGTGGGCGAGAACACTTATTAAACCACCGACCCAATATTTATAAACTGTGGTCCCGCCCACCCGCCCAAGTGTTAGTTATCAAGAAAATCGTTATTGCGCCCACATTTGACGTATTAGTGACAACTGTCATTAAAAATGTCATATTAAAAACAGCAGAAACGCAACAAGTGTCAGAATAAGCAAATTGCTTGATAACTGTCGGTTGGGCGGGTGGGAGGGAACACTGTTTTTAACCACCGACCCAATATTTACAAACTGGGTTCCCGCCCACCCAACAAGTGTTAGTTATCAAGAAAATTATGATTCTGCTCACCTCTGACATATTAGTGACAACTGTCATTCAATCTGTCATATAAAAAACAGCAGAAACGCAACAAGTGTCAAAATAAGCAAATTTCTTAATAACTGTCACTTGGGCGGGTGGGCGGGAACACTGTATTAAACCACCGACCCAATATTTATAACCTGAGTTCCCGCCCACCCGCCCAAATGTTTGTTATCAAGAAACATGTTATTGCGCCCACTTCTGATGTATTAGTGACAACTGTCATTCAATCTGTCATATAAAAAACAGCAGAAACGCAACGAGTGTCAGAATAAGCAAATTTCTTGATAACTGTTACTTGGGCGGGTGGGCGGGAACACTGTTTTAAACCGCCAACCCAATATTTACAAACTGTGTTCCCGCCCAAGTGTTTGTTATCAAGAAAAATATTATTGCGCCCATTTCTGATGTATTAGTAACAACTGTCATTCAATCTGTCATATTAAAAACTGCAGAAACGCAACAAGTGTCAGAATAAGCATATTTCTTGATAACTGTCAGTTGGGCGGGTGGGCGGGAACACTGTATTAAACCACCGACCCAATATTTATAACCTGTGTTCCCGGCCACCCGCCCAAGTGTTTGTTATCAAGAAAAATATTATTGCGCCCATTTCTGATGTATTAGTGACAACTGTCATTCAATCTGTCATATTAAAAACAACAGAAACGCAACAATTTAAGTGTCAGAATAAGCAAATTTCTTGATAATTGTCACGTGGGTGGGAACGCTGTATCAAACCACCGGCTCAATATTTACAAACTGTGTTCCCGCCCACCCACCCAAGTGTTAGTTATTAAGAAATTTGTCATTGTACCCAAGTATTAGTGGCAAACTGTCATTCAAACTATCATTTTAGTCACAGCAGGAATTGTTAAAAGAAAGAAATTTTTTTATAAAACAAGAAATTGTTAATATTTTGTTAGCAAATTAAAAAAATTATAAAACTCGGCCTCTCTATGATTGCTTTCAATAATGCTTACAATAAAACATTTTAATTTTAAAACATAAAATTACTTCTGACTATATGCAACCAAACATACACTACGACTAGTTCAATAAAATGACGCTTGGAGGCGCCACTTGCGTTAACCTGTGAAAATTAAATGGCGTCATTTTAAATACGTGATGTGAAAATTACTTAGAACTATGAAAAGAGAATCTTGTGGTAAGAGACAAACATTATATCTTGTTAATAAAATGTTGAGCTTCAATCAGTGATAATTGTTTCAATTGAGTCGTACTTATTTATAAGCAAAATGTGTAATTGAAAATTATCATAGGGCTTGGGTAATTATTTGATTGTGAATTATCATAATTGCACAAAAACGTTGGGAAATATGTATTCAATTCAATTTTATGCCTGCAATTGCATATAATTACAATTAATTTGCTTAAAGTAAATATAAAATTTGTTCAATTGTAAATTAAGTGTTGTCAACATAATTTAATAATTCTTACAAATTACAATTTAATCAACTACAATATATGAATTAATAAAGCAATTCAAATGTTATAAAATCATTAATTATTTCTATTAAAACGTTTCTACACAATTAGTAATTTTTGTCAAGTTGCAATCTTGTAGTGCATCATACGTCAAACGCTTCTTTAATGCTTGTTTTAAAAGTGTTCATAATTAGTGCATTTTTTCACGCATAGGTTTCATATTAGTATGAAATGAAAGGGTAAGTGTTGTAGCTTAATATGTGCTAATAGGTTTTGCTGGGGGATTTTATTGCATTCCAAAATCACGCGATGAATATTTGTAAATTTCATAGCTCAATTGACGTTTCTCCGCTTAGGTTGGTTCATGTGAGAATAGTCAGTGCTACTAGGATAGATGAAAATTATTAAAAAAGTGTTAATGAATTATTCATTAAGCTTACAATAGTAGCTTTGTATGTTTCATAATTTATGTGAGTGGTTCTGCTTAGATAAATGTGGAATTAATGTATTATTACTCAAATTATTAATTATAAATACATTTAAAAAATTACTTAATTCAAATATCAATTTAATTTGCAGATCAAAGTATGGTGGTGATTGTGTTTCAATTGGATATTAAAGGAGCATGGATTACAGAAATGCAAGTTTTCGATTGCATCAAGGTAGGTCCTGCAAGAGATGACGCCAAGACGTAAGTGGTGAGTGACTTTATAATTATAATCAGCGAACAATTTTGAGGTAAGTGAATTAAATTATAATTTTTCATGATATTAATGCAGATTTATGTTTCAGGATAGTCAAAGATTCCAAGCGAGCAATTCTAATCACCGATTTTAGGTTAAAATAAATACTACTTTTACATGGCCTTCTTGATTACAATTTTTGACATAATTCAATAAATCTAATTTGACTTCAATTCATTTTCATGACAGTTATTCGTAGATATTTCGACAATTTGTAATTTTTAAAAAAAATTTAGGTTAAGTGACAGTTGTGACATAAGATTAATCGGAATTGCCAACTGTCAAAATGTAAGAAATGGTCACAACATTAAAAATTGTTTTACAGCTGCTAACGTTCCTCATCTACAAGTAGGCACTTTTGGCGACAATTCTTGTTGGCAAACCTGCTAAAATGAAAGGTGTACAATAAAATCAAACACAAACAAACTCAGAAAGATACCGGCTCTATTTTAAGTATCTTGTCATAAAATTACTGATATCACAGAATAATATCTTACTTATTTAAACCTTAAAAATTACGATTTTACAAAACAAAATATTGACGAGAAATAATTTGAAAATAGGACGAGGGAATTATTTCACCAAAAAATAATTAACAACTACGACTAATAATAATAATAATAATAAATGGCACGACACAATAAAAAAAAACACATCATATTGGTAACTCAAATTATGACTAGTAAAAATAAAAGTTAATATTATAAACGGCAAAATTATTATATTCATTAATTAAACAATGAAAACGAAACGAATAATTTACTAGCGATTGCGGTGAAATTTAATTCATCTTTGGTTTTTTAACTTAGTGATTATGATCGTTCATATAAATAAATGTGAAGAATGGGGGAGAGTAAGGGGGCGGGGTTGTTTCATATGAAAATATATTATTGATTTCTGATTTATGGTATTCAACCTGAACATACGTCCGAGTGCTCGTCCCATGCGGTCACCTGAAACAATTTAATTTTTATTTACATTAACCACAAATTTGATAAACTGTTTATTTACCTGACACTCTCGACTACAGTACCACTGGTTGCCGCATCCGGCGCAAACAAACTGCGCCGCTTTCTGATTGCACCCCTGACATTGCGGCACCTCATCGCCAGCATCGGAATTGTTATCCGCTCTAGCATCGATAATTTCCCCGCTTTCGTCAATCACTAACCGATCAACACTATCCTCAGCTTCCTCTTCATCCTGCAAAACAACAACTGAATTAAATCGAAACAAATACACCAATTTTAGGTTATGTTTAATTTGTCAGTAATTTTTGAGGTTATTGTCAATAAATATAAATGTCAACAAATAATAAATTTATTTACAATAAAATACAATATAATTACAACCTATAAATAGAGGCACTTACGGTTGCTGCTTGGTTGGTTTTTCGTTTCGGCGATTCCGTTTCCGTTTCGGGACCGACTGGTGTGATTGTGATTTCGTTCCTTCCCTTTAAAATAAACGAAAATGGAATTAGTATTTTTTATAAATTTTATAAGTTGGTATGGGTAAGCAATGAGTGGATTCCAATTACCTTATTGGTAGTTAATATGTCGGAAATCGACACATTTGATTTTTGATTATTTACCGATTGTGCTTGGTTCTGTTGTGATGCGACTGACCGTTCTGGGGCCGTCAACAGCCTAGCCAGGGTCGGACTGAACGCACTTTTGTTTTCCGTCTTTACCGGCGTCTGGAATTAAATAAAAATTGTCAAATTATCGACAAATTATCATTTCAGTCACTTACCTTTGTAAGGATGCCGTGTAGTAAGGAATTGGTGGGGGGTGTTGTCGTGGAGACGGGATGTACGGTGACTTCGGGGTAAGGTGGTGGAGCTTTCATTGTGTTCTGCAGCAGTTCCTGCTTGTCACTTTGTGACAGTTTGGCAAATTGTACTAGAATGTCTTTAAACGATGTTGTTTCGTGTGGTTCCGTACTCGATGGGGCGGCCAAATCGTTACTCGCCTAAAAAATGTCAAAAAAGTGTCAAACAAATTGTATCTTATAGAATTTGACAGATATATTTAGTGACAGTTGACGTATGACGATGAAAAAAAGCAATTTTTATCATCAGTGAGATGTCCTCATTTATTTAAACATATTTTGATTTCTAATTATAGTAACTGAGGTCATCTCACTGATGACAACATTTGACAGATCAAATTGAGACCATTTGTTAAATTTGACATGTGTCAAGTGTCTTAAACTGTCAAAAAATGATCTTGAATTATCAAAGTGGTCTTAAACTGTCAAAAAATGGTCAAAAACTGTCAAAATTGATTAGAAGTGTTCTCAAAATATCAAGAATGGTCTACTTAAACTGTCAAAAATCGTTTAAAACTGACAAATTGTTTGGTCTTAAACTGTTCATAATAATTTTTTGGTCTTGAAGTGTTAATAATAGTCTTAAACTGCCAAAAAATGATCTTAAACTGTCAAAAAAATGTCTAAAACTGATTTTGAACTGAGAAAAGTGATCTTTGTTTCTAAAAAGTGGTCTCAAAATTTTAAGAATGGTCTTAAATTGACATAAATAGACTTAAATTGCTAAAGTGGTCTTCATAAACTGTCAAAAATCGTTTAAAACTGACAAATTGTTTGGTCTTAAACTGTTCAAAATAATTTTAAACTGTCAAAGTGGTCTTGAAGTGTTAAAAATAGTCTTAAACTGTCAAAAAATGATCTTGAATAGCCAAAGTGGTCTTAAACTGTCAAAAAATAGTCTAAAACTGTCAAAATTGATTTTGAACTGTGAAAAGTGATCTTTGTTTCGAAAAAAGTGGTCTCAAAATGTTGAGAATGATCTTAGTGGTCTTCTTAAACTGTCAAAAATCGTTTAAAACTGACAAATTGTGTGGTCTTAAACTGTTCAAAATAATTTTAATCTGTCCAAGTGGTCTTGAAGTGTTAATAATAGTCTTAAATTGTCAAAAAATGATCCTAAATTGTCAAATGGTCTTAAACTGTCAAAAAAATGGTCTAAAACTGTCAAAATTGATTTTGAACTGTGAAAAGTGATCTTTGTTTCTAAAAAAGTGGTCTCAAAATGTTAAGATTGGTGTTAAATTGACTAAAATAGCCTTAAATTGCTAAAGTGGTCTTCTTAAACTGTCAAAAATCGTCTAAAACTGACAAATTGTGTGGTCTTAAACTGTTCAAAATTATTTTAAACTGCCAAAGTGGTCTTGAAGTGTTAATAATAGTCTTAAACTGTCAAAAAAACTATCCTGAATTGCTAAAGTGGTCTTAAACTGTCAAAAAATGGTCTAAAACTGTCAAAATTGATTTTGAACTGTGAAAAGTAATCTGTTTCTAAAAAAGTGGTCTCAAAATGTTAAAAATGGTCTTAAATTGACAAAAATAGTCTTAGTGGTCTTCTTAAACTGTCAAAAATCGTTTAAAACTGACAAATTGTGTGGTCTTAAACTGTTCAAAATAATTTTAATCTGTCAAAGTGGTCTTGAAGTGTTAATAATAGTCATAAACTGTCAAAAAATTATCTTAAATTACCAAAGTGGTCTTAAACTGTCAAAAAATGGTCTAAAACTGTCAAAATTGATTTTGAACTGTGAAAAGTGATCTTTGTTTCTAAAAAAGTGGTCTCAAAATGTTAAGATTGGTGTTAAATTGACTAAAATAGCCTTAAATTGCTAAAGTGGTCTTCTTAAACTGTCAAAAATCGTCTAAAACTGACAAATTGTGTGGTCTTAAACTGTTCAAAATAATTTTAATCTGTCAAAGTGGTCTTGAAGTGTTAATAATAGTCATAAACTGTCAAAAAATTATCTTAAATTACCAAAGTGGTCTTAAACTGTCAAAAAATGGTCTAAAACTGTCAAAATTGATTTTGAACTGTGAAAAGTGATCTTTGTTTCTAAAAAAGTGGTCTCAAAATGTTAAATTGACAAAAATAGTCTTAAATTGCTAAAGTGGTCTTAAACTGTCAAAAATAGTTTAAAACTGACAAATTGTGTGGTCTTAAACTGTTCAAAATTATTTTAAACTGTCAAAGTGGTCTTGAAGTGTTAATAATAGTCTTAAACTGTCAAAAAATGATCCTGAATTGCCAAAGTGGTCTTAAACTGCCAAAAAATGGTCTAAAACTGTCAAAATTAATTTTGAACTATGAAAAATGAGCTTTGCTTCTAAAAAAGTGGTTTCAAAATGTTAAGAATGGTCTTAAATTGACAAAAATGGTTTTAGTGGCCTTCTTAAACTGTCAAAAATCGTTAAATACTGACAAATTGTGTGATCTTAAACAGTTCAAAATTATTTTAAACTGTCAAAGTGGTCTTGAAGTGTTAAAAATTGTCTTAAACTGTCAAAAAAAGATCTTGAATTGTCAAAGTGGTCTTAATTTGTCAAAAAATGGTCTAAAACTGTCAATTGATTTTGAACTGAGAAAAGTGATCTTTGTTTCTAAAAAAGTGGTCTCAAAATGTTAAGAATAGTCTTAAATTGACAAAATGGTGTTAGTGGTCTTCTTAAACTGTCAAGAATCGTTTAAAACTGACAAATTGTGTGGTCTTAAACTGTTCAAAATAATTTTAAACTGTCAATGTGGTCTTGAAGTGTTAAAAATAGTCTTAAACTGTCAAAAAATGATCTTGAATTGTCAAAGTGGTCTTAAACTGTCAAAAAATGGTCTAAATCTGTCAACATTGATTTTGAACTGTGAAAAGTGATCTTTGTTTCTAAAAAAGTGGTCTCAAAATGTTAAGAATGGTCTTAAATTGACTAAAATAGTCTTAAATTGCTAAAGTGGTCTTCTTAAACTGTCAAAAATCGTCTAAAACTGACAAATTGAGTGGTCTTAAACTGTTAAAATAGTTTTAAACTGTCAAAGTGTTAATAATAGTCTTAAACTGTCAAAAAATGATCTTGAATTATCAAAGTGGTCTTAAATTGTCAAAAAATGGTCTAAATCTGTCAACATTGATTTTGAACTGTGAAAAGTGATCTTTGTTTCTAAAAAAGTGGTCTCAAAATGTTAAGAATGGTCTTAAATTGACAAAAATAATCTTAAATGACTAAATTGGTCTTCTTAAACTGTCAAAAGTGGTCTAAAACTGACAAATTTTAAAATAAATTGTCAAAATATTAAAACTGGTATTAAACAGTAAAAAAATAGCCATGAAGTATCAAAAGTGATTTTTGTTTCTATAAAATAATGGTCTTAAACTGCCATGTGGTCTTAAAACTGTCAAAAGTGGTCTAAGATTGATAAATTAAAGTGTCAATATTACTGTCAAATCTGACATTTCTTATTTTTCAGAGTTTGTGATAGTCAAATTTGACGATTGTGTCAAAAATGAACTATCTTAAACCGTGAAAAATGGTATTTCTTTCTAAAAATAGTCAAAAACCAACTAAAACAGACAAAGTTTAAGACTAAACTGTCAAAACATGATCTTGAACTGTTAAATTTTGAAATAAATTGACGTGGTCTGTTAAAGTAAAACTATCAAAAATGGTCTTAAATTGTAGTTGTGAATAGTTTTAAACTCAAAGTGGTTTGGAAGTCAAAAATGTCTTTTCTAAAAAATGGTCAAAAATTGTCTAAAACTGACAAAGTGGTTTTAAACTGTCAAATATGGTCTTAAAAATAGTTTTAACTGTCAAAAATGGTTTTTGTTTATAAAAAATAATTTGAACTGTCAAAAAATGACAAATTGTGTGTCTTAAAATATTAAAAACTAATTAAAAATGATCTTGAACTGTTTGAATCAGTCAAAAATAGTCTAAGACTAGCAATTTTCAACATAAATAAGTGGACTTTAACTGTCCATAATGGTCTGTAACAGTTATAGTGGTCTTAAAGTGTTTTAAACTGACAAATTGTGTGGTCTTAAGTGTCGAAAATGGTCTTACAGTGTTAAATAAAATCTTACTGTCAAAAATGGCGTTAAACTTACAAAAAAAGGAAAGATTGAAATTAAATCTGACAGATGAGATATTTTGACAAGTCAAAACCATTTTCAACTAACAGATGTCAAAACTATGAGTCACATACTTGATTAAAATATTACTTACAGATTCCATGGCACTTAAAATGAGTCCTAAATCACTGTTGACATCAAACCCGGCCGTATTCAAATTTTGTCTGACTTGTGACCCACTACCGAGTGCCATACTAGAAAAATTGAGCACCCCCTTACTGGAACTAATACTATTCTGTCCATTCATAGCTGATCGAATTCTTCTACCTCTTCTCGGCACAGTTTCAGGATGCTGCTGCCTGTAATCCGCTATAATCGATTGCACATCTCTAACTGGCCTCTGCTTATTCTTCGCATCGTGTCCATTCATCTCTAAACTATTCTGTATTGATTTCATCAATTTCTGTCGATTAAATTCTTGCCGCTTTCGCATTGTAAATCTCTGATCACCGTTATGATCTGTTTCCGATATCTCCAATCCATTACTCAGCAAACAAACCTGTTTCCTGCGTTGCAATTTCATCAGTAATTCCTCCTTGAATTTTTTTAAATGTATGATTTCATCCCATTCGCGTTCCTTTTCTTTGGCCAATTCTGTTAAGCTACGGATTTCCGATAATAATTCTTCAGTCTTAGTTTGTATCTGCTCCGAGTTGCTCATATCGATTGAGCCGGTGAATTCATTGAGAATTTTGTTGCGTAGGAAGAATTCCTGTTGGATGTCACCGCTGCTGCGAGTTTTTTTCGTCGGTGTTTCACCGTCCGATTGGTTTTTGCGTTTAGGACTGGATTCGGGTCGGGGGGTTGATGGATTGGATTTTGATAAAGGTTCGTCTTCTTCGGATTTAATTTCTTTTGATTTGCTTTCATCGTCCGATTGATTCGATTCGTTGATTTCGGTTCTTTGGTCTGCATGGCCGGGAGATGACGGTTGCTGTGTATCGCATCCCTCTCGCACGTCCTCCATCACATGCATTTTATTCAAACTGAAACAAATAATTTTGGTAAGGATTGTTTAATGTTGGTAACAATTAATCTTACAAATTGATTGACAAATTTTTTTGAGGTTATGTAAATGAGGTGAAGTTGGCCGATTGGGGGTTAATTTGTAATTAATTTTTTTTGGGTCAAAACAAGTCGATAGTTCAAGGTGCGCTTATGAGTAATATGTAAATGATAAATGGTGAAGGAGGGCGCCCCCTTCCCACCCGATTTATGTGACATGCAACGCAGAGTTCATTTGCCCCCGAGGTCTGTGACCGACCTAATTAACGCAACACTTTCGTTCGCTCTCACTCTCGAGCGAGCGTCTCACATATTATACACAACACACGCGCGACGCGACGACGGAAAACTTATTTTTATTACGCATTACTATGCACTTTACCTGCGTTCTATTTGCTAAGGAAAATATGTTGTAGTAGGCACTGCTTCTAGAGCCAGCTTGGTTTTTAATATTTTATTACAATTTTTATCAATTATTATACTACACAATTTTAAAACCGTTAATACTGCACCTTTAGAATTTTCACTAATTATTCAAGCTAGTTTGATGCTAATTTAGTCAAAATTTGACACATCTAACTTTACAACTGTCAAAGTTATCAATCAAAATCTATTTTACAAAATTAATGAATCGGATCAGTTAAGTTGAGTTACTTATGGTATTGAAGTCTATTGTTTCCAATTTCCATAAAATTCCAATGCATCGTTTCAGAGTTATCAATTATTAAATTATCTATAAAGGTTATTAGTTGAGGTAGATCAGATCAATTAAGTTGAGCTTATATTAAATTGACCGTATCGATTTTGTTCAATTTTACACAATTGGTACTTATGATATTGAAGTCTATTGTTGCCAATTTGCATAAAATTCCAACGAACCGTTTCAGAGTTATCAATTATTAAACTATTCATATTATCAAAAAATTGGATCACGAACACTTGGGTGGGTGGGCAGGAACTAAAGTTGAAACTACTGTAGCGTAATCATTAAACTTAGTGCCCCGCCCACCCGCCCAATTGTTTGTGATCAGAAAATTGGATCACGAACACTTGGGAGGGTGGGCGGGAACTAAAGTTGAAACTACTGTCGCACAAACATAAAATTTAATTCCCCGCCCACCCACCCAACTGTTTGTGATCAAGAAATTGGATCACACACAATTGGGTGGGTGGGCGGGAACTAAAGTTGAAACTACTGACCCGCAATAATTGAATTTAGTGCCCCGCCCACCCACCCAATTGTTTGTGATCAAGAAATTAGATCACGAACACTTAGGTGGGTGGGCGGGAACTAAAGTTAAAATTACTGTCCAGCAATCATTGAATTTAGTGCCCCGCCCACCCACCCAACAATTGATTCACCAACACTTGAGCGGGAACTAATAAAAAATAAAATTGAAACTATCAAAACTATTACAAAAGTAACTGAACTGTTAACATATATTAGGGAAGGTGTCACCCTATGCATTGTTGTCAAATTTCTCAATCTCCCTGTCATTAAGACAAATTAGTAGATAAAGTTAGAAAATTAGCTTTTGCGCAGTTTATATTAACTTTAGCAAAAATAGTTTTAAATAAATTAGTTGCGCAATAAATTTATCTACAACTTAATTTATATGCATTGTTGCCATATTTTCACAAATTAACCCTCCAACGCGGTTAAAAAACCGATAAATTAAAAAAATTAACTTCTCTTAGGTTAATATCAACTTTACAAAAAATAGTTTCAGATAAAATAGTTCTGGAATTTAATAAGCTATAAATTGATTTCTATGCAATGTTGCCAAATTTCGATAAATTAACTGGTTATTGCAGTAAATTTGTTGAAAAAGTTGTAAAGTTAACTGTTCTTAAGTTATTATAGACTTTAGGCAAAAAAGTTTGAAATAAATCAGTTGCGCAATTACATTGTTTGTATTTTAATTCATATGCGTTGTTGCCATATTTTCACAAATTAACCCGCCAACGCGATTTAGAGCATAAAAAATTGAAAAAACAACTTTTTTCAACTTGTTATCAACTTTACAGAAAATAGTTTTAAATAAATCAACTTATCTGCAAATTAATTTTTATGCAGTGTTGCCAAAGTTTCATAAATTAACCAACCGATGCGATTTATAGCATAAAAAAATTTGAAAAATCAACTTTTCTGAAGTTATTTGTAATTTTAAGGAAAATAGTTTTGAATAAATTAGTTGCGCAACTAACTTGCCTACATTTTAATTTATATGCGTTGTTGCCATATTTTTACAAATTTAACCGCCAGCGCGACTAAAAACTTCATAAACACGAAATTTCAACATTTTTCAAGTTATTATTAACTTCAAGCAATAAAGTTTCAAGTAAATAAGTTGCAAAATTAACTTATCAACAAATTAATTTATATGCGATGTTGCCATATTTTTACAAATTAACCCGCCAATGCAGTAAAAAGCACAAAAAACTTGAAAAATCAACTTTTCTCATATTGTTATCAACTTTAGGAAAAATAGATCCAAATAAATTAGTTAAAGAATTTATTAAGCTACAAATTAATTTATATGCATTGTTGCCAAATTTATACAAATTAACCCGTCATTGCAATAAAAAGCAAAAAAATCTCAAAAATTCAACTTTTCTGAAGTTAAAATTAACTTTAGACAAAATTGTTTCAAATAAATTATTTGAGTAACTAACTTATTTGTAATTTTATTTATATGCATTGTTGCCATATTTTTACAAATTAACCCGCTAACGTGATAAAAAACACAAAAAACTTGAAAATTCAACTTTTCCAAAGTTATTATCAACTTTACTCAAAACTGTTGTAAATAAATTAGTTGTGTAATCAACTTATCTCTATGTTAATTTATGTGCGTTGTTGCCAAATTTTTACAAATTAACCCGCCAACGTGATAAAAAGCAAAAAAAAAGCGAAAATTTAACTTTTCTAAAGTTAATATTAACTTGAGCTAAAAGAGTTTCAAATAAATTAGTTGCGCAATTAATTTGTCTACATTTTAATTTAAATGCGTTGTTGCCATATTTTTACAAATTAAACCGTCAACGCGGATAAAAACATATAAAACATGAAAATTCAACTTCTCTAAAGTTATTACTGACTTTAGGCAAAATTGTTTGAAATAAATTAGTTGCGCAATTAACATATCTGTGATTTAATTTATATGCATTGTTGCCATATTTTTACAAATAAACTCTTAAACGCTCTAAAAAGCGTAAAAAATTGAAAAATTCAATTTTATTGAAGTTAATATTAACTTTAGGCAAAATAGTTATGAATAAATTAGTTACTTAACTAAATTGTCTGCACTTTAATTTATATGCATTGTTGCCATATTTTCACAAATTAACCCGTTAAAGCGACTAAAAGCTTCAAAAACTCAAAAATTCAACTTTTCTCAAGTTGTTATTAACTTTATGTGAAATAGTTTCAAATAAATTAGTTGTGCAATTAACTTGCCTACAATTTAATTTATAAGCGTTGTTGCCATATTTTTACAAATAAACTTGTCAGCGCGATAAAAGGCATTTTACTGAAGTTATTATTAACTTTAAGCAAAATAGTTTTGAATAAACACATTTTGACAGCTCACAAAATATTCAGACAGCTTGAGACAATTTGTTACAGCTCTGGGGCAATTTTTGACAGCTTAGAACACATTTTGACAGTGAAATTAACTCACAGAAGAGAAACGTTTTAACAGTTACTAACATATTCTGACAGCTCAAACATTTGTTATACTTAAACAGTTTTTGACAGCTTTGGAAATCATTTTGACAGCCGGGATATTAATTGACATCTTCGAAAATAATCAGACAGCTTTTTTTTGACAGCTTGAAACAATGTTGATACAGTTTTGACAGTTTGAAACATATTTATGACAACTTTTTACAGTTTTGACGGCTTAGAACACATGTTGACAGCTTTGCAAATATTCTAACGGTTAGTTACGTAATCAACTTATCTGTACAATAATGTATGTGCATTGTTGCCACATTTTCATAAATTAACCCGCCAACGCGATTTAGAGCATAAAAAAATTAAAAATTCAACTTTTTTCAAGTTATTATCAACTTTACTCAAAATAGTTGTTAATAAATTAGTAGCGCAATTAACTTATCTGCATTTTAATTTATAAGCGTTGTTGCCATATCTTCACAAATAAACTTGTCAGCGCGATTAAAAGCATAAAAAAATTGAAAAATCAACTTTTCTCAAGTTGGTATTAACTTTATGTAAAATAGTTTTGAATAAATTAGTTGCGCTATTAACTTATCTGCAATTTAATTTATATGCGTTGTTGCCATATTTCTACAAATTAACCCGCTAACGCGATAAAAAGCGTAAAAAATTGAAAATTCAACTTTTTTCAAGTTGGTATCTACTATAATAAAAATAGTTTCAAATAAATTAATTGCGCATTTAACTTAGCTACAAATTAATCTTTAAGCATTGTTGCAAAATTTCTTCGAATTAACCTGATATTGGGATAAATTTGTTGATAAAGTTAGAAAATTAATTTTTGCACAGTTGGTATTAACTTTAGCAAAAAAAGTTTGGAATAAATTAGTTGCAGAATTGTTTAGGCCACAATTTAATTTCTATACATTGTTGCCAAATTTCTTCAAATTAACCTGTTATTAGAAAAAAAATGATTGATAGTTAGAAAATTAATATTTGCACAGTTGGTATCAACTACAGCAAAAATATTTTCAAATAAATAAATTGTGCAATTAGCCTAGCTACAAACTAATTCCTATGCATTGTTGCCAAATTTCTTTAAATTAACCTGTTTTTGAGACAAATTTGTTAATAAACTAGAAAATTAACTTTACCGCAGTTGGTATTAAGTTTAGCGAAAATAGTTTCAAATAATTTAGTTGCACAATCAACCTATCGACAATTTAATTTCTATACATTGTTGCCGAATTTCTTCAAATTGACTTAATATTTGGATAAATTTGTTGATAAAGTTTTGAAAATTTGTTTTTGCACAGTTGGTATTAACTATAGCAAAAATAGTTTCAAATAAATTAGTTGGGCAACTAAACTAGCTACAAATTAATTCTTCAATTCAATTAACTAGTTATTGGAATAAATTTGCATCTATAATGAATAGTTTGACAGCTGTCAATAATAACTTTCTCAATAATTCGTTTCGTCAAATTCATGATCATTACATTACTCGTCAGTGTTCATGATGACAGATAATTTCATAAAAATGTTTCGTGCATCGCTGTCTACTATTGCATCGAATTCGAAAATTGCTTTTGTTTATTTGCTTGAAGTTATTTCAGGAATGGTATTTTGGTCCTCAAAACAAACGAGAGTTTTGGAAAGAAAGAGAAACAATGAATCGATTCGTTAGGATATTTATAATACAATGTTGGGGTGGGTGGTGGTTGAACTCACTCTTGCGGCAGCCCTCCGTTAGTGCGCCTGCAGTGTTGCGCGTTGGGGACGAGACCAACGGCGAGCAGCACGGCGATGGCACTGTCTACATCTACATCGTCATCCTTCGGCTGGGGGGCGACGACGTGCGCTGGCAGATGGGAATCGGGGGCGGCGCCCTTTTTCAACCGGCTCCTGGTCGGCAAACCGAGCAGCTCGTGCTGAACGTCGCGTTCGTAACAGCCTTTGGTGAAGTGTTTGGAGCAGATGCGAGCCGTGGAACAGTTCTGCACGTGCCGGCCGCAGGCTTTGATCCAACTCGCGCGCGTGAACTCGTCGGCCGGAAATCGGTGGTATCTCACCGACCAACCCTTCGTCTTCCTATGGGTATTGTTGCAGCCGGCCACAGCACACTGCGGCATCTCCCGCTCCTCACACAACCATCACTTGCATCCGGGAATTAATTAGTTCTTCTGTTGCGTACACCCACGCACGCACGCGATGCTGGACTGGTCGACGCTCCTGCTGGCGCTCGCGATGCACTGATGCCGCACCCCACCATTCTGCTGAGCACCGGTGATGTCATCGGCGTCTACGTCCACCCCACCACCGACATCGATTTTACTGCCGGCTTTGCTTGCTTACTCTTATCATCGTCCGTACCAATTTCGTTGGGTGCAGGCAAGAATTGCATCACCATTTGGTAAATATTACTCTGCACTCTCAGGGACGACGCGAGCGACGCACGGACGTTCACCGATTTCACAATCTACAACGAATTTCCTGCGAGCGATAACGTAGCATCTCTCTCATCCTGCTGCAACCCAATTCCACTCGGATTTGTTTGCTAACAGCAAATACCAATCCCAGAAATATCAAATCTTATCGTTAGAATAACATTGTGACCGCATACACACGGGCTATCGACCTTGAAGTTTTTCATTCATCAAATTGATTGCAAATTGATCAAACTTATTATTGCCAACCATCAAATTGATAATCTGTCAATTAACTGTCAAATTGTCTATTGTCAAAATTCATTAAATTGTTTATAATCTATCAAAAGTAGCAAAACGTCATCCAGTTGAGTATAATTTTTTAACTTTATCAACAAATTTATCACAATATCAGCTTAATTTGAAGAAAATTGGCAACAATTCATAGGAATTAATTTGTAGCTAGACTGATTGCGCAATTAATCTATTTGAAACTATTTTTGCTAAACTTGATACCAACTGTGCAAAAGTTAATTTTCTAACTTTATCAACAATTTTTTCCTAATAACAGGTTAATTTGAAGAAATTTGGCAACAATGTATAGAATTTAAATTGTGGCCTAAACAATTCTGCAAATAATTTATTTCAAACTTTTTTTGCTAAAGTTGATACCAACTGTGAAAAAAATAATTTTCTAACTTTATCAACAAATTTATCTTAATATTAGGTTAATTCGAGAAAATTTGGCAACAATGCTTAAAGATTTATTTGTAGCTAAGTTAAATGCGCAATTAATTTATTTGAAACTATTTTTATTATAGTTGATACCAACTTAAAAAATTTGAATTTTCAATTTTTTATGCTTTTTATCGCGTTGGCGGGTTAATTTGTAGAAATATGGCAACAACGCATATAAATTAAATTGGAGATAAGTTAATAGCGCAACTAATTTATTCAAAACTATTTTACATAAAGTTAATACCAACTTGAGAAAAGTTGATTTTTCAAGTTTTTTATGCTTTTAATCGCGCTGACAAGTTAATTTGTAAAGATATGGCAACAACGCATATAAATTAAAACGCAGACAAGTTAATTGCGCTACTAATTTATTAACAATTATTTTGAGTAAAGTTGATAATAACTTGAAAAAAGTTGAATTTTCAATTTCTTTATGCTCTAAATCGCGTTGACGGGTTATTTTATGAAAATGTGGCAACAATGCACATAAATTATTGTACAGATAAGTTGATTACGCAACTAACCGTTAGAATATTTGCAAAGCTGTCAATATGTGTTCTAAGCCGTCAAAAACTGTAAAAAATTGTCATAAATATGTTTTAAACTGTCAAAACTGCATCAACATTGTTCAAGCTGTCAAATAAATGCTGTCTGATTATTTTCGAAGGTGTCAATTAATTTCCCGAGCTGTCAAAATTATTTCCAAAGCTGTCAAAAACTGTTTAAGTATAACAAATGTTCGAGCTGTCAGAATATTTTAGTAACTGTCAAAACGTTTCCCTTCTGCGAGTTAATTTCACTGTCAAAATGTGTTTCTAAGCTGTCAAAAATTGCCCCAGAACTGTAACAAATTGTCTCAATTTTATGAGCTGTCAAAATGTGTTCCAATTTGTTAAAAAAAATTCAAAACTGTCAAAAAATTCTGATTTGTCAAAAAATATGTTTCAAGCTGTCAAAATATTTTCTGAGTTCTCAAAATATGTTGTAAAATTGACAAAAAATATTCAAAACTGTCAAAAAAATTGTCATATTATTTTCTGAGCTTCAAAATGTGTTCCAAACTGTCAAAATACGTTTAAATCTGTCAAAAACTTTCTGATCAATCAAAAAATATGTTTCAAGCTGTCAAAATATTTTCTGATCTGTCAAAATTTGTTCTACACTGCCAAAAATGTTCAAAAACTTTCTGATCCGTTAATAAATATGTTTCTAACTGTCAGAATATTTTCTGAGCTGTCAAAATGTGTTCTAAGCTGTAAAAATGTGTTTATTCAAAACTATTTTGCGCAAAGTTAACGATTACTTCGGTAAAGTTGAATTTTCCATTTTTTATGCTTTTTAGCGCGTTTAAGAGTTTATTTTAAAAATATGGCAACAACGCTTATAAATAAAACTACAGACAAGTTAATTGCGCAACTAATTTATTTAAAATTATTTTGCCTAAAGTTGAAAACAACTTGAGAAAAGTTAAATTTTCGAGTTTTTGTGCTTTTAGTCGCTTTTGCGGGTTAATTTGAGGAGATATAGCAACAATGCATATAAATTAAAATGCAGACAAGTTAATTGCGCAACTAATTTATTTAAAACTATTTTGACTAAAGTTAATATTAACTTCAATAAAGTTGAATTTTCCTATTTTTTACGCTTTATAAAGCGTTTAAGAGTTTATTTGTAAAAATATGGCAACAATGCTTACAAATTAAATTGCAGACAAGTTAATTGCGCAACTAATTTATTTAAAACTATTTTACCTAAAGTTGATATTAACTTTAGAAAAGTTGAATTTTCATGTTTTGTATGCTTTTATCTGTGTTGACGAGTTAATTCGTAAAAATTTGGCAACAGTGTATAGGTATAAATTTGTGGCTAGGTTAACTGTGCAGTTAATTTATTTCCAACTATTTTGCCTAAAGTTGATGACAACTTCAGAAAAGTTGAATTTTCATATTTTCTATGCTTTTATCCGCTTTGGTGGGTTAATTTGTAAAAATTGGGCAACAACGCACATAAATTAATATAGAGATAAGTTGATTGCACAACTAATTTATTCACAACAGTTTTGGGTAAAGTTGATAATAACTTTAGAAAAGTTGAATTTTCAAGTTTCCTGTGTTTTTATCACGTTAGCGGGTTAATTTGTAAAAATTGGGCAACAGTGCATATGAATGAAATTATAAATAAGTTAGTTACGCAAATAATTTATTTGAAACAATTTTGTCTAAAGTTAATAATAACTTCAAAAAAGTTGAATTTTTGAGATTTTTTTGCTTTTTATCGCGATGACGGGTTAATTTGTAAAAATTTGGCAACAATGCATAAAAATTGATTTGAAGCTTAATAAATTCTTTAAATAATTTACTTGGATCTATTTTTCCTTAAGTTGAGAACAACTTGAGAAAAGTTGAATTTTCGAGTCTTAGAAGCTATTAGTCGCGCTAGCGGGGTAATTTCTAAAAATTTGGCAGCAATGTATATGAATTAATATAAAGATAAGTTGATTGCGCAACTAATTTATTCACAACAGTTTTGGGTAAAGTTGATAATAACTTTAGAAAAGTTGAATTTTCAAATTTTTTGTGTCTTTTATCATGTTAGCGGGTTAATTTGTAAAAATATGGCAACAATGCATATGATTTAAATTACAGACAAGTTAGTTACGCAAGGAATTTATTTGAAATAATTTTGTCTAAAGTTAATAATAACTTCAAAAAAGTTGAATTTTCGAGATTTTTTGCTTTTTATCGCGATTTTGGGTTAATTTGTAAGAATTTGGCAACAATGCATATAAATTGATTTGTAGCTTAATAAATTCGTTAAATAATTTATTTGGATCTATTTTTCCTAAAGTTGATAACAATTTAAGAAAAGTAGATTTTTCAAGTTTTTTGTGCTTTTTATTGCATTGGCGGGTTAATTTGTAAAAATATGGCAACACCATATATAAATTAATTTGTAGATTAATAATTAATTAGTTAATTTCTCAATTATTTAATTGAAACTATTTTGCTTAAAGTTAATAATAACTTGAAAAAAGTTGAATTTTAGAGTTTTTGAAGCTTTCGGCCGCGGGAGGCGGTTCATTTATAAAAATATGGCAACAACGCATATAAACTAAAATGTACGCAAGTTAGTTGCGCAACTAATTTATTCAAAACTATTTCCCCTAAAATTATAAATAACTTCAGAAAAGTTGATTTTTCAAATTTTTTATGCTATAAATCGCATCGGTGGGTTGATTTATAAAAATTTGGCAACAATGCATATAAATTAATTTGCAGATATGTTAATTGCGCAACTAATTAATTTGAAATTTTTTTTTGTAAAGTTGATAATAATTTGAAAAAAGTTGGGTTTTTTAATATTTTATGCTCTAAACCGCGTTGGCGGGTTAATTTGTGAAAATATGGCAACAACGCATATGAATTAAAATGCAAACAAAGTAATTGCGCAACTAATTTATTTCAAACTTTTTTGCCTTAAGTCGATAATAACTTAAGAACAGTTAACTTTACAACTTTTTCAACAAATTTACCGCAATAACCAGTTAATTTATTGAAATTTGGCAACAATGCATAGAAATCAATTTATAGCTTATTGAATTCTAGAACTAAATTAGTTGAAACTATTTTCTGTAAAGTTGATAATAATATGAAAAAAGTTGTTTTTTTTTTTAATTTTTATGCTCCAAATCGCGTTGGCGGGTTAATTTGTGAAAATATGGCTACAATGGATATAGATTAAAATGCAGACAAGTTGATTGTGCAACTAATTTATTTGAAACTATTTTGCCTAAAGTTAGTAACAACTTAAAAAAAAAAAGATTTTTTCGGTTTTTTATGCTTTTAGTCGGGTTGGCGGGTTAATTTTTTAAGATATGGCAACAATGCTTATAAATTAAAATGGAAAAAAGTTAATTGCGCAACTAATTTATTCGAAACTATTTTGCCTAAAGTTAATAACAACTTAAGAAAAGTTAGATTTTCAATTTTTTATGCTTTTAGTCGCGTTGGCGGGTTAATTTGTTGAAATTTGGCAACAGCGCATAGAAAATATTTTGTAGATAATTTAATTCTGCAAATAAATTATTTAAAATAATTATTCCTAAAATCGATAAAGTTAAATTTTCAACTTTTCTAACCTATTAATCACATTTATCGGGTAATTTGTTGAAATACGGCAACAGTGCATAGGAATTCATTTATAGATAATTTGATTTTCTAAATTATTTATTTGAAACAATTTTGCCTAAAGTCGATAATAACTCGAGAACGGTTAACTTTACAATATTTTCAACAAATTAAGGGCAATAACCAGTTAATTTATTGAAATTTGACAACAATGCATAGAAATAAATTTATAGCTTATTGAAACCCAGAACTAATTTATTTGAAACTATTTTTTGTAAAGTTGATAATAAGCTAAGAAAAGTTAATTTTTTTAATTTATCAACATATTAATCGCTTTGGCGGGTTAATTTGATGAAATATGGCAACAACGCATAGACATAAAACTGTAGATTAATTAACTCCACAACCAATTTATATAAAACTACTTTGACAGTTGACAATGTTAACAAAAAATATTACAAAACTAAAGTTTTGACAGTTAAAAACAAATTTTGACAGCAAACTGACTGAAGTTAGCAATTTTGACAAAAAAAATTTACATTTCTGACAGATGACTGAAATTTTGACAGTTGAAACAAATTTTGACAGCAAACTGACAGATGACAATTTTTGACGTTGACAATTATGACAAATGAAAAAAAAATTACACAAACTGACAGCTAATATGACTGAATGACAATTGGCAATTTTGAGAAGAAATTTCTGACAGATAACTGAAATTTTGACAGTAAACTGACAGTTAATATGACTGAATGGCAGTTGACAATTTTGGCAAGAGATTATTACATTTTTTCCAGAGATGAAACAATTTTTGACAGCAAATTGACAGTTATTATTATTATTATTAAAAATGACAGATGTCAATTTGAATTAAAACTATTATTTGACAGTCAAAGTTGGTATTATTGACAGATAAATGACAGCTCATAATTTTGACAAATAATAATTTAATTTGATAAAATAATGTATCCATTTAACAAACAATTTGAAATAATAATTTTGACAGTTGACATTCATTTTGACAGAAAGGTGACATTAATTAATTCTGACAGTTTATAAATTAATTAAAGCAATTGTTTTGCTGTAACGAAGCAGCGTTGCCAAGCGTACTTCCTTTTAATTAAATAAATTCAATTAAATTAATTAAAATCGCCCATAGCGCGATCAAAGAGAGGACATTCCCTTTATCACAGTGGGCTTAGATTAAAAGGGGAATAAAATAAGGGGGCGCCGTCCCGTCCCTATTTATTGATCGCGATATACGCTCTGTTAATCCAACCCCGTTTTAACATCAACAAATAACGCATTCAATTAAATTAATTAATTGTAGGTGGCTTTGGAATGCCTCACCTGTGAACATGATTTTTGGGCGAAACGATCCCGTTGGCTTTTTCATTTCTTTGAAAATTGAGTCGCAGCTGTCGCATATATTTAATCTTCCTGACGAAGCGATCCCTCTCGATCCTCTTCACATTGGCCTTGGTCTTTTTCACCTTGGGCGATTGGAGTTCGGCGAGACATCCGAGAGATTCACGTTTTGCTATCCTTATACTCGAACGCATTGGTATTTTAAATGATAAATCGTTGAAGGCACTATCGAAACTTTTGTTGATTAAATTGTCGAGGTTGAGATTCATGTCGGGGACGGCGTCGAGTTTTAATCGCTTCCTCAATGGCAATCCTAACAATTCATGTTGGAGATCCCGCTGATAACAATCGTCCGAAAAGTGTTCGCTGCATACGCGCATGTAACGTGGTGGAGTTTGGTTTTTGCCTGTACACGCTTTAGCCCATTTGGTTGCAAGGCTTGGTGCCGACGGTATCATGTGGTATGAGACAGTGCCGTTCGCTTTAGTTTTTCCGTAATAGTTCGAACAATTCGTAACGTAGCATTGCGGCATTATTGTTAATATTGCAATACAGCTTGTGGACCCGTTTCGACTGATGGTATCGTGGCCCTCCGCATCCCCAAATTGCCATTACACTGCGGAGCAGACGAATTGTGCGTTTGAGTTGTTCGATGTTTGGGTTGATTGTACAATTGGTTGACTGGATAGGTGGTCGGATGCTAACCTGAGCTATTGTCTGTCGCCGTGACGTCACCCGGGATGGAAATTTTCAGGCCATTCTGTGGAGGGGTGATGACCCTTTTTCAGACACCTTTTGTATTCACATATTTTTAGCAACAATAATTTTATTTAACCTTAAACGTCATTATAAATTGACAATTAATTTAGAAAAGTATATTTGCAATGTTGCCAAATTTCATTAAAATAACCGGCCTTTGCGATAAATATTTAGATAAAGTTATTATCAACTTTACGCAAAATAGTTTCAAATAAATAATTTTCGCAATAAATTAGGCTACAAATTAACTCATATGCATTGTTGCCATATTTCCTCAAATTACCCCGTTAATGAGATAAATATCTATATGAAGTTAGAAATTTAACTTTTAAGAAGTTAATATCAACTTTAAATAGAAAAGTTTGAAATTAATTAATTATTTCATAAATTAATGTCTAAGCATTGTTGCCAAATTTTCTTAAATTACCTGATTAATGCAATAAAAAAGTTGGAAATTTAACTTTATCGCAGTTAATATCAATTTCAGATGAAATTGTTTCAAATAAATTATTTGCAGATCTAAATTATCTACAAAATAATATTTATGCATTGTTGCCATATTTCAACACTAAACTAATTGAGTTAAAAAAGTTGGAAATTTAACTTTAGCGCGATTAATATCGATTTCAGTTAAAATTGTTTCAAATAATTAATTTGCAGAATTAAATTGCCTATAAAATAATTTCTATGCGCTGTTGCCATATTTCCTCAAATTAACTAACTATTGAGAAAAAATTATTCATAAAGTAGGAAATTTAATTCTAGCACAGTTAATTTTGATTTCGGCTAAAATTCTTTCTAATAAATAGTCTGCAGAATTGAATTAGCTACAAAATAATCTCTGCGCAGTTGCCGAATTTAAACAAATTAACCCATAAATGTAATAATTAAGTTAAAAAAGTTGGAAATTTAACTTGAGCTTAGTTAAAATCAATTAAAAATAAAATTGTTTCAAATAAATACTTTGCAGAATCAAATTGTCTACAAATAAATTTATATGCAATGTTGCCATATTTCCTCAAATTAACCCGTTATTGAGAAAAAATTGTTCATAAAGTTAGAAATTTAACTTTAGTCAAGTTATTATTGATTTTAGACAAAATAATTTCAAATAAAATAGTTGCGTCATTAAGCTACCTACCAATTAATACATATACATTGTTGCCATATTTCCTCAAATTAACTCGTTATTGGGACTAATTTGTTCGTAAAGTTGGAAATTTAACTTTAGCGAAGTTGATATTGATTTTAGACAAAATAATTTCAAATAAATTAGTTGCGTACTTAAGCTAGCTACACATCAACTTATATGCATTGTTGCCATATTTTCTCAAATTAACCCACTTTGGGACTAATTTGCTCATAAAGCTGAAAATTTAACTTTACCGCGGTTAATATCGTTTTCAGCAAAAATTGTTTCAAATATATAATTTGCAGAATCAAATTGTCTACAAAATAATTTCTATGCGATGTTGCCGGATTTCAACAAATTAACCTTAAAATGTGGTAATTAAGTCGAAAAAGTTGGAAATTTAACTTTATTGCAGTTTATATCGGTTTCAGGTGAAATTATTTCAAATAAATAATTTGCAGAATCAATTTGTCTATAAAATAATTCCTATGCGCTGTTGCCATATTCCCTCAAATTAACCTTCTATTCAGAAAAATTGGTTCATAAAGTTGAAAATTTAACTTTCTTAAGTTATTATCAACTTTACAAAAAAAAGTTACAAATAAATTAGTTGCGCAATTAACTTATCCGTAAATTACTTAAAATGAATTGTTGCCATATTTTTACAAATTAACTTTTTAACGCAACAAAAAGCATAAAAAAGTAGAAAATCTAACTTTTCACTAGTTATTATTAACTTTAGGCTAAATAGTTTTCTATGAAATAGTTTTGCAATCAACTTATCCATAATTTAGTTTATATGCTTTGTTGCCATATTTTTACAAATTAACCCGCCAACTAGATTTAGAGCACAGAAAAGTTGAAAATTCGACTTTTCTCAAGTTGTTATCAACTTTACTCAAAATAATTGTTAATAAATTTGTTGTAGAATTACATTTTATACATTTTAATTCATATGCGTTGTTGCCATATTTTGACAAATTAACCCGATAAAACAACAAAAAGCATAAAAAAGTTGAAAATTTAACTTTTTTCGAATTGTTATTAACTTTATGCATAATTGTTCCAAATAAATTAGTTCCGCAACAAACTTATCTGTAAGTTAATTTATATGCATTGTTGCCACATTTTCACAAATTAACCCGCCAACGCGATAAAATGCTTGAAAAACTGAAATATCAACTTTTCTAAAGTTATTGTTAATTTTAGCAAAAATAGTTTCAAATAAATTAATTGCGCAATTAGCTAAGCTACAAATTAATTTCTATGCATTGTTGCCAAATTTCTTCAAATTAACCTCTTATTGGGATAAATTTGTTGATAAAGTTAGAAAATTAATTTTTGCACAATTGGTACCAACTTTAGCAAAAATAGTTTCAAATAGATTAGTTGCGCAATTAATCAAGCTACAAATTCATTTCTATCCATTGTTGCCGAATTTCTTCAAACTAACTTGATATTTAAAAAAAAATGTTGAAAAAGTTAGAAAATCAACTTTTGTACAGTTAGTATCAACTCTATCAAAAATAGTTTTAAGTAAATTAGTTGCGCAATTAACCAAGCTACAAATTAATCTCTATGTATTGTTGCCAAATTTCTTCAAACTAACTTATCATTTCAAAAATCTGTTGAAAATGTTAGAAAATTAACTTTTGTACAGTTAGTATCAACTTTAACAAAAATAGTTTCAAATAAATTAGTTGCGCAATTAGCTAAGCTACAAATTAATTCCTATGCATTGTTGCCAAATTTCTTCAAACTAACCTGTTTTTGGGATAAATTTGTTGATAAAGTTAAAAAATTAACTTTTGCACAGTTGGTATCAACTTTAACAAAAATAGTTTCAAATAAATTAGTTGCGCAATTAGCTAAGCTACAAATTAATTCCTATGCATTGTTGCCAAATTTCTTCAAATTAACCTGTTATTGAGATAAATTTATTAATAAAGTTAAAAAATTAAATTTTGCACAGCTGGTAGTAACTTTAACAAAAATAGTTTCAATTAAATTAGTTGCGCTATTAGCAAAGCTACAAATTAATTCCTATGCATTGTTGTCAAATTTCTACAAACTAACCTGTTATTGGGATAAATTAGTTGATAAAACTAAAAAAATTGTTTTTGCGCAGTTGGTATTAACTTTAACAAAAATAGTTTCAAACAAATTAATTGCACAATTAGCCTAGCTACAAATTAATTCCTATTCATTGTTTCCAAATTTCTTTAAATTAACCTGTTATTGCGATAAATTTATTAATAAAGTTAGAAATTTAATTTTTGCACAGTTGGTATCAACTTTAGCAAAAATAGTTTCAAATAAATTAGTTGCGCAATTAGCTACGCTACAAAATCATTTCTATGCATTGTTGCCAAATTTTTTCAAATTAACTATCTTTTGCAAAAAATTTGTTTATAAAGTTGGAAATTTAACTTTAGTGCAGTTAATATCACTTTTAAGTAAAATTAAATCTCATAATTAATTTGCAAAATTAAATTATCTAAAAAATAATTCCTATGCGCTGTTGCCGTATTTTAACAAATAAACCTATAAATGTGATAAACAGGTTGAAAAGTTGGAAATTTATTTGATTTAGGTCTCCTGGACCCTCTGTCATCTGCATATGCAACTGTCTAAAATATCAAAACTATTTGTTCTGAGTCTCATAAACCCTCAAATAAAAATAGGTTAAAAACTGTCAAATATAGAAAAAATTTGGTCTCATGGACCCTTAGGTTAAATTAGGTCATCTATTATAATATATTCAGAAAAAGGCTATATAAGCTAAAATTAACAAATAGATCAAAAATATCTGTTCAGGGTCTCCTGCACCGCCTAGTTAAAATATGTTAGACTTTAGTTTGTAATGTTTATGCAGCTGTCAAATTATATAAATATTTAAAAGGTCTCCTGGACCCTAAAAAAAAAAAATGTCAAAACTGACAAATAGATTAAAGTTATCTGTTACGGGATCTCCTGGACCTTCAAATTAAAATATGTTAAACTTTATTTTGTAAGGTTAACTCATTCGTATATGGAACTTTTAAACTATATTAATTGAACAAAATAACTGAAATGATCAGTTATGGGGTCTCCTGGACCTCAAGTTAAAATATGATAGACTTTGGTTTGTAAGGTTAAATCATCTGTAAATGCAATAATCAAATAATATTAATTAAACAAAATGATCAGTTATGGGTCTCCTAGACCATAATAATAAATTAATTAAATCATATGCAAAAAAACTTTTAAAAGTTAGATTAGGTCAGAAAAATAACTGTAATACTACATAAATTGCTGTTGGTCTCTTGGTTAGCTTAAGTCATCATATTTATAAAATAACTGTCAAATTATATAAATTATTAAAATAACATATATAAAAACTGACAAGTATATCAAAGTTACCAGTTCGGGGTCTCATGGACCCTTAGGTTAACTTTAATTTGTAAGGTTAAGTATGAGTTAGGTTATGACAAAAATCAACTGTCTATATGGGGTCTCCTAGATTAATTAATTCATATATGCAAAAAGCAAGTGTCAAATTATATTAATATTTAAAAGAAACTGTCAAATATTTTTGTTAGAGGTCTCTTGGACCCTCAAAATAGGTTAAGTCGAAAAAACAACTGTAAAATTATATGAATTATTAAAAATAACATCAAATATATCAAAATGATCTAATCCAAGGTCTCCTGGACCCACATGTTTGAGTTTAAAAACTATCATTGTATCATTATTTGTTCTAATGAACAACTGTCAAATTAAATAAATGATCTGTTCTGGGGTCTCCTAGACCCTCAAATCAAAATATGATGTTAAACTAGAGTTTGTAAGGTTAAATCATCTGTAAATGCAACAATCAAATAATATTAATTGAACAAATTGATCGGTTATGGGGTCTCCTGGACCCTCATGTTGAACTAATTAAATCTGTGATAAAATTAAGTTTAAAAATTGTCAAATTATATGAATAGTTGAAACTGTCAAATATATTAAAATTATCTATGTGGTCTCCTGGACCCTCATGTTAAGTTGAAAAAAAAACTGCCATTTGTTCTGGGGCATTTATTATAAAAAAAAAACTGTTTAAAGAACTGTCAAACATAACAGTTTAATATCTGTTTCAGGGTCTCCTAGACCGGCAAGTTAAATTAGGTTAGAACTTAGTTTGTATGGTTAGGTCGGCTGTATATAATTAAATTATAATAATCAAACACAAACAAATTAAAATTAAATGTTCTGAAGGTCTCTGAGACCTCCAGGTTAGGTCAGTTAATCTGTGATGATATATGAAAAAAAAGAACTGTCAAATTATATAAATTGTTAAAAATACGTCAAAACTGGCAGATAAACCAACATTATCTATTGTAGGGTCTCCTGGACCCTCATCTGCGGAATTAAACTGCTGATTATAAATTCAACTTTAGCACAGTTAATTTTGATTTTAGCTGAAAATTATTTTTATAAATAGTGTGTAGAATTAAACTATTTAAAAAATAATTTCTATACGATGTTGCCATATTTCAACAAATTACCCGATAAATGCGATAATTGGGTTGAAAAAATTGAAAATATAACTTTAGCCAAGTTATTATTAATTTTAGCTAAAATTGTTTCAAATAATTAATTTGCAGAATCAAATTGTCTACAAAATAATTTCAATGCGATGTTGCCGTATTTCGACAAATTAACCTTTAAGAAGGTTGGAAATTTAACTTTAGCACTATCGATTTTAGGTAAAATTGTTTCAAATAAATAATTTGCTGAATCAAATTGTCTATAAAATAATTCCCATGCGCTGTTGCCATATTTCCGCAAATTACCTTGTTATTGGGAATAATTTGTTCATAAAATTTAAGTTATTATCAACTTTACAAAAAAAAGTTACAAATAAATTAGTTGCGCAATTAACTTATCTGTAAATTATTTGAAATGCATTGTTGCCATATTTTTACAAATTAACTTTTTAACGCAACAAAAAGCATAAAAAAAATGGAAAATCTAACTTTTCACTAGTTATTATTAACTTTAGGCTAAATAGTTTACTATGAAATAGTTTTGCAATCAATTTAACTATAATTTAGTTTATATGCGTTGTTGCCATGTTTTTACAAATTAACCCGATAAAACAACAAAAAGCATAAAAAAGTTGGAAATTTAACTTTTTTTCAATTGTTATTAACTTTATGCGAAATTGTTCCGAATAAATTAGTTGCACAACAAACTTGTCTGCAAGTTAATTTATATGCATTGTTGCCGCATTTTCACAAATTAACCCGCCAACGCGATAAAATCCTTAAAAAACTTGAAAATTCAACTTTTCTCAAGTTATTGTTAACTTTATCAAAAATAGTTTCAAATAAATTAGTTGCGCAATTAGCTAACCTATAAATTAATTTCTAGGCATTGTTGCCAAATTTCTTTAAATTAACCTGTTTTTGGGATCAAATCGTTGAAAAAGTTAGAAAATCAACTTTTTTACACTTAGTATCAACTTTAACAAAAATAGTTTCAAATAAACTAGTTGCTCAATTAACCAAGCTACAAATTCATTTCTATGCATTGTTGCCTAATTTCTTCAAACTAACTTGTTATTCTAAAAATTTGTTAATATAGTTAGAAAATTAACTTTTGTAGAGTTAGTACCAACTTTAGCAAAAAAAGTTTCAAGTAAAGTAGTTGCGCAATCAACCAAGCTACAAATTAATTTCTATGCATTGTTGCCAAATTTCTTCAAACTAACTTGTTATTCTAAAAAAATGTTGAAAAAGTTAGAAAATTAACTTTAGCACAGTTGGTTTCAACTTTAACAAAAAAAGCTTCAAATAAATTAGTTGCGCAATGAACCTAGCTACAAATTAAGTCCCATACATTGTTGCCGAATTTCATCAAATTACCCGTTTATTGGGATAAATTCATCTTAAAATAATAAAACAAAAAAAATTAAATTAATTTATTGATTAACACAAATTAATAATTCTTCAATAAACGAACAACATCCTGTTGATTACAATTAAGAGCCACATTCAGAGCCGTCTTATTATTTCCATCTCGACAACTAATATCAGCCCCTAAATCGAGCAACATTTTGACAGCTCGATAATGACCTTTACTACTAGCAAGATGTAAAGGTGTCAACCCATGCTTGGCTTTAGCATTAATTAGAGCACCTCGTTCGACCAACAATCTAATACAATTCACTTCACCGATATCAGCAGCCCAATGGAGTAACGTATTGAACGATTTATATGTACTCAATATATCGGCTGAATTATTAATTAACAATTCAATAGTTTTTATGTTATTGTTTTCGATTGCATATTTGATTGGTGTAATCTTGAGATAGCATTTTGCATTTACATCGGCTCCATTTGCGAGTAATAATTTAACCAATAAGTGTTGTCCGTGTTCTGCTGCGTAGTGCAAAGCTTGTTTGCCTTCATCGTTTCTAAAATTGATATCGGCTTTGTTTTTTAGTAACAATTCAATAACATCTCGTTTACCATATTTAGAGGCTATTATGAGGGGAGTACTATGTAAGCAGAAGAAATTCCATTCGCAATTGACGTTTACTTCTGAATGGATTAAATTTTCGATTGTTTGCAACCAATTGTATTCAATAGCCGTGTATAGTAAATTTTCTTTATTTGTATCGGTTCGGTTATTCAATTTATTCCAAATTTGTTGCTTTAATAATTCTCTTTCATTAATTGGGTATGATGATAATGCTGATATTAATTGTTGTATTAAGTTGTCAATATTTTGTGTATCATCAATGTCTATTGTCAATTTATTATCTGTCATTTTGACAGGTGTCAAATTAATTATTTTTATATTTACAGGAATTGAATTCTTGCAATATGGAGCAATCTAATCAAACTATTGATTTTATTGATCAAATAAACCATTTTATCTTATCATTCGATTCTGGGAAACATATTTTAATCAATTTGAAAACTAATTTATCAGAATAATTTGAAAAAATTCAAAATTTCCAAATTAAAACTCAATTTAGTGCATTAATGAGTTAATTTAATGAAATTCGGCAACAATGCATATAAATTAATTTGTAGCTTAAACGATTCCCCTACTAATTTATTTGAACCAATTTTCTCTAAAGTTAATTTGAACTTGCAAAAAGTTGAATTTCAAAATTAAAACTCAATTTAGCGCATTCAAGGGTTAATTTGAATAAATTCGACAACAATGTATATAAATTAATTTGTAGCTTGAATAATTCCTGAACTAATTTATTTGAACCAATTTTCTCTAAATTTGATTTTAACTTGTGAAAAGTTGAATTTCCAATTTAAAACTCAATTTAGCGCATTCATGGGTTAACTTGAATAAATTCGGCAACAACGCATATAAAATAATTTGTAGCTTAAAGAATTCCTGAACTTATTTATTTGAATCAATTTTCTCTAAAGTTGATTTTAACTTGTGAAAAGTTGAATTTCCAAATTAAAACTCAATTTAGCGCATTCATAGGTTAATTTGAAGAAATTCGGCAACAATGTATATAAATTAATTTGTAGCTTGAATAATTCCTGAACTTATTTATTTGAACCAATTTTCTCTAAAGTTGATTTTAACTTGTGAAAAGTTGAATTTCCAAATTAAAATTCAATTTAGCGCATTCATGGGTTAATTTGAATAAATTCGGCAACAATGTATATAAATTAATTTGTAGCTTGAATAATTCCTGAACTTATTTATTTGAACCAATTTTCTCTAAAGTTAATTTCAACTTGCAAAAAGTTGAATTTCCAAATTATAACTCAATTTAGTGCATTAATGAGTTAATTTGAAGAAATTCGGCAACAATGCATATAAATTAATTTGTAGCTTACACAATTCCCCAACTAATTTATTTGAACAATTTTTTTCAAAAGTTGATTTCAACTAGCAAAAAGTTGAATTTCTAAATTTAAACTCAATTTAGCGCATTTATGGGTCAATTTGAAGAAATTCAGCAACAACGCATATAAATTAATTTATTACTTAAACAATTCCCCAATTAATTTATTTAAACCAATTTTCTCTAAAGTTGGTATTAACTTGTGAAAAAGTTAAATTTCCAAATTAAAACTCAATTTATAACAATGACGGGTTAATTTGATGAAATTCGGTAACAACGCATATGAATTAAACTGTAGCTTAAACAATTTCCCAACTAATTTATTTGAACCAATTTTCTCTAAAGTTGATTTTAACTTGCAAAAAGTTGTATTTCAAAATTAAAACTCAATTTAGCGCATTCATGGGTTAATTTGAAGAAATTCGGCAACAACGCATATAAATTAATTTGTAGCTTAAACAATTCCCCAACTAATTTATTTGAACCAATTTTCTCTAAAGTTAATTTCAACTTGCAAAAAGTTGAATTTCCAAACTATAACTCAATTTAGCGCATTCAAGAGTTAATTTAAAGAAATTCGGCAACAATGCATATAAATTAATTTGTAGCTTAAACAATTCCCCAACTAATTTATTTGAACCAATTTTCTCTAAAGTTGATTTCAACTTGCAAAAAGTTGAATTTCCAAATTTAAACTCAATTTAGCGCATTCTAGGGTTAATTTGAATAAACTCGGCAACAACGCATATAAATTAATTTGTAGCTTAAACAATTCCTGAACTTATTTATTTGAACCAATTTTTTCTAAAGTTGATTTCAACTTGCAAAAAGTTGAATTTCCAATTTAAAACTCAATTTAGCGCATTCATGGGTTAATTTGAATAAATTCGGCAACAACGCATATAAAATAATTTGTAGCTTAAACAATTCCTGAACTTATTTATTTGAACCAATTTTTTCTAAAGTTGATTTTAACTTGTGAAAAGTTGAATTTCCAAATTATAACTCAATTTAGTGCATTCATGGGTTAATTTGAAGAAATTCGGCAACAACGCATATAAATTAACTTGTAGCTTAAATAATTTCCCAACTAATTTATTTGAATCATTTTTTTCTAAAGTTGATTTTAACTTGGAAAAAGTTAAATTTCCAAATTTAGCGCATTAATTTGAAGAAATTCGGCAACAATGCATAAAAAAATAATTAATTTGAAACAATTTTCCTCAAATTTGGAATTCAAAATTAAATTAAAGTTTTGAATGACATTTATGACTAATTAGTTGGCTTTGAAAATTTATTTTTGACAGATAAATATTAGAATTAATTGTATGCTGTGTTGCCATATTTCGCAAACGATTTAAAAATTACAAAACTCTTAAACCATTTCATAATATAATCGACGGCGCCCTCTGGCCGACTGACCCTCAACTACCGACGCTCGTTAAACAATATGATTGCATCAATTTACGGCGTGCAAGATTCCTTGGCCTACTTGATAAGATGTGCAAACACATGCATACTACCAGTGGCGGACGCGCATGAGTTCTGTGTGAATATTTTCATGACCCAAAATCGAACGTTTGCTTATAGCTGCAACATATCACATCACATCCAGTTCTAAATGTATGCACAAACAACATAACATAACACATTTGATAATTAATGTTGTCAACACTGCATTTGTCAACAATAAACAATGCAACTTGTCTATTAATAGATTTATTAAAATTACAATTTTAATATTTGTTCATTTGTTTCTGTCAAATTTGTATTAATATTTGCGTCAAATTAATGTTCCTATTAATTTTATTTTATTAAAACTTTATGAACAAATTTTTCCAAATAACAGGCTAATTTGAGGAAATTTGACAACAATGCATAGAAATTAATTTGTAGCTAGGATAGTTACGCAACTAATTTATTTGAAACTATTTTGGTTAAAGTTAATACCAACTGCGTAAAAACACATTTTCTAGCATCATTAACCAATTTATCACAATATCAGGTTAATTCGAAGAAATTTTGCAACAATGCATAGGAATTAATTTGTAGCTTTGCTAATTGCGCAATTAATTTATTTGAAACTATTTTTGCTTAAGTTAACATTAACTTGAGAAAAGTTGAATTTTCAAGTTTTTTAAGCATTTTATCGCGTTGGCGGGTTAATTTGTGGCATTGTGGCAACAATGCATATAAATTAACTTGTAGACAAGTTTGTTGTGCAACTAATTTATTTGGAACAATTTGGCATAAAGTTAATAACAATTGAAAAAAAGTTAAATTTTCAACTTTTTTATGCTTTTTGTTGTTTTATCGGGTTAATTTGTAAAAATATGGCAACAACGCATATAAACTAAAATATAGTTAAATTGATTGCAAAACTATTTCATAGTAAACTATTTAGCCTAAAGTTAATAATAACTAGTGAAAAGTTGGATTTTCCACTTTTTTATGCTTTTTGTTGCGTTAAAAAGTTAATTTGTAAAAATATGGCAACAATGCATATTAAATAATTTACAGATAAGTTAATTGCGCAACTAATTTATTTGTAACTTTTTTTTGTAAAGTTGATAATAACCCAAAAAAAGTTAAATTTTCAACTTTATGAACAAATTTTTTCCAATAGAAGGTTAATTTAAGGAAATATTGCAACTGCGCATGGGAATTATTTTATAGACAATTTGATTCTGCAAATTATTTATTTGAAACAATTTTACCTAAAATCGATATTAATCGTGCTAAAGTTAAATTTCCAACTTTCTTAACCTATTTATCACATTTTAAGGTTAATTTGTCGAAATACGGCAAAATCGCATTGAAATGATTATTTAAACAATTTGATTCTTCAAATTAATTATTTGAAACAATTTTAGCTAAAATTAATAATAACTTGGCTAAAGTTATATTTTCAATTTTTTCAACCTAATTATCGCATTTATTGGGTAATTTATTGAAATACGGCAACAGCGCATATAAATTATTTTTTAGATAGTTTAATTCTACACACTATTTATAAAAATAATTTTTAGCTAAAATCAAAATTAACTGTGCTAAAGTTGAATTTATAGTCAGCAGTTTAATTCCGCAGATAAGGGTCCAGGAGACCCTAAAATAAATGTTAGTCTATTTGTCAGTTTTGACGTATTGTTTTAACAATTTATTTAATTTGACCGTTGTTTTTGCATATATCATCACAGATAACCTTACCCGACCTGAGGGTCTCGGAGACCTTCAAAAAATTTAATTTTGATTTGTTTCTGTTTGATTATTATAATTTAATTATAACCTAACCTTACAAACTAAGTTCTAACCTAATTTAACTTACCGGTCTAGAAGACCCCGGAACAGATAATTAACTGTTATGTTTGACAGTTTATTAAACAGTTATTTTCTTTATCATAGATGCCCCAGAACAAATGGCAGTTTTTTTTTTCAACCTAACATGAGGGTCCAGGAGACCACATAGATAATTTTAATATATTTGACAGTTTCAACTATTCATATAATTTGACAATTTTTAAACTTAACTTTATCACAGATTTAATTAGTTTAACATGAGGGTCCAGGAGACTCCATAACCAATCAATTTGTTCAATTAATATTATTTGATTGTTGCATTTACAGATGACTTAACATTACAAACTCTAGTTTAACATCATATTTTAATTTGAGGGTCTAAGAGACCCCAGAACAAATCATTTATTTTATTTGACAGTTGTTTATTAGAACAAATAATGATAAAATGACAGTTTTTAAACTCAAATACAAATGACTTATGAACATGTGGGTCCAGGAGACCTTGGATTAGATCATTTTGATATATTTGATGTTATTTTTAATAATTCATATAATTTCACAGTTGTTTTTTCGACTTAACCTATTTTGAAGGTCCAAGAGACCTCTAACAAAAATATTTGACAGTTTCTTTTAAATATTAATATAATTTGACACTTGCTTTTTGCATATATGAATTAATTAATCTAGGAGACCCCATATAGACAGTTGATTTTCGTCATAACCTAACTTAACCTTACAAATTTAAGTTAACCTAAGGGTCCATGAGACCCCGAACAGCTAACTTTGATATATTTCTCAGTTTTCATGTATGTTATTTTAATAATTTATATAATTTGACAATTATTATTTTGCAAATATGACGACCTAAGCTAACCTGAGGGTCTAAGAGACCAACAACAATTTATGTACTATTACAGTTGTTTTTCTGACCTAATCTAACTTTTGAAAGTTTTTTTGCATATGATTTAATTAATTTATTATTATGGTCTAGGAGACCCATAACTGATCATTTTGTTTAATTAATATTATTTGATTGTTGCATTTACAGATGACTTAACCTTGCAAACTAAACATATTTTAACTTGAGGGTCCAGGAGACCCCATAACTGATCATTTCAGTTATTTTGTTCAATTAATATAGTTTAAAAGTTCCATATACGAATGACTTAACCTTACAAAATAAAGTTTAACATATTGTAATTTGAAGGTCCAGGAGACCCCGTAACAGATAACTTTGATCTATTTGTCAGTTTTGACTTTTTTTTTTGTTGCTTTTTACCTAATCTAACTTGAGGGTCCAGGAGACCTTTTAAATATTTTTATAATTTGACAGCTGCATAAACATTACAAACTAAAGTCTAACATATTTTAACTAGGCGGTGCAGGAGACCCTAAACAGATATTTTTGATCTATTTGTTAATTTTAGCTTATATAGCGTTTTTCTAAATATATTATCACAGATGACCTAATTTAACCTAAGGGTCCATGAGACCTCAGGACATTAAATTTTTTCTATATTTGTCAGTTTTTTACCTATTTTCATTCAAGGGTTAAGGAGACCCAGACCAAATAGTTTTGATATTTTGGACAGTTGCATATGCAGATGACAGAGGGTCCAGGAGACCTTAATCAAACAAATTTCCAGCTTTTCAACCTGTTTATCACATTTATAGGTTTATTTGTTAAAATACGGCAACAGCGCATAGGAATTATTTTGTAGATAATTTAATTTTGCAAATTAATTATGAGATACAATTTTACTTGAAAGTGATATTAAGTGCACTAAAGTTGAATTTCCAACTTTATAAACAAATTTTTCTTAATAGAAAGTTAATTTGAAGAAATATGACAACAATGCATAGGAATTAATTTGTAGCTAGGTCGATTGCGCAACTAATTTATTTGAAATTATTTTTGTTAAAGTTGGTACCAACTGTGCAAAAATTAAATTTCTAACTTTATCAACAAATTTATCGCAATAACAGGTTAATTTGAAGAAATTTGGCAATAATGCATAAAAGTTAATTTGTAGCTGCGTCGATTGCGCAACTAATTTATTTGAAACTATTTTTGCTGAAGTTGGAACCAACTGTGCAAAAATTAAATTTCTAACTTTATTAATAAACTTTTTGCAATAATAGGTTAATTTGAAGAAATTTGGCAACAATGCATAAGAATTAATTTGTAGCTTAACTAATTGTGCAACTAATTTATTTGAAACTATTTTTGCTAAAGTTGAAACCAACTGTGCAAAAATGAATTTTCTAACTTATCAAATAAATTTTTGGAATAACAAGTTAGTTTGAAGAAATTTGGCAGCAATGCATAGGAATTCATTTGTAGCTAAGTTGATTTCGCAACTAATTTATTTGAAACAACTTTTGCTAAAATTGATACCAACTGTGCAAAAATTAAATTTCTAACTTTATTAATAAATTTTTCGCAATAACGGGTTAATTTGAAGAAATTTGGCAACAATGCATAGGAATTAATTTGTAGCTGGGTTAATTGCGCAATTAATTTACTTGAAACTTTTTTTTGTTAAAGTTGAAACCAATTGTGCTAAAGTTAATTTTCTAATTTTTTCAACAATTTTTTAAAATAACAAGTTAAGATAAAGAAATTTGGCAACAATGCATAGGAATTAATTTGTAGCTAAGTTGATTGCGCAACTAATTTATTTGAAACTATTTTTGCTAAAGTTGGTACCAACTGTACAAAAATTAAATTTCTAACTTTATCAACAAATTTATCGCAATAACAGGTTAATTTGAAGAAATTTGGCAACAATGCATAAGAATTAATTTGTAGCTTAACTAATTGTGCAACTAATTTATTTGAAACTTTTTTGTCTAAAATCAATTATAACTTGACTAAAGCAAAATTTCCAAATAAACAAATTTGTCCCAATAGTAGGTTAATTTGAGGAAATATGGCAACAATGTATATGAATTAATTAGTTTATTATTTGACATTTAGTAACTTTAACATTCAGTAATTGTAACAGTTAGTATTTTTTGACAGTTAGTAACTTTGACTTTCAATAATTATGACAGTTAACAATTTTTATTTAGTTAGTAATTTTTGATATTTAGTAACTTTATCGATTAGTAATTGTAACAGATAATAATTTTTGACAGTTAATAATTAGTAACTTTTACAGTAATTTTGACATTTAGTAACTTTGACTCTACAATTAGTAACTTATGACAGTTAGTAACTTTGACATTTAGTAATTTTGACAGTTACTAATTGTAATATTTGCTAATTGACTAACTTTGACTTTTAGTAACTTTGACATTGAATTGTAACAATTAGTATTTTTTGACAGTTAATATCTATGACAGTTAAAAACTTTAGACAGTTTGTAATTTGACAATCATTTTGACAAGTAGTAACTTAAACAGTTACCAACTATTCAATGCTACCAACTAATTATCAAATTTACTATTTAGTAACTTTGACAGTTAGTACCTTTTGACAGTTTCTATTTAGTAGTAACTGTAACAGTTAGTAACTTTGACAGTTTCCAATCTGACATTTAGTAACTTTATCATTTAGAAACTGTAACAGTAATTTTGACAAGTAGTAACTATAATAGTTAGTAATTCAGTAACTCTATGACAGTTAGTCTTTTGACAGTTTGTAATCTGACATTTAGTAACTTTGACATTCAATGGTCTCGACAATTAACAACTTTTATATTCAGAAATTTTCACTTTTAGTAACTCTATGACAATATTTTGGCAGTTTGTAATTTGACATTTAGTAACTTTGATATTCGACAATTTTGACAGTTAGTACCTTTCAACGTTAGTAACTTTGATAATTAACAGAATTGATTGTCATATCTTAATTTGACAGTTAGTAACTTTGACAATTAATATATTTGACAAAATAATTAAGTATTTTACAATTAGTAACTTTGACAGTTTGAATATTGACACTTGATGTTCAGTAATTTTGACAGTTTGACATATAAAGATTATGACATTTGACAGGTAGTAACTTTGACATTTAATAATTTTGACAAGTAGCAACTTTGATTTTACAATTAGTATCTTTGACAATTAGTGACATTGACAGTTGGTAACTGGAATATTTGCTAATTGACAAATAATATATTTCTTTGATAGTTAGTAACTCTTACAGGTAGTAACTCTTACAGGTAGTAACTTTGGGATTCAATAACTTTGACACTTCTATTAGTTCCTTATGACAGTTTGTACCTTTGACATTTAGTAACTTTGACGTACAGTCATTTTGACAGTTAGTAACTTAGATAATGAAATTTTGACAATGTTGGAGTTGCTTTGATCTACTTGTCAACAACATTTCTGTCAAAATGTATTTTTGTGTCAAATTAATTGTCAAAACACTAACGTTGTCATGACAACTGTCAAACTAAGTGGTAAACATTACCTGTCGTTTCCATTGATGTGGTTGTTGTCTTCGACGAGGTCGTTGTCGATGGCGCCGTATTCGACAACGTTTTCGCCGGTCTTGAAGTCGATGCCGTCGGCTTCCTGCTCCACGTGCGGCAATTCGAGCTCGTCTCCGACGCCGCCTTTCGAATCGCCCGCTAGGAACTCCTCGACGGCGTCCTCTTGCGAGTAAATTTCCGACAATGGACGTTCCGTTTTATCTTTAATAACATCTTCCTCCTGCTGCTGTGTGCCGCCGTCACCAGCAGCAGTAACAGTCGACCGTACATCCTCGTCCATTTTCATCACAATCACTTTAATTAATTATACTATCACTCAATTGACGTGACGTACGTATATTGCATGAAGCATCGCCGCACGCCACCAAAGGAATCGAGCACTGCTACTGCCTGCCTGCTGCGGGGACGGTCTCCAGCTTACATTTTCTTCGTATCGCGAAGAGTGTCGCACAGCAGCGGCTATAGGGGAGAGGGTGGGGAGAGGAAGGAGGAGGTGATTGGGCGCTCGCTAAACTCAAACGAGTTTGACCTAAATGTATTGATTCGGGTAGGCGCAGGACGGTGTCGCGTGCGCTCGCTGCCGATTATTATATGAACATTTCTAACTACAACCGCTAGGGGCTGCAGGATCCTGAAATAAAATAACACCGAAAGCGACATCTATCATATATTTCTGCTACGAACCAAATTCCTGCAATTGCAATATTTGTGAATTGTAAAATTAATTGTATGTGGCTCCATCTATTATTAGTAGCAAATAACTAAAATAATTCTGTTTACTGCTTTCTAAGATAGATGTCGCTGCATGTTTTGTTGATAAAATAAGCTACACTTTATGCTCACTAGATGTCAACATTTTCAAATTGATAGCAATCTATAGATATTTTTACATTTTATTCTTCAAATGTAATTCTATTCTATCTATCTATATATATGTTATGTTATGTGTATGTAGGGCGAAAGGGGGGATCGCATCTATTATGAAAGACAATCGATACGACGTTGTCATATTACATTTTAATTTCCTACAATGCGCGGTCAGAGACTATGGATTTCCTCTGCCTTTTTTATTTATTTTATGCGTCCCTCCTCCGGGCCCACCCCGCTCGCTCACACTCACCATCTCCACTACATCCATATCGATTCGGATGATAAAATACGGAAGCGAACTTAATGTCAAAACCGCATTAATGACAATCAAATTGGGCAACAATGTAAACAATTATAATTATCAATATGCAATCTGTGATCATCAACTGTCAAAAATAATTAATCTGTCAAAATCGATCTAATTAAATCTAATATGACAAAAAAATAAGAAATCTTGCATAGTAACTGTCAAAAATGATTTAATCCAAGATCATCAACTGTCAAAAATAATTAATCTGTCAAAAATGATCTTATTAAATCTAATATGAAAAGAAAATAAGAAATCTTGCATAATAACTGTCAAAAAATATTTAATCCAAGATCATCAACTGTCAAAAATAATTAATCTGTCAAAAATGATCTTATTGATCTAATATGACAAAAAAATAAGAAATCTTGCATAGTAACTGTCAAAAATGATTTAATCCAAGATCATCAACTGTCAAAAATAATTAATCTGTCAAAAATGATCTTATTGATCTAATATGACAAAAAAATAAGAAATCTTGCATAGTAACTGTCAAAAATGATTTAATCCAAGATCATCAACTGTCAAAAATAATTAATCTCTCAAAAATGATCTTATTGATCTAATATGACAAAAAAATAAGGAATCTTGCTTAGTAACTGTCAAAAAATATTTAATCCAAGATCATCAACTGTCAAAAATAATTAATTTGTCAAAAATGATCTTATTAATCTAATATGACAAAAAAATAAGGATTCTTGCATAGCAACTGTCAAAAAGTATTTAATCCAAGATCATCAACTGTCAAAAATAATTAATCTGTCAAAAATGATCTTATTAATCTAATATGAAAAAAAAATATGAAATCTGCTCTAGTAACTGTCAAAAAATATTTAATCCAAGATCATTAACTGTCAAAAATAATTAATCTGTCAAAAATGATCTTAATAAATCTAATATGACAAAAAAATAAGAAATCTTGCATAGTAACTGTCAAAAAATATTTAATGCAAGATCATCAACTGTCAAAAATAATTAATCTGTCAAAAATGATCTTATTGATCTAATATGACAAAAAAATAAGAAATATTGCAAAGTAACTGTCAAAAATTATTTAATCCAAGATCATCAACTGACAAAAATAATTAATCTGTCAAAAATGATCTTATTAAATCTAATATGACAAAAAATAAGGAATCTTGCATAGTAACTGTCAAAAAATATTTAATCTAAGATCATCAACTGTCAAAAATAATTAATCTGTCAAAAATGATCTTATTAAATCTAATATGATAAAAAAAAAGAAATATTGCATAGTAACTGTCAAAAAATATTTAATCCAAGATCATCAACTGTCAAAATTAATTAATCTGTCAAAAATGATCTTATTGATCTAATATGACAAAAAAATAAGAAATATTGCAAAGTAACTGTCAAAAATTATTTAATCCAAGATCATCAACTGACAAAAATAATTAATCTGTCAAAAATGATCTTATTAAATCTAATATGACAAAAAATAAGGAATCTTGCATAGTAACTGTCAAAAAATATTTAATCTAAGATCATCAACTGTCAAAAATAATTAATCTGTCAAAAATGATCTTATTAAATCTAATATGATAAAAAAAAAGAAATATTGCATAGTAACTGTCAAAAAATATTTAATCCAAGATCATCAACTGTCAAAATTAATTAATCTGTCAAAAATGATCTTATTGATCTAATATGACAAAAAAATAAGAAATATTGCAAAGTAACTGTCAAAAATTATTTAATCCAAGATCATCAACTGACAAAAATAATTAATCTGTCAAAAATGATCTTATTAAATCTAATATGACAAAAAATAAGGAATCTTGCATAGTAACTGTCAAAAAATATTTAATCTAAGATCATCAACTGTCAAAAATAATTAATCTGTCAAAAATGATCTTATTAAATCTAATATGATAAAAAAAAAGAAATATTGCATAGTAACTGTCAAAAAATATTTAATCCAAGATCATCAACTGTCAAAATTAATTAATCTGTCAAAAATGATCTTATTGATCTAATATGACAAAAAAATAAGAAATCTTGCATAGTAACTGTCAAAATTTATTTAATCCTAGATCATCAACTGTCAAAAATAATTAATCCGTCAAAAATGATCTTATTAATCTAAAATGAAAAGAAAATATAAAATCTGCTCTAGTAACTGTCAAAAAATATTTAATCCAAGATCATCAACTGTCAAAATTAATTAATCTGTCAAAAATGATCTTATTGATCTAATATGACAAAAAAATAAGAAATCTTGCATAGTAACTGTCAAAATTTATTTAATCCTAGATCATCAACTGTCAAAAATAATTAATCCGTCAAAAATGATCTTATTAATCTAAAATGAAAAGAAAATATAAAATCTGCTCTAGTAACTGTCAAAAAATATTTAATCCAAGATCATCAACTGTCAAAAATATTAATCTGTCAAAAATGATCTTATTGATCTAATATGACAAAAAAATAAGGAATTTTGCATAGTAACTGTCAAAAAATATTTAATCCAAGATCATCAACTGTCAAAAATAATTAATCTGTCAAAAATGATCTTATTAATCTAATATGACAAAAAAATAAGAAATCTTGCATAGTAACTGTCAAAAAATATTTAATCCAAGATCATCAACTGTCAAAAATAATTAATCTGTCAAAACTGATCTTATTGATCTAATATGACAAAAAAATAAGAAATCTTGCATAGTAACTGTCAAAAATGATTTAATCCAAGATCATCAACTGTCAAAAATAATTAATCTGTCAAAAATGATCTTATTTTTAATCTAATATGAGAAAAAAATAAGAAATCTTGCATAGTAACTGTCAAAAATGATTTAATCCAAGATCATCAACTGTCAAAAATAATTAATCCGTCAAAAATGATCTTATTGATCTAATATGACAAAAAAATAAGAAATCTTGCATAGTAACTGTCAAAAAACATTTAATCTAAGATCATCAACTGTCAAAAATAATTAATCTGTCAAAAATGATCTTATTAATCTAAAATGACAAAAAAATAAGAAATTTTGCATAGTAACTGTTAAAAAATATTTAATCCAAGATCAACTGTCAAAAATAATTAATCTGTCAAAAATGATCTTATTGATCTAATATGACAAAAAATGAGGAATCTTGCATAGTAACTGTCAACAAATATTTAATCCAAGATCATCAACTGTCAAAAATAAATAATCTGTCAAAAATGATCTTAATAAATATAATATGAAAAGAAAATATGAAATCTGCTCTAGTAACTGTCAAAAAATATTTAATCCAAGATCATCAACTGTCAAAAATAATTAATCTGTCAAAAATGATCTTATTAATCTAATATGACAAAAAATAAGGAATATTGCATAGTAACTGTCAAAAAATATTTAATCCAAGATCATCAACTGTCAAAAATAATTAATCTGTCAAAAATGATCTTATTAAATCTAAAATGACAGAAAAATAAAAAAATTTGCATAGTAACTGTCAAAAATATTTAATCCAAGATCATCATCAACTGTCAAAAATAATTAATTTGTCAAAAATGATCTTATTGATCAAATATGACAAAAAAATAAGAAATCTTGCATAGTAACTGTCAAAAGATATTTAATCCAAGATCATCAACTGTCAAAAATAATTAATCTGTCAAAAATGATCTTAATAAATTTAATATGACAAGAAAATAAGGAATCTTGCATAGTGACAGTTAAAAAATATTTAATCCAAGATCATCAACTGTTAAAAATAATTAATCTGTCAAAAATGATCTTATTAATCTAATATGACAAAAAAATAAGAAATCTTGCATAGTAACTGTCAAAAGATATTTAATCCAAGATCATCAACTGTCAAAAATAATTAATCTGTCAAAAATAATCTTATTAAATCTAATATGGCAAAAGAATAAGTAATATTGCTTAGTACCTGTCAAACAATATTTAATCCAAGATCATCAACTGTCAAAAATAATTAATCTGTCAAAAATGATCTTATTGATCTAATATGACAAGAAAATATGAAATCTGCACTGGTAACTGTCAAAAAATATTTAATCCAAGATCATCAACGGTCAAAAATAATTAATGTGTCAAAAATGATCTTATTGATCTAATATGACAAAAAAATAAGAAATTTTGCATAGTAACTGTCAAAAAACATTTAATCCAAGATCATCAACTGTCAAAAATAATTAATCTGTCAAAAATAATCTTATTAATCTAATATGACAAAAAAATAAGGAATCTTGCATAGTAACTGTCAAAAAATATTTAATCCAAGATCATCAACTGTCAAAAATATTTAATAAACACAAAAAAATTTACATATAAATGTGACAGTTGAAATTTTTTTGACGGATAATTAATTAAATGTCATTTAAAAAATGAGTTAAGCTTTCTTGATCTTTATAAAATTAATTTAAAAACATTCATTCCCTTCACCCCTCATTACCGTCACGAACCTACTATGTACATATTTTGTATAACATGCGAGTCCTTCTATAACTGCTATTGTCGTTGTCGACTTGTTGGTGCTTGTGAGTGTACACCGCCGACTTGAAAGAGAAAAACAAATGCCTCTCGGTACTTGAACTGAGCCGGGCCGGGCAGAAGGGACGCGATACCATCTAGAAATCCACGCCGCTTTGCCTTGCTTGGCTTGCTTGATACTTTTATTTATTTTTTTAATCCAAGTCTCGTATGCCAAGGACGGGTGGGAAAAAGGGCTCGGCCGGTCTGCATGGGCGTCATAATCATATCTATCATCATTTTTATTTATAACAAACAAACCATATGGTTTTTATTGCTTTATTTAAGATGAATATGAATTGTTGCGACATATTTTGCAAATCAAATCAATAAAGCTGTTTAGAAAATGCAATGTTGCAACAATTTGCGCACTTGATTTTATTTTTAATAATGATGAGAAGGTTGAGGTGGCTGTGGTGCGTTCAATTTCATGAAGCATTATTTCTGTGATATTTGTAATTAATTATATTATGACGTTTATAAAAACTATCTGACATCTGTCATTATTGACAGAACATATTTTTGACAGTTTGATAAGTTTTGACAAATGACGTATAAATTTTTTGACAGTTGACAGCTAATTATTTTTGACAGATGGCAAAATGTATTTTTTGACAAGTGACATAATTTTTTGACAGCCGATAAAATGTATTTTTTGACAATTTAAATAACTTTTGACAGTTGACAATTAGATTTGACAAATGACGTATGAAACTTATTTAATTTTTTTTGACAGTTGACGCATGCCAATTAGCTTAATTTGTGACAAATGACAAAAAGTTTTTTTTTAATTTGAAAAATTTTTGACACTTGACAATTTGATAGGTTTTGAAACTTATTTTTTTTTGACAGCTGACACATTATATTATTTTGTTTAATTTTTGACAGTTGGCAAAAAGTAGTTTTTGACACATTATTTTGACAGCTGTCAAAAAATTTCTAACAGATTGTTTTGACAGTTAACAAAATATGTTTTTTTGACAGCTGACATATTGTTTAGTTTGACAGATGCCAAAAAAATTGATCAACATGACAGTTGACAGGTAAGGAAATAGGTTAGGTAATAAAAACAAATTGTTTAATTTTTTTACGGGATTTATTAATTTTTTAATATATATATTTGATTTGTGTTATCATAAATATCGTAGAAACAAAAAGACAGTTACAACTAATAATAATAATAATCGAAGAAACACATTCTTTGGTTTGTTTATTATTGTTTTCATATATAATTTTCATTTATTATTTTTACAAACAAAACTTAATAGTTAATAAATAAAATATAATAATAATTAGGGATCACCTCGTATATAACAAAAAAAGAATACACATTTAAATAATAATAATAATAATAATTACAACAACAATTAATGCTCGCAAACATTTTTCGTTTCCATTTCACAACGTTTTTTATTTGTTTTAATTTTATTGTCTACACTTTTTTTCTTCATTATAATATAATTAATATAAATATTTCATAGTATAAATTTTTTAAACAAAAATGAAAATAAGCAGAAGCGATATGTATGTTTTATGTTTTTTTTTTCAATAATTTTGATTTCTCCCCGAAATTAGTTTAGTATTGGTCCGAATATTGTAGGTTAGGATATTGTTTGCAAATATGCAATTTTGGGTGTATGTTGGGTTGCATAACTAAATATACCGAGTGTCAATTTTGACAACTAAAAATGTCAAACTAATTTTTTTTTTATTTTACTATTTTGACAGATAACAACAGTTGTTTTGACATTTGTATCATAATTTAACAGCTGTCACTTCAATCGTTTGAACAAATTATTTTTTTTTGACAGTTAACAACAGTTTTGGCATTTGTATCATAATTTGACAGCTGTCACTTCAATCGTTTTGACAAATTAATTTTTTTGACAGTTAACAACAGTTTTGGCATTTGTATCATAATTTGACAGTTGTTACTACAATCTTTTTGACAGTTAACTTATTTTTTTGACAGTTGTCAATAATTTAGACATTTGAAAGTTAATTTGACAGTAGTTGCTACAACCGTTTTGTCAAATTTACTTTTTTGACAGTTAACAACAGTTTTGACATTTGTATCATAATTTGACAGCTGTCACTTCAATCGTTCGGACAAATTTATTTTTTTTACAGTTAATAACAGTTTTGGCATTTGTAACATAATTTGACAGTCGTTACTACAATCTTTTTGACAGTTAACTTATTTTTTTGACAGTTGTCAATAATTTTGACATTTGAATGATAATTTGACAGTAGTTACTACGATCGTTTGGTCAAATTTACTTTTTTGACAGTTAACAACAGTTTTGACATTTGTATCATAATTTGACAGCTGTCACTTCAATCGTTTGGACAAATTTTTTTTTTTGACAGTTAACAACATTTTTGGCATTTGTATCATTATTTGACAGTTGTTACTACAATCGTTTACAATTTAACTTATTTTTTGACAGTTGTCAACAACTTTGACATTTGAGTTAATTTGACAGTAGTTACTACAATAATTTTGTCAAATTTACTTTTTTGACAGTTAACAACAGTTTTGACATTTGTATCATAATTTGACAGTTGTTACTACAATCGTTTTGACAGTTTGCAATTTAACTTGTTTTTTGACAGTTGTCAACAATTTTGACATTTGAATGATAATTTGACAGTAGTTACTACGATCGTTTGGTCAAATTTACTTTTTTGACAGTTAACAACAGTTTTGGCATTTGTATCATAATTTGACAGTTGTTACTACAATTGTTTTGACAGCTTGCGATAAGACTTACTTTATTGACAGTTAATAACATTTTTTTGACATTTGACAGTTGTTGTAACTACAACCCATTTGACAGTTAACGGCAAACTTTACTCTTACTTAGACTTACTTTTTGATATTTGTGTAATAACTGACTTTTTGTATAACATTTTTGACAGTTAAGAATCAAATTTGCTTTTTTGACAGTTTTTTGAGTGATTTAAAACTGTCAAATTTGTAATAATTTTAATTCTTTTGACAGACGCAAAGACTTATTTTTTGACAGTTAACACCAGTTTTGACATTAGTGTAACTCATTTTTTGATTGAATCAGAATGACATTTGACTGTTACAATTGTTTTAACAGTTACCACAAAAATAATTTTGACAGCTTACTTTTTTGACAGTTAACACAATTTTTTTTTTTGACATTTGACAGTGTCGTAACTACAAACCTTTTGACAGTTAACGGTAAATTTTACTTTTTTGACAGTTATCAGCAGCTTTTTGACATTTGTGTAATAACTTTTTGGATTAATCAAAATGACATTTGACATAACTAGAATCATTGACAGTTCGTATAAAAAAACTTCCTTTGACAGTTATCAGCAGCTTTTTGACATTTGTGTAATAACTTTTTGGATTAATCAAAATGACATTTGACATAACTAGAATCATTGACAGTTCGTATAAAAAAACTTCCTTTTTTGACAGTTAACAGTAAGACTAACTTACTTTTGACAGTTGACTCTATATTTTTGACATTTGTGTAATAACAAACTTTTTTAAATTGTTTTGACAGTTAACGCTAAAACTTTTTTCGACAGTTTTGACAGTTAACAATGTTTTGACAGTTAACGCCCAGACTTACTGTTTTGACAGTTAATAACAGTTTTGACAGTTAACAACAAAACTCGTTTTTTGACATTTGTGTAATAACGTAACTTTTGGGTGAATCAAATCAATCAAGATATATTTTTGTGACAGTTAACGATAATTGACAGCTAAATCTAAACTGTCAAGTTTGACATAATTACAATCATATTGACAGTTATAGCCAAGATTTACTTTTTGGAGTTAACAACAATTTTGATCGTTAAAAATGAAATAAATCGTTTGACAGTTAATTTTTTGACAGTTAATAACAGTTTTGACAGTTATTAATCAAACTTGTTTTTTTTTGACAGCTAACTCCAGTTTTTGACTTACTGACTTTTTAGATGAATCAAAACTGTCAAATTAGCCTTAATTTTAATTGTTTGACAGTTAACAATAGTTTTGACAGTTAAAAATCCAACTTATTTTTGACAGTTAATGACTTTTTTTGACATTTATATCATAATTTGACAGTTGTAACTACAATCATTTAATACTTATTTTTTTGACAGTTAACATCAATTTTGACATTTATATCATAATTAGACAGTTGTCACTAAAATCGTTTTGACAGCTTGCGATAAAACTTACTTTTGGACAGTTAACTCTAGTGATTTGACATTTGTAAAATAACAGACTTTTTGGATGAATCAAAACTGTCAAATTTGCCATAATTTTAATCGTTTTGACATTTAACGCAATGACTTACTTTTCTAGCAGTTAACAACAGTTTTGTAATAACGTGACTGTTAGGATGAATCAAATCGTTTTGATAATTAACGCAAAGACTTATTTTTTGACAGTTAACGATAAAACTTACTTTTTGACAGTTAACTTCAATTTTTTGACATTTGTTTAATGACTGACTTTTTGGATGAATCACAACTGTCAAATTTGACATAATTACAATCGTTTTGACAGTTCACTAAATTTGTTTGACTTTTTGGATAGATTAAAACTGTCAAATTTGAGTTTCACTTTTTCGACAGTTTGCAACAGTTTTGACAGTTATTAAAGAAAACCTACTTTTTGATTTTATTTTTTTGACAGTTAACTCCAGTTTTTTGTTATTTGTGTAATAACTGACTTTTTAAATTAATCAAAACTGTCAAATATGCCATAATTTTGACAGTTGACGCTAAGACTTATTTTTTGGACAGTTAACAACTACAATCATTTTGACAGTTACTTTTTTGACAGTTCAAAGTTTTTAACATTTGTGTAATAATTAAAACTGTCAAACTTGCCATAATTTGACAGTCAACGCCAAAACTTACTTTTTGATAGTTAACAACAGTTTTGACAGTTAACGATAGAATTTAGTTTTTGATAGTTAATTACCTTTTATGACATTTGTGTAATAACGTGACTTTTTTTTGACAGTTAAGAACAGTTTTGACATTTTTTTAAATATTTATGTAACGACTGACTTTGGATGAATCAAAACTGTCATACTTATAATCGTTCTGACAGTTAACAACAGTTTTGACAGTTAATAATGAAACCTACTTTTTGACTGTTAAATAAAGTTTTTTTGACATTTCTGTAATAATTGACTTATCCGAATCAAAACTGTAAAATTTGCCATAATTTTGACAGACTTACTGATTTGACAGTTAACGTTTTGACAGTTAACTCCGGTATTTTGACATTTCTGTAATGACTGATTTTTAGGATGGATCAAAAATGTTAAAATTTGCCATATTTTGTTTTATTTGAAATTTTTTTTGACAGTTTGATCATTTGTTTGACATTTTGATGATTTTTTTGACAGTTTCATGATTTGTTTGACAGTTTGACTTCATATTTGGATTCAATAAACTTTGACAGTTCAATAATAGGCAACCAAATTTACATACTATTATTATGCAACCAAACATACACTTCCTAGGACAATACTAAATTCCATTACAAATTTTATAATTTTAACCAGACCAGAAACAATTGGCAATATTATTGACCGATTTTTTTTAGTATTAATATATTTTCTTCGTCGATACACATTTGTTTATAGATTTTTATTTCTGTATTAAAAATCTTTTTTTCTATAATCTAAGGTTAGTTGTTTAAATTTCGCCTAATATTTTTTTCCTTTTCATTATTATTATTTTTTTAGTGGGATAGTAGCTACAGGATTACTTTATTTACTTTGTCGTTCTCCCCATCTTCTATACTTTTTTTTATGTACACTTATAATATTAAATTGTACTAACAATATACATGGTTTTTTTATTGAGACGCGTCCACACTTGCCGCCTAATGTACGATGGAGAAACAATATTTTTGTTATATAATGTGAACGCACCTTAAGAACTAATATTTTAAATAAAACATAACGACCAATGATGGTGGGGAGGGAGAATTGAAAATGAACGTAAATATTCTTCAATAGAGGCCAGATTAAGTTCCATGTTTTAGGCCAGACATGTCTATTAGAGGATTTCGAATAATTATATTATTTTGACAGTTCCAACAAATTTTTTGACAGTTCAATATTTTTGATCAATCTGTGTTGACAAATTAAAATTTTTGGTTTGACATATGACAAATTAAATTTTGACAGTTGTTTTGACATAATATGACAAGATAGTTTTTTGACGGTTCAATACTTTTCCTAGATAATACAATATAAATGTTTTGACAGTTAACATAACATGACAGTTATTTTGACAATATAATTGATTTTGACAGATTAAATTTTTTGACAGTTTGACATATGACAAACAAAATGTTTGACAGTTGTTTTGACATCAATATTTATGATCAAAATAATACAATTGTTTTGACAGATTAAAATTTTTGACAGTTTGATATATATGTGACAGACAAAAATTGTTGACAGTTGTTTTGACAGTTTAATATTTTTGCCAAGATAATACAATAATGTAAATGTTGTTTTGACATACTTTACTTTTTTGACAGTTTGACATAATATGACAGTTGTTTTGACATTTCAATATTTTTTATCAATCTTTTAAGATTATACAATAATGTAATTATTTTTGACAGTTGTTTTAGCAGATTAAAATTTTTGACAGTTTAACATAATATGTCTGTCATTTTGCAAAATTAATTTGATTTGACATTTTGGCATTAAGTCATAATTGTTTTGACATATTAACATTTTTGACAGTTAATTTGACGTTTCAAATTTTTGACAGTTCAACCTTTTCACAATCGTTCAAGATAATTCTGACTTAGATTTTTGATTCATTTTTCAAAATTAATTTATTTTGACATTTTCACATATTACAATTTTTGACAGTTGTTTTGACATTTCAACAATTTTGACAGTTGACATGATTGTTTTAACATGTTACCATTTTTGACAGTCGATTTGATATTTTTGACAGTTTAACTTTATCAGAATCCTTCAAGCTAGTCTGACAGTTGACTCACTTTTTTAAATGTCTATTTTCCACATAAATTTCTATTAACTTTTTGACATATTATCAATTTTGACAGTTGATTTGACATTTTAATATTTTTGACAGTTTAACTTTATCAAGATAGTTTGACAGTTAACTCACTTTTTTGACTGTCTAAAATTTGACATATCATTTTTGACAGATGATTTGACTTTTAACAATTTTGGCATTTGATATTTTGACATGATTGTTTTGACAGTTAATTTGACATTTCAATATTTTTGACAGTTTAACTTTTTCACAATTGTTTAAAATGTGTCTGACGGCTGGCTTATTTTTTTGACATTTTTCTAAATTGATGTTTTGACATTTTGTCATATCATTTTTGACATTTGATTTGACATTTCAATATTTTTGACAGTTTAACTTTTTCACAATAGTTTAAAATGTGTCTGACGGCTGGCTTATTTTTTTGACATTTTTCTAAATTGATGTTTTGACATTTTGTCATATCATTTTTGACAGTTGATTTGACATTTCAATATTTTTGACAGTTTAACTTATTCACAATCCTTCAAGATCAGTCTGACAGTTGACTCACTTTTTTGAGTGTCATTTTGTAAAATTAATTTGTTTTAACATTTTGACATATTATCATTTTTGACAGTTAATTTGACATTTCAATATTTTTGACAGTTTAACTTTTTACAATTGTTTAAAATGTGTCTGACGGCTGACTTATTTTTTTGACAGACATTTTTCCAAATTGATGTTTTGACATTTTGACATATCATTTTTGAGAGTTAATTTGACATTTCAATATTTTTGATAGTTAAACCTTTTTCACAATCGATCAAGTTATATTTGACAGATGACCCACTTTTTTGACAGTCATTTTTTAAAATTGATTTATTCTGACATGATTATTTTGACATTTTATTATTTTTGACAGTTGATTTGACATTTCAATATTATTGACAGTTTAACTTTTTCACAACCCTTCAAGATAGTCTGACAGTAGACTCACTTTTTTACCTGTCATTTTCTAAAACTAATTTGTTTTGACATTTTGACTTATCATTTTTGACAGTTAATTTGACATTTCAATATTTTTGACAGTTCAACTTTTTCACAATTTTTCAAGATCGTCTGACAGATGACTCATTTTTTTGACTGTCATTTTGTAAAACTAATTTGTTTTGACATATTATCAGTTTTGACAGTTGATTTGACATTTCAATATTTTTGACAGTTTAACTTTCATCTCTCAATCGTTTCACTTTTTTGACTCATTTTTATTTTTTTTGACATTTTGACAAATCATCATTTTTGACATTTCATTATTATTGACTGTTTAACATTTTTGACAGTCAAGATTTTAGATTTGACATTATTTGTAGTTGATTTGACAGATTATAATTTTTGACAGTTTAATTTTTGTAACAATCAATTAAGATTTTGACAAATTTGTTGACAAGTTTACATTTGTAACTGTCATTTTACAAAACAAAACTTGTTTGACAGTAGTTTTGACATACAACCAATTTTGACAGATAATTTGACAATTTCTGACAGTCAAGACTTTACATTTAACATCATTCGTAGTTGGTTTGACAGATTATAATTTTTGACTATTTTTGACAGTTATTCTAATTTGACATTTTTGAGATTTGACAGTTCAATATTTTTGACAGTTATTCTTATAATTAACTCTTCACAATCTGTCAAGATGAGGTAGATATTTTAGATATATTTTTGACAAATTTACTCTTGACTGTCAATTTAAATTTTTTTGACATTTTGTTAGTTCAAGCATATAATTTTGACAGACAGGACAAATTAATATGTTTGACAGTTGGTTTGATATTGAGTTTTGACAGATATTTTATAAAACTAACGTTTTTGACAGATTGACAATTTTGTGTCTTTGTTTGACTAATTAACGTTTTGACAGCTTTAAAACATTTGACAAATGTCAAATTAATATTTTTGACAGATTTAAGTTGTTTTTAAATTTGTTGACAGTTAATTTGACATTTGTCTTGACAAACAATTTTGACAGAACTTGTTTTGACAAAATTACTCTATACTGTTTTTTTGACATTTTTCTGTTTGACAGTTCCTGAATTTTTGTGCGCTTTTGACATTTCAGTTTAACTGAAACAGTTTTGTGTTAAATAAATGTTTGACGTTTCCTGAGATGTTTTATTTTTAACTTAGAAGTCATTTTGACATAATAATTTCAAATTTGAGTTGTGCGTAATTTTGACGTAAATTTGATATGACGGTAGCAAGACCAGTTTTGACGTTTATATTAAATATAACGTACTTACAATGTTTGACGTTTACGTTCAGTTTGATTGTGTTTGACGTTTATAACGGTTTTGTCAAATTTTTGACGTTTATTTTGTTTTTGTTCATTTTAACGTTTATGTCAATTTTGACGTTAGTAAACAAATTGGCGTTTATTAAATTTTGATGTTTGTATTGATTTCAACTTTTGTATTTATTCTGGAATTTGACGTTTAAACGTTTTCCTAAAGTCGCTTTTGACAATCAAGTCAATTTTGACGATTATTAAAAAAAATCAATTCTAACGTTGACGTTTGTGTTCATAGTAATGTTTATGTCAATTCTGATGTTAATCAATAACTTATTAAACTTTGTCAGTTTTGACGTTTGTGTAAATAAATTTTAATTCTGATGTTTACGCCAATTTTGACGTTTGTGTTAATAAATGTTAATTTTGACGTTTATGTCATTAACTGTTGTTTTGAGATTTCATTGTAATGTTTTTATCAGTTTTGACGTTTATGTCAACTCTGACGTTTATGTCAATATTGACGTTTGTGTTAATAAATGTTAATTTTGACGTTTATGTCATTAAATGTTGTTTTGAGATTTAATTGTATGTTTTGATCAGTTATGACGTTTATGTCAATTTTGACGTTTATGTCAGTTTTAATGTTTATGTCAATTCAGACGTTTGTGTCAACCTTAACGGTATTTCAACATTTGTGTTCGTTGTGAGCTTATGTCAATTCTGACGTTAGTAAACAAATTTAAAGGTTCTTTTGAAGAATGTGTCAGTTTTGCATTTTGAGTTTATGTTCATTGTAACGTTTATGTCATTTCTGACGTTCGTGTTAATAAATGTCAATTTTGACGTTTGTGTTAATAAATGTTATTTTTGACGTTTATGTCAAAATATGTTGTTTAGAAATTTTTTTATAATGTTTATGTCAGTTTTGACGTTTATGCAAATTTTGACGTTTATGTCAATTTTGACGTTTGTGTAAATTTTGACGTTTATGTCAATTCAGACGTTTGTGTCAACCTTAATAGTAGTTTAACATTTGTGTTTGATGTATCTTATGTCAATTCTGGCGTTAGTAAACAAATTTAACGTTTGAAGTTATTTTGAAGAAAGTATTGATTTTGACGTTTATTAAAGTCAATTTGACATTTACAACTATTTTAATGTTTCAACCTTTTTGATAATTGCGTAAGTTTAAGAGAACAGTCAGTTTTGACGTTTGTGTTAATAAATGTCAATTCTGACGTTTATGTCATAATATGTTGATTAGAAGTTTCATTGAATTGTTTATGTCAGTTCTGACGTTTATGCAAAGTTTGACGTTTATGTCAATTTTGACGTTTATGTCAATTCAGACGTTAGTAAAAAAAATTAAGGTTTGAAGTACTTTTCTAGAAAGTGTTAATTTTGACGTTTATTATGAAAACGTCAATTTGACATTTAAAACTATATTAATGTTTTATCAATTTTGTTATTTCTGTCAATTTTGACGTTTATAGAAAAAATATTAAATTATTATACTTTTGTCAATTTTGACGTTTATGTCAAATTTGACATTAATGTAAATTTTAAATTATATTCAAATTCTGTTCGAGTTTGTTGTGACGTTTAAATGCCAATTCTGACGTTAGTAAAAATTTCAATTGTCTGCAATTTTTGACGTTTTTTGTGGGTTCTCATATTATGTCAATTTTAACGTTTGTAAAACCTAACGTTTATGAATATTGTCATTTGTTTTAATTTGTGAATCAATTAATGTTAATTTTGACGTTTTTGCTAACGTCAGTTTTGACATGTTAACTTAAATTCTGTCAATTTTGACGTTTATTTAAATAAAGAATTTGATGCATTTTTGTCAATTATGACATACATGTCAATTGACGTTGTTGACAAGCAAATTTGACATTGCACTCTTGTATCGTGAAGTTAGTTGGTAATGTTTCACGAATTAAATGTTGATACTCAATTGTCAATAATGCTATGATCAATATTGACAATTGCGGGTACCAATGAGCATCGTTCGTTAATTTTGACGGTATCTAATGTCAGTCAATATTGACGAACGGTGATGGAGAAGGATGTGTGATAGGAGAGTGGAATTGGAATGCATATGAGGAATTTCATAGCTTGGAATAGGAGGAAGGGGAATTTGGAAAGGGGGGGGGCTCTTCTAGTCGGCTCTTACGACAGGCAGGGCATACCGCGGTGCTATTCTCAATTCCCCACACCACAGGGGTAATCATGTCAAATAAAATTTAAGTCACATGTGATATTTATGACATTTTTGACGTTTGTCAATTTTGACGTTTGTCTATTTTGACGTTTGTCAATTTTGACGTTTTCCAATTTTTCGTTTGACAATTTTGACGTTTATCAATTTTGACGTTTGTCAATTTTGACATTTGTGTAAAATTAACCGTTTGTACCAATTTTGATGTTTGTTCCAATTCTGACGTTTGGTTTGTTTGACGTTTATGTCAATTTGTAGGTTTATGTCAAAATTAATATTTATGTCAATTCTGACGTTTGTGTGTATTGAAGCGTTTGTTTCCCATTGATTTTATGACAGTTTTGATGTTTTTGTCAATTTTGACATTGATATTAATTCTAACGTTTGTTCCCATTGAATTTGTGACAGTTTATGTCAATTTTGACGTTTATGTGTATTGAAGCGTTTGTTTCCCATTGAGTTTATGACAATTTAGATGTTCATGTCATTTTTGACGTTAGTGTGTATTAAGCAGTTTGATTCCCATTGAGTTTATGACGATTTTAATGTTAATGTCAATTTTGACGTTTGTTTCCATTAAATTTGTGACAACTTAGATGTTACTGTCATTTTTGACGTTTGTGTGTTATAACCAGTTTCTTTCCCATTGAATTTGTGTGCAGTTTGAGATGTTTATGTCATTCTGACGTTTGTTTTCCATTCAATGTTTCTCATTGAATTTAAGACATTTTGATGTTTGTGTCAATTTTGACGTTTGTGTTATGCAGTTTGTTTCCCATTGACGTTGTGACAATTTTGATGTTCATTCTGACGTTTGTTCTCCATTCAGTTTCTGACAACTTTGATGTTCGTGTCAATTCTGACGTTTGTTTCCCATTGAATTTCTGACAATTTAGATGTCAATGTCTGTCAAATTTGAAGTTTGTTAAAATGTGATGTTGTCAATTTTGACATTTGAATAAATAAATGTTTGTACCAATTTTCACATTTGTTTCCAAAAATTGTCATAAACGTCAATCATGTCAATTTTGAAATTAAAGTCATTTTATGATTAATGAAGGGGGGGGGGGGTGATATAGGTTGTGACGGAATATAACTATTAAAAGATTGGTGAAAGGAGGGAGTGGGGAGGAGGGAATATATTGGAGAGGGGGGAGCCCTTTAAGTCGTCTCTTACGACAGGCAGGGCATACCGCGGTGCTATTCTCCATCCCCACACCACAGGGGTAAAATTAGTTTAATATATTTCTGACGTTTGACATTTGACAATTATGACAAACGTCATTTTGCAAGTTTGTCATATTTTTGACATTTGTCATTATTTTTCAATATTCGTTATTATTTCTGACGTTTGTCATATTTTTTGACATTTGTCATTTTTTTTAAATTCTATACTATTTCTGACGTTTGTCATATTTTTTGACGTTTGTAATTTTTTGTTAAAATTCGTTATTATTTTTGATGTTTGTCCTTAGCTTATAAGATTCTTATGATTTCTGACATTTGTCATATTTTTGACAATTATGACAAACGTCATTAAAATTTAATATTTCTGACGTTTGTCATTTTTTTGACGTTCGTCATTTTTTTGACGTTTGTCTTTTTTTGACGTTTATAATTTTTTTGACGTTTGTGTTTTTTTGACGTTTGTGTTTTTTTGACGTTTGTCTTTTTTTGACGTTTATCATTTTTTCGACGTTTGTCATTTTTTTTTAAGTTTATCATTTTTTTGACGTTTGTCATTTTTTTGACGTTTGTCTTTTTTTGACTTTATCATTTTTTTGACGTTTGTCATTTTTTGAATTTTGTCATTTTTTGACGTTTGTAATTTTTTTGACGTTTGTCTTTTTTTTTACTTTATCATTTTTTTGACGTTTGTCATTTTTTGAATTTTGTCATTTTTTGACGTTTGTAATTTTTTGACGTTTATCAGTTTTTTGACGTTTGTCATTTTATTGACGTTTGTCATTTTTTTGACGTTTGTCATATTTTTTTACATATGTCATTATTTTTCTAAATTCTTTCTAATTTCTGACACTTGATATTTTTGACAATTATGACAATCGTCAATTTTTTTTAATTGAATAATAGAAATGTCAAATTTGGCATTTTGTATCGAATTTTAATTGAAATGACATTTTTGTAATTGTGTAAAATTTGACATTTTTTTAATTTTTGTGACTTTTAATAAAAATTAACATTAACAAAGATTTTGGTTATGTAGCAACTGTCAGTTGTGTAAAATTTGACATTTTGACTTTTGTCAAAAATTTTAATTTTGACTATGTCAACTGTGTAAAATTTGACAACAATTAACACTATGGTTATGTCACAACTGTCAAATTTGACATTTTCTATAAATTACAAAATGTTGTGTGAAAAGTCAGTTGTGTCAAATTTGACATGATCTAAACGTCAATTGTGTAAGTTGACAATACTGTGTAAAATGTCAAATGCAACTAAAAGTGTGTTTAATGTGTCAAACTGTAACATTTGATTCTGTGTAAGTGAATGTGTAAAACGTCAATTTGACAATTAATATGTCAAATGTGTAAAAATGAACAAAACACAACTTTAATATTTTTAAAGTGTAAACTGTCAATTGTGTAAAATTTGATAAACTAAAACTTTGACATTTAAAAAAAAATTACTTTGACTTTGACATTTTTATAAAATTTAATGTGTAATCTGTCAATTGTGTCAAATTTGATTATCTAATCAAATGTGTAAAAATTGACAAATGTAAGTTTTGACATTTTCATAATATTTTGATATGTAAATTGTCAACTGCGTTAAATTTTACAACAAACTAAAAATGACATATTTTGACTTTGACATTTTGAAAACTTCAAATGACAATCAACAAAATTTTGAAGTGTAAAATGTCAATTTTGACATTCAAAAAACAAAATATGTCTTGTGTCAAAATTGACATATTTTGACTTGAACATTATAAAAATGTCAAATTTGACAATCAACAAATTTTTTGACAAATGTGTAAAAATTGACAAATAAAAACTTTGTTGACTTTTTTAAAATTTTAATGTGTAAACTGTCAATTGTGTCAAAATTGACAATCAACTAAATATGTCAAGTGTGTAAAATTTGACAACTAAAACTTCAGCATTTGTAATACGGTTTTATTGTGTAAACTGTCAATTGTGTCAAAAAACAAAATTTGACATATTTTGTTTTGTGTGTAAAAATTTACATATTTTGACTTGACATTTTAAAATTGTCTAACTTTACAATCAACAAAATATGCCAATTGTGTAAAAAATGACAAATAAATACTTTGACATTTTTTAGGTAAATTGTCAATTGTGTCAAAATTGACAATCAACTAAATATGTCAAGTGTGTAAAATTAAACAAACCAAAATTTCAACATTTTTATAAGGTTTTATTGTGTAAACTGTCAAATGTGCCAAAAAAACAAAAAATGTCAAATGTGTAAAAAATGACATATTTTGACTTTTTTTAAATGTAAAATTAAACAATCAACAAAATGTCAAATGTGTAAAAATTGACAAATAAAAACTTTGACGTTTTTATCAAATTTTTATTTGTAAACTGTCAAATTGGACATTAAAAAAAGTGTAAAAATTGACAAAATAAAACTCTGACGTTTTCATAAAATTTTAAAATGTAAAATGTCAAATTTGACAATTGACTAAATATGTCAAATGTGTAAAAATTGACAAATTAATATTGTGACATTTTTATCAAATTTTAATGTGTAAACTGTCAATTGTGTCAAATTTGACAAGTGTAAAATTTGACATTTAAAAAAAGATAAAGTGTAAAATGTCAAATTTGACAATCAAGTGTGTAAAAATTGACAATATAATACTTTGACATTTTTATAAAATTTTAATGTGTAAACTGTCAATTGTGTCAAATTTGACAAGTTTAAAATTTGACATTTAAAAAAGATAAAGTGTAAAATGTGAAATTTGACAATCAAGTGTGTAAAAATTGACAATATAATACTTTGACATTTTTATCAAATTTTAATATGTAAACTGTCAATTGTGTCAAATTTGACAAGTGCAAAATTTGAATTTAAAAAAAGATGAAGTGTAAAATGTCAAATTTGACAATAAAAAGTGTAAAATTTTTTATCAAATTTTAATGTGTAAACTGTCAATTGTGTCAAATTTGACAAGTGTAAAATTTGACATTTAAAAAAGATAAAGTGTAAAATGTGAAATTTGACAATCAAGTGTGTAAAAATTGACAATATAATACTTTGACATTTTTATCAAATTTTAATATGTAAACTGTCAATTGTGTCAAATTTGACAAGTGTAAAATTTGACATTTAAAAAATGATAAAGTGTAAAATGTCAAATTTGACAATCAAGTGTGTAAAAATTGACAAATTAATACTTTGACATTTTTATCAAATTTTAATGTGTCAACTGTCAACTGTGTAAAATTTGACAAGTGTAAAATTTGACATTTAAAAAAAAGATAACGTATAAAATGTCAAATTTGACAATCAAGTGTGTAAAAATTGACAAATTAATACTTTGACTTTTTTACCAAATTTTAATGTGTAAACTGTCAATTGTGTCAAATTTGATAAGTGTAAAATTTAACATTTAAAAAAAGATAAAGTGTAAAATGTCAAATTTGACAATCAGTGTGTAAAAATTGACAAATTAATACTTTGACATTTTATCAAATTTTAATGTGTAAACTGTCAATTGTGTCAAATTTGACAAATGTGAATTTTGACATTTAAAAAAAGATAAAGTGTAAAATGTCAAATTTGATAATCAAGTGTGTAAAAATTGACAAATCAATACTTTGACGTTTTTATCAAATTTTAATGTGTAAACTGTCAATTGTGTAAAATTTTACACATGTGAATTTTGACATTTAAAAAAGATAAAGTGTAAAATGTCAAATTTGACAATCAACCAAATATGTCAAATGTGAAAAACTTAACAAAATAAGATTTTAAAGTGTAAAATGTCAAACTTTAAAATCAAGTGTATCAAAATTGACAATTGACGTTTTACACATTGAATCTTTTTACAAATTTGAAATTTTTATCAGATTTTAATGTGTAAAATGTTAATTGTGTAAAATTTGCAATAAACTTAAAATGTCAAACGTGTAAAAAATGACAATTGACAAATGACATTTTTGTGTAAAAATTTAATGTAAAAATGTCATGTGTAAATTGTCAAATTTGATAATGTCAAATGTGTAAAAATACAAGTTGACATTTGACATTTTTGAAGTGTAAATGTCCATTGTGTAAAATTTTACAATTAACCTAATATGTCAAATTGTCACTATGACACTTTCAGAAGATTTTAATGTGTAAAACATCAAATTTGATATGTCAATTGTGTAAAAATGTCAAATTCCAGTTTTGACAGTTTTATAGGATTTTAATGTGTAAACTGTCAGAGTTAGAAAATATGTCAAATGAGTAAAAAAAATATTTTAATTTTGACATTTTTGAATGGTAAATGTCAATTGATTGATTGAAATACTTGATTCTTTTGTATAATTTATAAAACTGTCATCTGTCAATTGTGTCAAATGTCATATAAATTAATTTGACAGATGACAACATATAAATCACAGTTAAATTAAAAATAATAACATTTTGACAGATACAGCAAATGACAGTTGTAACAATTTGACAGGTGTCAAAAATATTGACAGTTAAATTTAAAATAATGACATTTTGACAGATTCCAGAAATGTCAAATAAACTAATTTGACAGACGTCAACTTAATTGTCAAAATTCAATTTTAACAAATTTTACACTTTTGGTTGGAACTGTCAAACATGACAGCCGTTAGAATTCGCAGCATATTTTCCTGTTATTAATTTTTCGAAATCCTCTAATTAAAACAAACAAACGAAACGCGTTAATAATAATAATGATAACAAAATAAAAACAAACGAGTGCAAACGCCCTCTACAATATTACAACATATCGTTTAACATTACGACACTCGTGTGTTAATTAATTAATTAATTAGTTTTCTCCTTAATAATAAACATCATCACATCGAAAAAACATAATCCAATATAGCTAAGTGTTTTTTTGTTTGTTTTTTTTTTCAATTGTTTTAGTTTTAGAGTAGAGTTACCACTAAGTATACAAGACTATATTTATTTACACAAAGTATACCTAGCACCTAATATCATCATTAATTAATATTATGTACAATGAGGAACATTTCTTTAAACTTAATAAGCGTGGAATGTCAATTGTTTTTAATCGGTTGGTATCATCCAACTGTTTTCTCTCCAAATTTTTTTTGGTGTGTACGTGTGTGTGATGTTTTTGTTAACAACCAAACCCCAATGATGAAAAGAACGGCACAATCACTTGTATACATTTATGTATTTTTATTGAGAAGCGTATGATCGAATTTAGTTTTATTTATTTTCTATATGTTAGCAGAAATTAGTTTTAACTTGAAATAATAAATTCAAGACGCTTCCTCCTTTGCACTCTCCTTCCTATAGTTCGTTCTCTGTCAGGATAAGGAAAATCGATAGTTGCCGGTGGCCGCGAGTCTGCTCTCATCGTCGTCGTCACGGACCAGAATCGAACAAAGCCGAGGTCACGAGTTCAACACGAACGAATACGACCGCCCGCTTTATTCCATCCAACAATGTTTCCGATTTGGTTATTGTTCAATTCATAATTTGACAGAAACATTTAATTTGATCGTAGAAAACATTTGACACAAATTGATTAATGTAATATGTGTCAATGTCAACTTATAAATGAAAATAATGATAATTTCAAATGTAAATTTTATTAATGTCATTTTGACAGATGCGAGAAATGTCAAATAAATTAATTAAAATAATGACATTTTGACACATGTCAGTAATAATTTGACAGATGTCAATTTTGTTAATGTCAATATTTTGACAGATGCAAGAAATGTCAAATAAGTTAATTTGACAGATGTCAACATTTAATTGAAAATATTGACAGTTTAGTTAGATGACAATTTGACTAAGATGCATTTTATTTGACAGTTAGTTACATACAAGTTTGACACAAGTCAAATTTGACAGTTCAAAAAATTTGACAAGTCAATCATTAAAAGATAAATTTGACAGATGTTGCCAAGATAGACTGTCAAATTTGACAGTTTAAAACAGACTGACATTAGTCAACTTTGACAGGTTCTTAATGGTTGATACATATTTGACATTTCAATAAAAGTGACAGTTCGGAGTTTATGTTTACGATCAAGTTTGACAGTTTTGGCTTCAAATTATTTGATATAAGTTTGACAGTTGTAATAAGTCAAATCAACGTGACTGATAGGCAAGTGAAGTCATTAGTCAAGTTTGACAGGTGTCAGGTTGACATGATATAACATAACCTAACCTATAATTGGTCAATGTGTCAATATGTCATTCGTTAAGTTTGACAGATGACTTAATGAAAGAAAATAATTTGACAGTTGGCAAACAAACTTTTTTTTGACACTTTAACAGATGATTGGCCAAATGGCCAACTTGTCACATCAAGTTTGACATATCATGTTTGACCTACATTAATTTGTCATTTGTCAAAATGTCAATTTATAAATTTAACGTTAAAAATGTCAAATAAGTCAAAATTCAAATATTTTCAAATTTACACAAAAGTTGCTTCCTGTTTGTAAATTTTAATTTTGACAATTGTCAATTTGACATATGCTTTCGCCATGAGTCAAATCTGACATTTCACAAACTTTTTGAAGAATATATTTAAGTTTGATGCCATTTTTGACTCATCTCATTTTTGACTCATGTCATTTTTGACTTCTGTCAATTTTGACTCGTTTGTGACTCGTGTAAATTTTGACTAATGTAATTTTAGACTCCTGTCAATATTGACTCATTTGTGACTTATGTAATTTTTGACTATTGTAATTTTTGGCTCCTGTCAATTTTGACTCATGTTAATGTTGACTCATGTAATTTTTGACTCCTGTCAATTTTGACTCATGTATGATTTAACTCCTGTCAATTTTGACTCATGTAATTTTTGACTCAATTGTGACTCATGTTACTTTTGTCTCATGTAATTTTTGACTCCTGTCAATATTGACTAATTTGTGAATCATGTAATTTTTGGCTCCTGTCCATTTTGACTCATGTTAATGTTGACTCATGTAATTTTTGACTCCTATCAATTTTGACTCATTTGTGACTCATGTTAATTTTGACATCGTCAGACTACTAACATCTGTCAAATTACAAATTTAAATGACAACTTCCAACTTGACATAACAAAGCTTTTAAGTTTGGTTCATATCAATTCGTGACTCACGTCAAATGTTGACTTATATCATTATTCGACTCTTTCTCAAGTTTTTTCTAATTTTAAGTTTGACATAAGTCAAGACTTTATAAATTTGAACTATGACATCTGTCAATGTGACATATAGTTTCGACATGAGTCATACTTGTCATTTCAAAAAAATCAAACTTTGCATGTAAGAAAATAAGTCAATTTTGACAGATGAAGTTTCAAGTCTTTGACTCATCAAGTTTCTGCCAAAGTTGATTTGTCTTGAAACAGTCAAATCGTGACTCATGTCAAGTTGTGTCTAGTTCGAAGTTTGACATATAAAGTTTATTTCAAATTTGACATGAGCCAAATGTTAAGTTGCAAAATTGATGACACGTGTCAATTTTGACAAATTCAAAGTTGACATCTGTCAAGTTTGTTTCATGTCAAGTATTTACAAATTTATATTTTGACACCTGTCAATTTGACATATGCTTTTGACATGAGTCAAACTAGACATTTCAAAAAATTGAAACTTTGCAAAATTGACATATGACAAAATATTGAAGTTTGACACATGTCAAGTTGCAAATGTTTAATTATGGCAACTTTCATGTCACTTCGTGACTTATGTCAATTTGTGTCTCACGTCAGTTCTCAACTCATGTCACTTCGTGACTTTTGTCAATTTGTGACTCATGTCAATTTGTGTCTCACGTCAATTCTCAACTAATGTCACTTCGTGAGTTTTGTCAATTTGTGTCTCACGTCAATTATCAACTCATGTCACTTCGTGACTTAAGTCAATTTGTGACTCAATTCAATTTGTGTCTCAAGTCAATTTGTGACAAGTCAATTCGTGACTTAAGTCAATTCGTGACTTATGACAATTTGTGTCTCACGTCAATTATCAACTTATGTCACTTCGTGACTTATGCCAATTCGTGACTAAAGTCAATTTGTGACTTAAGTCAATTCGTGACTCATGTCAATTTGTGACTTATGTCAATTCGTGTCTCACGTCAGTTCTCAAGTCATGACACTTCGTGACTTAAGTTAATTTGTGACTCAAGTCAATTTGTGACTCAAGTCAATTCGTGACATAAGTCAATTTGTGACTTAAGTCAATTTGTGACTTAAGTCAATTTATCACTTGAGTCAATTCGTGTCTCACGTCAGTTCTCAACTCATGTCACTTCGTGAGTTTTGTCAATTTGTGTCTCACGTCAATTATCAACTCATGTCACCTCGTGACTTAAGTCAATTTGTGACTCAAGTCAATTTGTGACTCAAGTCAATTTGTGACTCAAGTCAATTTGTGACTCAAGTCAATTTGTGACTCAAGTCAATTTGTGACTCAAGTCAATTTGTGACTCAAGTCAATTTGTGACTCAAGTCAATTTGTGACTCAAGTCAATTTGTGACTCAAGTCAATTTGTGACTCAAGTCAATTCGTGACTTAAGACAATGTGTGTCTCACGTCAGTTCTCAACTCATGACACTTCGTGACTTAAGTTAATTCGTGACTGAAGTCAATTCGTGACTTGTGACAATTTGTGTCTCACGTCAGTTCTCAACTCATGACACTTCGTGACTTGAGTTAATTCGTGACTCAAGTCAATTTCTGACTCAAGTCAATTCGTGACTTATGACAATTTGTGTCTCACGTCAATTATCAACTCATGTCACTTCGTGACTTATGTCAATTCGTGTCTCACGTCACTTCTCACCTTATGACACTTCGTGACTTAAGTTAATTCATGACTCAAGTCAATATGTGACTCAAGTCAATTCGTGACATGACAACTTGTGTCTCCGTCAATTATCAACTCAAGTCACTTCGTGACTTATGTCAATTTGTGACTTATGTCAATTCGTGTCTCACGTCAATTCTCAACTCATGTCACTTCGTGAGTTTTGTCAATTTGTGTCTCACGTTAATTATCAACTCATGTCACTTCGTGACTTAAGTCAATCCGTGACTAAAGTCAATTCGTGTCTCACGTCAGTTCTCAACTCATGACACTTCGTGACTTATGTCAATTCGTGACTCTGTCAATTTGTGTCTCACGTTAATTCTTGACTCATGTCACATCGTGACTTGACTTTTGTCAATTCGTGACTCATGTCACTTTATGACTCATGTCAATTCGTGTCTCACGTCAATTCTCAACTCATATCACGTCGTGACTCAAGTCAATTCGTATCTCATCTCAATGCGTCAAGTTAAGTCGTGACTCTTGTCAATTCGTAACTCATGCCTAGTTTTAAGTTTGACATTTGTCAAGTTATAAATTTAAATTATTTAAATCTCATATCAATACGTGTCTCATGTCAATTTGTGTCTCATGTCAATTTGTGTCTCATGTCAATTTGTGTCTCATGTCAATTCGTGACTCATAGCTAGTTTTGAGTTTGACTTATGTCAAGTTACAAATTAAAATTATTGCAACCAACTTGACACATTTGTGTCTCATGTCAAATCTTGACTCATGTCAATAGTGACTCATGTCAATGTGTCTCGTGTCAATTTGTGTCTTGTGTCAATTAGTGTCTCATATCAATTTGTGTCTCATGTCAATTCTTGATTCATGTCAATCATAACTCATGTCAATTCGTGACTCATAGCTAGTTCTGAGTTTGACTAATGTCAAGTTACAAATTTAAATTATAGCGACTTCCAACTTGACACATTTGCGTCTCATGTCAATTTGTCACTAGACATATAACAAAGCTTTCAAGTTTGGCTCATGTCAATTCGTGTCTCAAATCAATTTGTGACTCATGTCTAGTTTTAAATTTGACATATGTCGAGTTACAAATTTAAATTATGGCTACTTCCAACTTGACGCATTTGTGTCTCATGTCAATATGTGTCTCATGTCAATATGTGTCTTATGTCAGTTTGTGTCTCATGTCATTTTTGACTCATGTCAATTTGTGTCTCATATCAATTTTTGACTCGTGTCAATTTGTGTCTCATGTCAATTCGTGTCTCATATCTAGTTTGAAGTTTGAAATATGTCAAGTTACAAATTTAAACTTCGAACTCAATACATTTGTGTCTCATATCAATTCATGACTCATGTCAATTCGTTACTTGACATATAACAAAGTTGCAAATTTAAGTTATTGCTTATGTCAAAGTTGATTCATGTCAATTCGTCACTCGTCTCTAGTTTTAAGTTCGACATATGTCAAAAATGTTGACAAATTTGGCACATGTTAAGTTTTAAGTTTGTCATGTGTCAATTATTATAAATTTAAATTTTGACAACTGTCAATTTGACATATGACAAGTTTGACTGATGTCAAAAATGACTCAAGTTGATTTTAGTTTGAATTGTGTCAAACTAACGGTTTTTAAGTTTCATGTGTCAAATATTTCAAAATTTGGCACATGTCAAGTCAAGACATGTTTGTCAAGTTTTAAGTTTTACATGTCAATTAATTTTTGACACCTGTCAATTTGAATTGACTCATATCAAGAATTGTTTAATTTATGTCAAATATTTCAAAATTTGGTTTAAGTTTGACATTTGTTAAGTTAATTTGACTCATGTTGAGTTTTATCTTCTGTCAATGTGTCAAGTTTTAATTTTGACATATGACAATTATTTATAAATTTAAGTTTTGACATCTGTCAATTTGGTAGCATTTCAAGTTGAAAAATTACATGAAAAACTGACAGATTTATGTTAAAAATATAATTTTTTTTCACCCTTTATGCTTATTTAAGTTACGCCACTGCTTGCAACAAGTATAAATGTCACATTTGACGTTTAACAAATGTCAATTAATGATTTAGTAAATGAATCAGTAATATCGATTCAGTTTGCATCTGGAACAATTCGCGACCTTAATTCGCCACGTCGTGTAATGTATTTATGGCCAGCATCGATTTTGTTTCTGTGTTTGTATTTAATACATATCCGTGTGCGAGTGTGTGTGCATTTGCAATGTGGCCTACATAACGGCCGTCGACTAAAATAGTGAAATGGGAGCGCGACCTGGTGCTCTACCCGTGTTGTGTTGTGTGTTGGTAACACTGTACTACACACCGTACCCGTTGTTCCGTATAGTTCCAATTGAAACTGTATCCTTCTTCTCTCGGATGCGACTATTATTTTGCAGTTCATTCACCGTTTGCCAATTTACAGTTAACTAAATTTTGCGTAATTAATTCTACCAACATATAATAAATAAATTCAACTATAATTCACCCCTATTTGGCTGCTGAAATGCGAATTGCTTTTATAATAAAAGATTGTCGTCATTTTTAGATCACTTTACCATTAATTCAGTCTAGTTTTTAGTTTTTATTCGGGGGAGGTATGAGCTCCTCTCTCACATGCGAGAACAACTTACTTTTGTTTTAATGTTTTTTGTTGTTGTTTACTTCGAGAGGAAATCGAAATCAAACCCTGTAAACATGTCCATGTTCTTGTTGCTCGGTTGCAATGACGGAGCGTGTTGTTGCTGCTGTTGCTGCTGTTGTGGTGGTTGTTGTTGCTGCCTCCAATTGCTTGGAGGTGGCTGCCTATGTTATTCACCCGTCGCCGTCACTGTCGTCCAATTCCACGGACTTGTGTAACTTTTTTGGCTGTAATGGAATTAAAATTGTTAAATAAACTCACGTCTCCTTATGTTATAGTACTTCTTCAAACACAATAGTGGGAAAAGGGAAATGAATAATATATGGGTCGACGCTTCCGTAATGAGGATCGCGTGTTCGAATTTTAATTGCGTGATCACGAAGGGCGACTGAATTATTAATATTAATTTTAATAACAGCCCTCATGTCAACCATGCGGAACGATAAAATGTAATTAAAATTAATTTGTCAAATAGTTTGTCACAATCTGTCAAATATCAATAAACGTCACGAGCTGTCAACTGTCAAAAGTATGTCACAATCTATGAAATGTCAAAATCTGTCAAATGTGAAACTGTCAAACGTTTATAAACGTCACAATCTGTCAGATGTCAAAAATATATTACAATCTGTCAAACGTTAAAAATTTCACAATCTGTCAGTTGTCAAAAATATGTCACAGTCTTTAAAACGTCAAACAATATGTCACAATCTGTCATTGTTTATAAACGTCACAATCTGTCAGATGTCAAAAATATGTAACAATTTGTCAAACGTTAAAAATGACAAAATATTTCACAATCTGTCACTTGTCAAAAATATTTTAGTCTGTAAAATGTCTGTCAAAACATTAAAAAAACGGCACAATGATAAAAAATGTCAAAATTTGTCAAAAGTCGATAGATAAACGTCACAATCTGTCAATTGTCAATAAACGTCACAATCTGTCAATTGTCAATAAACGTCACAATCTGTCATTTATCAAAAAAATATCAGTGTGTAAAACTTCAAACAATATGTCACAAACTGTCAAACGTTTATAAACGTCACAATCTTTCAGATGTCAAAAATATATTACAATCTGTCAAACGTTAAAAATTTCACAATCTGTCAGTTGTCAAAAATATGTCACAGTCTTTAAAACGTCAAACAATATGTCACAATCTGTCAAACGTTTATAAACGTCACAATCTGTCAGCTGTCAAAAATATGTCACAATTTTTCAAATATCAATTAATGTCAGTTTTCAAAAATTAGTCAAATGTTAAAAAAATATGTCACAACCTGTCAAATGTCAATAAACGTCAAAAGTTTGTCATATTTTATAAAATGTAAAAAAATCTCAAAAAACATTAAAATTTGTGAACTGTCAAAAAATATGTCACAATCCGTCAGCTGTCAAAAATGCGTAACATTCTGTTAAATATTAAAAAAATGTCACAATCTGATAAACATCCATAAACGCCACAATCTGTTAGTTGTCAAAAATATATCACAATCTGCTTAACGTCAAAAATGTCACAATCTGTCAGTTGTCAAAAATATGTCACAGTTTTTAAAACGTCAAACAATATATCACAATCTGTCAAACGTTTATAAAGTCACAATCTGTCAGTTGTCAAAAATATGTCACAATCTGTCAAACGTTTAAAAATGTCAAAGTTTTGTCAATAAACTAATATGTCACAAACTGTAAAATGTTACAATCTGTCAACTGTCAAAAATATGTCAATATGTCAAATCTAAATAAACGTCACAATCTGTAAAATGATAAAAAATGTCAATTAATTATATTTTAAATCACAATTTTGATATGTTAGTCAAATAAATCACAATCTGTCAATTGTCAATGTGTCAGCTGTCAATAATGATGTCACAATTTATTGAAAATTAAAAATCGTGATTGTGATGTGACAGACAACCGATCAAAATACAATTAGGTGTCACAATAAAAAAAAAATCAGTCACAATCTAACAAAAAATCACCTGTCAAATGCTAAAAAAACATCGTCACAACCTATCAAATGTCAATAAATCTCATAATCTGTAAAAAATAAAAAATGAGTCAAAAACAATGTCAAAAAATATGTCACAATTTATCAAATGTCAATAACTGTCTCAATATGCCATTTGTCAAAAAACTTAATATGTGATGTTAAAATTTTTTTTAAATGTCAAAATCTTTAATCAAAAAAGTCACAATCTGTCAAATGTTAAAAAAATATGTCACAATTTGTCAAACATCAACAAAATATATTACAAATTGTCAAATGTCAAACAATATATCACAATCTATCAAACGTTAGAAAACAATATCGTAATTTGTCAAATATGTTTCAAACTGTCATTTGCAAAAAATATCACAATCTGTCAATAAACGTCACAATCTGTGAAATGTTGAAAAACTTCAGTCTGTCAAAAGTATGTCACAATTTATCGTTAAAAATGTCACAAACTGTCAAAATTATCACAATCTCTTAAATGTCAATATACGTCAAAATATGTCAAATGTCAAAAAATATATCACAATCTGTCAAACGTTAAAAAATGTCAGTTTTCACAACTGATATATGTCAAAAAAGATCACAATTTGTCAAATAAAAAAAAGGTATGGCAAATGTGTCAATCTGTCAAATTAAAACAATATCACAATCTGTAATTTGTCAAAAAAGTGTCAATAAAAATCACAATTTGAGAACTGTGAAAACATATGTCAAACGTCAAAAAAACATGTCACAATCTATCACTTATCAAAAATGTCATAATCTGTCAAAAATCACAATCTGTTAAATCACAAAATATGTCACAATCTGTAATCTGTCAAAAAATATCACAATCTGTCGAAATGTTAATAAAAGTCATTAATCACAATCTGTTATTTATCAAAAACGTCACAATCCGTCAAAAATAATAAATCGTAAAATGTCAAATATTAATCAAATTTCAAGTCAGAAATTGACATGTCAAAAAATCACAATTTGTCAAATAAAAAAAAACATATCACAATCTGTCAAGTATCAACAAATCTGAGTATTGTTAAAAATGATGTCAAACGTCAAATCTGGCATATGACAAAAAGTCACAATTTGTCAAATTTTGAAAAATAAGTCACAATCTGTCATTTATCAAAAACGTCATAATCTGTCAAACATCAATAAATCGTAAAATATCAAATAATAGTTAATTTTTAAGTCACAATTTGACATGTCAAAAAAATCACAATCTGTCAAATAAAAAAAATGTATCACAATCTGTCAAGTGTCAATAAAAGTCAAAATTAGAGAAATGTCAAAAAATATGTCAATCGTCAAATTTGACAATCGTCAAAAAATGTCACAATTTGTCAAAAATATATCACAATCTGTCATTTATCAAAAACATCACAATCTGTCAAAAATCAATATTAATACAAATCTTTTTGACATGTCAAAAAATTACAATCTGTCAAATGAAAAAAATACATCACAATCTGTCAATAAATGTCACAATTTGTTAAAAAAATATGTTAAACGTCAAATCTGACATACGTCAAAAAATGTCAAATTTTAAAAAAATATATCACAATCTGTCATTTATCAAAAATGTCACAATCTGTCAAAAATTAATAAATCGTATAATGTCAAATAATAATCAAATTTCAAGTTTCAATTGACATATGTCAAAAAGATCACAAAAATATATCACAATCGGTGAACTGTCAATAACACTCACAATTTGAGAATTGTCAAAAAATATGTCAAAGGTCACATCTAACATACGTCAAAAAATGTTACAATTTGTTAAACTTTAAAAAAATATATCACAATCTGTCATTTATCAAAAACGTCACAATCTGTCAAAATCGATAAATCGTAAACTGTCAAATAATAATAAAAGTTAAGTCACAATTTGACAGTGTCAAAAAAATCACAATCTGTCAAATGAAAAAATATATCACAATCTGTCAATAAAAGTCACAATTGTTAAAAATTATGTCAAAAGTCAAATCTGGAATTTGACAAAAAATCACAATTTGTCAAATGTTAAAAAATAGATCACAATCTGTTACAATCTGTCAAAAATCAATAGTCCAATTTGACATGTCAAAAAATCACAATCTGTCAAATGAAAATAATGTCACAATCTGTCAATAAGAGATGAAAATTGTCAAAAAATATGTCAAACGTCAAATTTGACATACGTCAAAAAACGTCACAATTTGTCAAATGTTAAAAATAGGTCATAATCTGTCATTTATCAAAAACGTCACAATCTGCCAAAAATCAATAAACCGTATAATGTCAATTGTCAAATTTTATTTGACGTATGTCAAAAACATCACAAAAATATATCACAATCGGTCAACTGTCAATAACAGTCACAATTTGAGAATTGTCAAAAAATATGTCAAACGTCAACATACGTCAAAAAATGTTACGATTTGTCAAATTTTAAGTCACAATTTGACATGTCAAAAAAAAACATCACAATCTGTCATTTATCAAAAATGTCACAATCTGTCAAAAATCAATAAATCGTTAAGTATCAAATATTAATCAAATTTTAAGTCACAATTTGACATATGTCAAAAAATCACGATCTATCAAAATGAAAAAATATATCTCAGTCTGTCAACTGTCACAAATTTTAAATCACAAATTGAGATTGTAAAAAAAAAATGTCAAACGTCAAATCTGACATACGTCAAAACCTTAAACTGTCAAATAATAATAAAAATTTAATTCATAATTTGACATGTGTCAAAAAATCGCAATCTGTCAAATGAAAAAATTATCACAATTTGTCAATAGAAGTCACAATTTGAGAATTGTTAAAAATGTCATAATCTGTTAAAAACCAATAAGTGAAAAAAATATATAACAATCTGTCAATAAAAACCACAATTTAAGAATTATTTTGACATCATCACAATTTAATAACTTTAATTTAAAAAATCATAATCTGTCAAAAATCAATAAATCGTAAAACGTCAAATAACAATCAAATTTTAAGTCACAAAAAACAGAACTGTCAAAAAATATAACATAATCTGTCAAACGTGTTACAATTTAATATTTATTACTCTTTGCAATCTGTCAAAACCAAGATGACAGATTAATCGATTTTGACAAATTAACATTTATGACAGTTTGTATTTTTGACACATTAACATTTTGACACCTGTCAAAAAACAAAATTTACATAACATTTGATCAGATTTTTGATAGTTACATTGACAAATTAATATTTAACAATTTTAATTAGAGAGATTATAATTTTGACAGCTGACAGAAAAAATTCTGATGATTATTCGATTTTGACAGATTAACATTTTTGACAAATTAACATTTTGACAACTGACAAAAAACAAAATTTTGTCATTATTAATCTGTCAAAATCGTATAGATTTTGACAGATTACTATTTTTGACAGTTTGTTAGATAAATATTTTGGACAAATTAATATTTTTGACCATAACATTCTTTGGACAGACAAACTTTTGCACAAAAAGCAAATTGTATTAAGTCCTGACGGATTAAACTGTTTTGACGAATTAACATTTTTGACAGTGTTTTGACAAACTTTTGACAGTTACTGTGACACATTAATGTTATTGACAATCAAGTCGGTTTGACAGATTAAAATTATGACAGTAACAAAATTCCTGACAAACTAATCGATTTTGACAGATTAACATTTTTGACAGTTATTTTGACGAAATAATATATTTGACAGTTTTTTAAACAGTTTATGTCAGATATTTTGACAAATTAATGTTTTTGACAAATTATATCAAATTCTGACAGATCAATCGATTTTGACAAACTATCATTTTTGACAGTTACTTTGACAAATTAATATTTTTGACATATGAATTATTTATTTTATTATTTATGAATAAAAATGTTAAATATAAAAAATTTCTACAAAATAAAAGAAGAAAATATTAATTATATGAATTAACATTCTGACTGAACTGTCAAAAACAAAATTGACATAAAATGACAGTTTGTCAGATTTCTGACAGTTACATTGACAAATTAATATTTAACAATTTAATTAGAGATAATTTTGACAGCTGTCAAAAAACTATGTCAAATTCTGAGGATTATTCGATTTTGACAGATTAACATTTTTGACAGATTAACATTTTTGACAAATTAACATTTTGACAACCGTCAAAAATCAAAATTTATGTCAAGTCCTAACAGATTAATCGATTTTGACAGACTAATATTTTTGACAGTTACTTTAACAAATTAATATTTTTGACACACAACATTGCTTTGACAGATAAACATGCACAAAACGCAAATTATATCAAGTCCTGACGGATTAATCGATTTTGACAGATTAACAGTTACTAATGTTACTGACAACTAAGTCGGTTTGACAGATTAAAAGTTTTAACAAAAACAAAATTTCTGACGGATTAATCGATTTTGATAGATTAACATTTTTGAAAGTTTATCAAACCAATATTTTTGACAGTTATTTTGACAAATTAATATATTTGACAGTTATTTAAACAGTTTATTTGTCAGATATTTTAAAAAATTAATGTTTTTGACAAAAACGTGCTTTGACAGATAGCATTTTGACAACTACGCAAAAGCAAATTATACAAAATTTTGACAGATCAATCGGTTTTTGACAGATTGTCAAACCGATATTTATGACAATTAATTAACTGTCAAACGTCAAAAAAGTAAAAAAAAAATCACAATTTGTCAAATATGTTAAACTGTCATCTGTCAAAAACATCACAATCTGTCAAATGTTAAAAAAATGTGTGATTTATCAAATGTTACAAATTGTCAACTGTCAAATATTAATAACCGTCACAAATTGTGAAATGTTGCAAAATATGTCACGTTTTGTCAAATATAAATACGTATATTTATTTGACAGATTATCGACAACTGATTTGACAGATGGCTTTTTGACAGATTATTAATTTTGACAGGTTTCATAAAAATTCAGATTGACAAATTGATATTTTTGACAGCTGTCAATTTTGAAACAAACTATCTAAAAAATGTCATATTATGACGTAATTAGATGAAATATTATGAAATGATCTCGTTTCTTACTTACTTTCCAAAGAGCGGATGCCAGAGGTGCTTCTGTGCGTCCTGCATCTCTTCAATGCTGGCCGTAGTGCTACCAACTTCAGGTACGTCATCGTGTTTAAGCAGCCGCGTCGCATTCGCCGGATCTATGAGATGTTGCTTCACTTTTAGTTTACTAACCGGAGGTGGATTAGGACCCGATAAATCCATAGCGATAACCGGACGCTTCTTCTGATGTTCAGTGGAAGAAGGTGGCACACCAGCAAACGATTTACAAGCAAGTCTCGACTGATATTTACCAACCAATTCTTGCTGCTGTTGTCTGGATAACAATTCCTGCTGACGATTCAATTCCTGCTGACGCGATAGTTCCTGCATGCGTATAATTTCCTGCTGTTTCTGCCGCATTTTATCTTGCTCGTATAATTTCTGCTGGTAACTTTTGCTGAATTCGTATTTGGGTTTTGTTTTTGCGGGATATTTGGGGTGATTGAATTGAGGTATTTGTAGATTCCTGCTGGGTGGGTTGAATTGATTCAGGTAAGGATTTTGTTTTTGGGGAAATAGTTTGGGGTTTAGGTAGTCTAAATGGCTTTTTCTATTGGCTTGCAACATAGCTTCTTGCCACATGCCCAATTCTAGTGGATTGTAGTTGGGTTGTATTGGGAATGTTGGTGGAGGAAATGGAACCCGATTCTGCATCATGATATCCGGAGGCATTGCAGGGTAACCTGGTAGCATTGAGGTTAGCACTTTGAGGAATTCGGGATTGTTACCGAAATTCATGGCTGCGTTCTCTAGTTGGTTTAAGTAGGGAAGCCACATCATTTGCGTGAATGCTGCGTTGGTTGCCGATTCGATATCTGAAGACATTTCTGATACTTTTGGTTTGTTTTTGATGGGTTTTTGAATTTTGGGTGATTCCGGTGGTTTCTTTTTAGGTTCATCTTCCTTTTCAACGATTGGTATTGATTGGGTTTGTTTCTGTACTATGGTTTCTAATTGGTTTAAAGTAATTACCAGAATATCGGGGTCTTGAAGTAGGTGTGGATATGCTAAAGCTTCTGGTAGGCGTAATTCGGGTCGTTGCGTTAGTAATTTCGGAATTTCTTTAGCTGGGGAGCATAAAATTTGGCTTAATTTGTCTTTGGGTATCAACATTGGATCCGGAACATTTAGGCTTGAGTTTGCTAAAATTTGCTTCAATTGTGTGATTGGGTCGTTGTCTGTTAGGAGTTCTAATAGGCGAGGTGTGGGTTTTTCCTTATCTTTATCCAGAAGGGTTTTGAGGGTTATATCTTCCAATTTGATTTTTTTGGCCGGTGGTTCGGATGATTCCTGCGTTGAACATGTTACTTTAGGACTGTCCGATTCACGATTCTTTCCCAAATCTAGTGGTTCCTTATCTCGTTTGTGGGTGGGTGATAGGAGGGATTCTAAATAATTGCTGCTTCGGTTTTTTTGTTGTTGTTGTTGTTGTTGGTGGATGTCGGGTGATTGTGGTATTGCTGGAATTCCGCTTGGTTGGGGTGATTGAATTTCTGAATTTTGTGATGGAGGTCGTTTGGGAGGTGATTGGCATTTTGGGACGCTTAAATCGGTTGGTTCTAAATCATCATAGGTTGGTTCTTTTGGGGTTGATAAATCGGTGGGTGCTTCTTGTACTGGTTTCTTATTTTCGGCCTCCTTTATAATTTCTGGGATATTATCGGGACTACATAGTGATTGCTCCAATCTGCTTAGTATATCATCCATTGCGATGGTATTATCGTCTTCCTCGGTATAATCGCATTCGCATTCATCCGATTTGGCTTCAGTAGGAGCATCCGGAGTACAGGATTCTATAAAAATATCCAACTGTTCCATATTGTTGATTTCATCCTTTTCTTTGGAAGAATCCCATTGCTCAGCGCGTATTTGCTCGTTGAATTCCAATTCAGCAACTGCCAAAAGGTTGTCTAGAGGAGTGACGTCGCATTTGTTGTTGTCATGCGCGTCATCATCATCATCACCATTTTCTTCTTCCTGTTCAATCGTGGGAGTCTCTTGTTGCATTTCCAAATCCACCTGAACCGCCGTCGATTTGCGTTTAATTTTACTATTACCCCGTTTCTTCTTTTTCAACTTTTCCTCTTCCTTATTGTTGTTGTTGTTATTATTATTATGGAGGGTGGGGGCGAGCGTTTCGGTGCGAGGTATCGCCCTCCATCCTTGCGCCGTCTTCGTCAGCAGGATCCGATTCCGCTTGTCGTAATCCTCGCATTTGACTTCCACGATGTGCGAATCTTTCTGCCGGACCCACACGAAAATCGGGTTAACGCGCGGCTGTCTCGATTCGATCGAGGATGTGGACCGTTTGCGCCGCTCGCGTCTTCTATCTGATTTACGATGACGCTCCGTGCGAGTTTTCCGGGTAGCTGGGTGCTGAGGGGCGGCGCCGTCGCCGTCTCCGACACGTGACCCTTGCGTATCGATCGCCGTTGTTTGGTGGTGGGGCCGTCTAGGGCGCTGTTCACCCATATCACAACACTCACTATCCTGGACACCTTCCCCGTAGCTAGCACTATTAATTAAATTAATCTCATTATTATTATTATTATTATTATTAACGCCGCCCTTCCGCAACGCCGATATAGGAATGAGATCGGGCACGGGGGGCAGCGCGCCACTCATCCTATAACTAAGAATTCATAGCCGTCGCGACCCCAATAACACTTTCTTCACCATTTAATGGATCTGTAAATAAAACGCGCACCGTTCAGTTCGTTTCAAGAACCACATTCACTCGCAAGCTTTTTACAACTACTGAACGACCGAATCAACACGAAACCTTCGATTCCGCACGAAGGCGGCGACGAAACGTTACACGTGTCCTGTTAGCCAGTTAGCAACGCCCTCCGCGTACAAATCACCCGTTCGGTGGCTCTCTCTGAACGTCGCGTACTCAACCAAACCTCTTTCCATTTCGCTTCAACCGCGACCAACCTTGACACTTGGGTTAATTGACCATTACGTACTTTACTCTCTGTAGGTAACGAACACAGACTATATTCAAACACGCAACAATACTAAATGTTATAATTCTTCCTCAAATTCACTTGTCGGCTTCACATATATTTAAATTTAAATGAAACTGTCAAATTAAATCAATATTAACAAAAATTGTTTAATTTTACAAACTGTCAAAATATGTTTCGACATTTCTTGCTCTGTTTGACAGTTAAAAAACTTAACATACAATTTAAAACATCTAAAACTGTCAAAATATTTGAAAATTTTAACCTATATATTTAGAAACTGTCAAAATGTATATGTCAAACTGACATATGTTATAAAAACTGTCAAAATATATCAAAATCTGTCAATTAATTAATAAAAACTGTCAAATTAAATCAACTGTCACAATATTACCAGAAATAGTTTAATTTTACAAACATTTCTTGCTCTGTTTGACATCGAATTTGACAGTTAAAAAACTTAACATATAATTTGACATTTTAAAACTTCTAAAACTGTCAAAATAAGACTAAATCTGTCAAATTATTTGAAAATTTTGATCTATATATTTAAAAACTGTCAAAATGTATATGTCAAACTGACATTTGTTATAAAAACTGTCAAAATATATCAAAATCTGTCAATTAGTTAATAAAAACTGTCAAATTAAATCAACTGTCACAATATTACCAGAAATAGTTTAATTTTACAAACATTTCTTGCTCTGTTTGACATCGAATTTGACAGTTAAAAAAACTTAACATATAATTTGACATATTAAAACTTCTAAAACTGTCAAAATAAGACTAAATCTGTCAAATTATTTGAAAATTTTGATCTATATATTTAAAAATTGTCAAAATGTATATGTCAAACTGACATATGTTATGAAAACTGTCAAAATATATCAAAATCTGTCAATAAATTAATAAAAACTGCCAAATTAAATCAACTGTCATAATATAACCAGAAATAGTTTAATTTTACAAACTGTCAAATATGTTTAGATTTAAATACGTTATTTTTGACATTTTTTGCTTTGTTTGACATCGAATTTGACAGTTAAAAACTTCATCACATACAATTTGACATTTTAAAACTTCTAAAACTGTCAAAATAAGACTAAATCTGTCAAATTATTTGAAAATTTTGATCTATATATTTAGAAACTGTCAAAATGTATATGTCAAACTGACTTATGTTATAAAAACTGTCAAAATATATCAAAATCAGTCAATTAATTAATGAAAACTGTCAAATTAAATCAATAACTGTCACAATATTACCAGAAATAGTTTAATTTTACAAACTGTCAAAATATGTTTAGATTTGAAAACGTTATTTTTGACATTTTTGCTCTGTTTGACATCAAATTTGACAGTTAAAAAAACTTAACATGTAATTTGACAATTTAAAATTTCTAAAACTGTCAAAATATGACTAAAATCTGTCAAAATATTTAAAAAATTTGATTTATATATTTAACTGTCAAAATATATACGTCAAACTGACATATGTTATGAAATCTGTCAAAATATATCAAAATCAGTCAATAAATTAATAAAAACTGTCAAATTAAATCAACTGTCATAATATAACCAGAAATTGTTTAATTTTACAAACTGTCAAAATATGTTTAGATTTAAAAACGTTGTCTTTGACATTTCTTGCTCTGTTTGACATCAAATTTGACAGTTAAAAACTTAACATATAATTTGACATATTAAAACTGTCAAAATATGTCTAAATCTGTCAAAATATTTTAAAATATTAATCTAACGTTTAAATATATTTAGAAACTGTCAAAATCTACATGTCAAAATGACTTATGTTATGAAAACTGTCAAAATATATTAAAATCTGTCAATTAATTGGTGAAAACTGTCAAATTATATTAACAGAATTGAAGCAAACTGTCAATTTATAATTATAATATCATTACATAAAATTTTCAGTCAAATTAGAATTGAAAACTGTCAAATTACCACCAAAATTTATTAATTTTTTAAACTGTCAAAATATGTTTAGGTTTAAATTTTTTTTAGGTTTGTTTGACAAATTAACATTTAAAGAAATTTACTAACTTTGACAAATATCAAATTAATATTTTTGACAGTTTTAAGTTGTTTTCAAATTTGTTTTAGCAGAACTTGTTTTGACAAAATTTCTCTATAATGTTTTTTGACATTTTTTTGTTTAACAATTCCTGAATTTTTGTGTGCTTTTGACATTTCAGTTTAACTTTTGTGTTAAATAAATGTTTGAGGTTTCCTGAGAAGCTATACTTTTAACTTAGATGTCATTTTGACTTTATAATTTCAAATTTGAGTTGTGCGTAATTTTGACGTAATTGTTGTCAGATTGACGGTAACAAAACCGGTTTTGACGTTTATATTAAATATAATTTACCTACAATTTTTGACGCTCATGTTTAGTTTGATTGTGTTTGACGGTTATGACAGTTTTGTCAAATTTAATTTGTTAGTGTTCATTTTAAAGTTTGTTCAAATGATGCTAATTTTGACAGGTATTTGTTGCAACGTTTATGTCAATTTTGATGTTTGTATTGATATCAACTTTTGTATTTATTTTGAAATTTGACGTTTAAACGTTTTCCTAAAGTCACTTGACAATCAAGTCAATTTTGACGTTTACTAAAAAAAAAATAGTTCTGACGTTGACGTTTATGTTCATCGTAATGTTTATGTCAATTCTGATGTTAATCGATAACTTTTTATACTTTTGTCAATTTTGACGTTTGTGTAAATAAACTTTAAATTAATAATTGTTAATTTTGACGTTTATGTCATTAAATGTTGTTTTAAAATTTTATTGTAATGTTTTGATCAGTTTTGACGTTTATGTCAATTTTGACGTTTGTACTAATAATTGTTAATTTTGACGTTCATGTCATTAAATGTTGTTTTAAGATTTTATTGTAATGTTTTGATAAGTTTTGACGTTTATGTCAATTCTGACGTTTAAGTCAATTTTGACTTTTGTGTTAATAATTGTAAATTTTGACGTTTATGTCATTAAATGTTGTTTTGAGATTTCATTAAATTGTTTTGATCAGTTTTGACGTGTATGTCAATTTTGACGATTATGTCAGTTTTAATGTTTGTGTCAATTCAAACGTTTGTGTCAACCTTAACGGTATTTCAACATTGTGTTCGTTGTGAGCTTATGTCAATTCTGACGTTAGTAAACAAATCTAACGGTTCTTTTGAAGGATGTGTCAGTTTTGACGTTTATTAAAGTTCTCGATAAAATCAATTAAAAATTAATATATTTCTCAAATTTGCATTTTGAGTTTATGTTTATTGTAACGTTTATGTCATTTCTGACGTTCGTGTTAATAAATGTCAAATTGGACGTTTATGTCAAAATGTGTTGTTTATGAAATTTCTTTACAATGTTTATGTCAGTTTTGACGTTTATGCAAATTTTGACGTTTATGTCAATTTTGACGTTTGTGTAAATTATGACGTTTATGTCAATTCAGACTTTTGTGTCAACCTTAAAAGTAGTTTAACATTTGTGTTTGATGCATCTTATGTCAATTCTGGCGTTAGTAAACAAATTCAACGTTTGAAGCTATTTTGAAGAAAGTATTTATTTTGACGTTTATTAAAGTCAATTTGACATTTACAACAATTTTAATGTTTCAGCTTTTTTGATATTTCTGAGATTTGCGTAAGTTTTGAAAAAATTGTTAGTTTTGACGTTTGTGTTAATAAATGTCAATTTTGACGTTTATGCAAATTTTGACGTTTATGTCAGCTTTGACATTTGTGACAATTTTGACGTTTATGTCAATTCAGATGTTAGTAAACAAATTTAAGGTTTGGAGTACTTTTATAGAATCTGTTAATTTTGTCGTTTATTATGAAAACGTCAATGTTTTATCAATTTTGACGTTTATATAAAAAATCTGAAATTATTATACTTTTGTCAATTTTGACGTTAGTGTAAATTTTAACGTTTATGTCAAATTTGAATTTTAATTAAAATTTTCAGAAAAATTATATTCAAAATATTTTTGAAACTGTCAAAATAGTTTTAGTTTATTTTGAATTATAATTGGTAACTGTCAAACTATCAATAAAATTGTCAAACTAAATTATTTTGACAGTTCATAAATTTTTACAAGCTGTCAAAGTGAACATAGTTTTCAATTTGTTTTGAATTATAATTGAAAACTGTCAAATTACCATTAAAATTGTCAGATTTTATTTTATATTGTAAACTGTCAAAATGTTTTTAAAAACTGTCAAAGTAATCAAATTTTCAATTTAATTAGAATTATAATTAGTAACTGTCAAACAACCAAATAAATTGTCAAAATGATTTAATGTTAAAATTATTAAACTGTCAAAATAATTTTAATATTAAATAATAAAATATATTTTATAAACTGTCAAAATATTTTTACAAACTGTCAAAGTTTAAAATATACTCTTATATAATTAAATTGTCAAAATACATTTTGTTATTTTAACATATATTTTAAAAGCCTTCCAAAACTGTCAAAATATATCAAAATCTGTCAAATATTTTCTTGCAAACTTTCAACTGTCAAAGTGATGTTTTTAATTTAACTTTAATTATTATTCTTAATTGTCAAACTACTACGCATTTGTCAGTTTTGACGTTTGTGTTGATAAATGTCAATTTTGACAAATATGTTAATTTTTTGCTTGTTTTATTAATTATTATTAAATATTTGTCATACTTGTTACTTATATGACCTCAGATGCTAGTTCGACAACAATTTTGTCATTTATTTGACAGTTTGTTTTGAACAGATTTATGTTCTATCACGTTTTTGACTTAAATTGTTACTACAAATCCAAAATTGACAAACTTTAAATTTAAATAAACGTCAAAATTGACATTTACATACATAAACGTCAAAATTAATCCAAACATCAGAACTGACATAAACTTTACAATGAATAACAACTAACAAATTTGACGCAAATGTCAAAACAACTCAACAATCTTTAAAACCAACTTAAACGTCAGAAATTACTATTATTTGCACAAACGTCAAAACTACCGTCAACAACAAACCAAAATTAACACACACAGAAATGTCAAAATTGGTACAAATGTCAAAACTGACATATACATGCAATAAACATTATTTGAAAAATAAATACGTCAAAATTTACATAAACGTCAAAGAAACACAGATTGGGATAAAAATCACAACAATTTCAAAAATGACACAAAATTAACGTAAACCTCAAAATTAGCATTTAATTGTACCCACCTCTGACGTATTAGTGACAACTGTCATTCAATTTGACATAATAAAAAGAGCAAAAACACAAAAAGAGTGGAAATAAGCAAATTTCTTGATAACAAACACTTGAGCGGGTGGGCGAGAACACTGTATCAAATCACCGACCCGATATTAATAAACTGTGTTCCCGCCAACCCGCCCAAGTGTTAGTTGTAAAAAAAATGATATTGTACTTACCTCTGACGTATTAGCGACAACTGTCATTTAATCTGTCATATTAAAAACAGCAGAAACGCAACATGAGTGAGAATAAACAAATTTCTTGATTACTATCGCTTGGGTGGGTGGGCGGGAACACGGTATTAAACCACCGGCCTAATATTTATAAACTGTATTCCCGACCACCCGCCCAAGTGATTGTTATCAAGAAGTTTGATATTGTACCCACTTTTGACGTATTAGTGACAACTGTCATTCAATCTGTCACATTAAAAACAGCAGAAACTCAACAAATGTGGGAATAAGTAAATTTCTTGATAACATACACTTGGGCGGGTGGGCGGGAACACTGAATCAAACTACCGACCCAATATATATAAATTGTGTTCCCGCCCACCCGCCCAAGTGTTTGTTATCAAGAAATTTGCTAATTCCCACAATTGATGCGTTTCTGCTGTTTTAAATATGACAGATTATATGACAGTTGTCATTAATACGTCAGAAGTGGGTACAATAACAAACTTCTTGACAACTAACACTTGGGCGGGTGGGCGGGAACACAGTTTATAAATATTGAGCCGGTGGTATAATACAGTGTTCCCGCCCACCCGCCCAAGTGTTAGTTGTCAAGAAGTTTGTTTGTTTGGATAGTTGACTTTATTACATTTTTGACAGTTTGACAATTTTGTTGTTATTGAATAAATCAATATTTTTGATAATTTGACATATTTGTCATTTGACAGTTTTTTTTGTATCATATTTTTGACAGTTTGATGACAACTTTATCATTTACTTGACAAAAAAGCTAAACCCAGCTTTGAAATATAAAAAATATTGTTAGAAAAAACTAAAATTTGACCAAATACCGATAAAAATTCTATTTATAAAATGTTAAAAATAACAAAGCCTGGCCTTGAAACATCAAAATATTGTAAAAAAAGCCGTAAAATCCGGCCAAAAACGGTTTAAAAAGTGTCAAAATCTTCATAAAATCTCCAAAATAGCTTTGAAATATCAAAAATATTATTAGAAAGAACTAAATCTAACCAAATATGGTTCGAAAGTGTAAAATTCAGTTTTTTAAATTTTAAAAATAGCAAAGTGCGGCTTAAAAACATCAAAATATTGTGAGAAAGAACCAAAATCTTTATTCAAAAAATTTCAAAAATAGCAAAATCCTGCTTTGAAACATCAAAATATTGTAAGAAAGCACCAAAATCCGGCCAAAAACGATTTAAAAAGTGTCAAAATCTTCATAAAATCTCAAAAATAGCTAAATCTAGCTTTGAAATATCAAAAATATTGCTAGAAGGACTAAAGTCCGACCAAAAATGGTTGAAAAGTGTAAAATTCTAATTATAAAATCCAAAAATAAAATGCGGCCATAAACTGTTAAAAAGTGTAAAATTCTAGTCATAAAACGTCAAAAATGCCAAATCCAGTCTTGAAACATTAAAAAATTGTTAAGAAGTTTCAAAATTCGGCCATAAACTGTAAAATAAAGCCTAAAATTTCATTTATAAATGTAAAAAAAAAGCAAAATCCGGTTTTGAAACATAAAAATATAGTTATAAAGCACCAGAATCCGGCCATAAACTGCTAAAAAGTGTAAAAAACATCATGAAATTTCAAAAATAATAAAATCCGGTTATAAAATATCATAAATATTGTTAGAATCAACCAAAATCCGGCACGAAAATAGCAAAATTCTTTTAATGAAATGTCAAAAATAGCAAAATCAAGGCATATGAAAATATTGTCAGAAAGCGCTGAAAATGGTATTAAACTGTCACATAAATTAAACAAACTTAACCCAACTGTCAAAAAATGCTGCTAAACTGTCAAAACATTTCTACAAATGTCAGAAAACTTTCCAAACTTATTCTTGTAAAAAATGTAATATAATCTAAATAAACTTAACCCAACTGTTAACAAATGCTCCTGTCAATCATGTTTTATAGTCTGAAACGTTTTCAAAATATTAAAAACTGCGAACCTAACTCAATTTTTAAAAATGTTCCAAATTATGAAAAAGTATTCAAACTGCAACGAATTTTTTATAAACTGTCCCCAGAAAAAAAATGTCAAAAATATTTGATGATTGAAGCTGTCAAAAAATACTAATCACCAGATTAACATGAAAAGTTCCTAAACATTAAAAATTGTCCAATTATTGCAAAAATTGATCTTAAATAGTCAATACTTATTAAAACTTGACTGGATTGAGTTTGAATGAATTATTCTTAAATGTCAAATAAATATTTTATAAAATTTCAAATCGATTTTGTTCCAAGACAGTGGATTCAGTACATTTATAGACATACCACCACAAAAGGCCACAAAGAAATGATTTAATTCTACAAACAAAAATAAAGAAACCGAAAACTCGAAAAGATTTTTGAACAGACAGTTTTGAGCTATTTTAACAATTTATTAAATTTGACAATTTTTTGCTGAATATATTATTACGGATGACTTAAAATAAATTGGTACAAGAGACCCCAAACAAATAGTTAATTTATTTGACGGATAATTTTTTAACAAGTTGACAATTGTTTTTTCACTATATGTTTGTTTTATGATAGTTTTCTGCAAATTTTATTACTGATGACCTAACCTAAGAAACTTATAGGTCTACAAGACAATGTTGATCTATTTGACAGTTATTTTTGAAGGATGTTTTTCTAACAATTCATATAATTTGACAGATGTTTTTTGCATATCATATATAACCTAATGTAAGCAGAAGGTCCACTTTACAAATAATTTGTTGACATATTAGAGTTGTTATCTATAAGAAAATTGGGTAAATTAAAACTGATAATAATTTGTAAGATTAAAAATTGTTTATTATTTTATTTATAATTATTGATTACATAATCGATTACATTTTATTAAATTGTAATATTGATAGATGGATGAATTTTGTTGGTTCATTTGTTACTTTTTAGATGAGTGATTTTCTAATATTCTTACTATTTCTGTACATTTGTATTGTTTTGCATAATCTAAAGCAGTTTTGCCACCATTGTCTAAACATGTAGTATCTGCGTTGTGTGATAAAAGTAGTTTAACAATGTTAATTTTATTATACACACATGCCCAATGCAATGGTGTTTTTAAATGATAATCTTTTGAATTAATATTGGCTCTTCTTTTTAATAAAAGTTTTGCAACCTGCTCAGAACCATACCGACATGCATCGGAAAAAGGTATCCAATTCAAATTATCAACAATATCAATAGTAGCTCCTCTTTCGAGGAGCAATTCTGCCGTACGATAACTATTGTATCGAGCACACCAATGCAATAAAGTTCTATTACTACTATTAGTATGCTTCTTATTCATATCGTAACCGTTTTCTAAAATATATTCCACCACCTGATAATCATCTTTTTTAATTGCAGATTCAATATATGTTGCTTCAATATGCGCCTTATAATCTATTAACAATTTTACAGATTCAAAATTTCCATTTTCACATGCATATGACAAAGCATTTTTATTTTGGTCATGTTTTACACTAACATCGCTACCGTATTTTAACAACTTTTCAACAACACGATCATGTCCATTTTTAACAGCAATTATTAAAGGAGTTTGATTACTTTTATCAATTACATCAACAACAGCACCTCTTTTGAGGATTAATTCTGCTGTGAGATAACTGTTAAAGGAAGCACATTCATGTAATAAAGTTTTTCCTTCACTATCTTGACTATCAATATTGTAACCGTTTTTTAAAAAATATTCTACTATTTCATATTTGTCTTTAGATATTGCGGATTGCTGATAGGTAACTTCGATATTATTTTTATTTTCTGTTAACAATTTTATGGATTCTAAATTTCCACTTGCACATGCGTAATGCAAGGCAGTTTTATTTTGATGTTTCGCATTTATATTTGCGCCGTTTTTTAATAATTTTTCAACAACACAATTATGACCATTTTTAGCAGCTATTATTAGAGGAGTTTCATTATCATCATTAACACAATTTATATTTACTTCTTTAGATGTGATTAAATAATCGATCATATTTAACCAGTTCATTTTTGAAGCCATTATAAACAAAATATCTTTATGTTCATTCAATAATACATCATCAAAGAAAGCATCAATTACATCTTCAGTATTAGCTAACTCATACGTCATTTTATTGTCCCTATTTTTAATTGTGTAATCCGCATCACGATTCAATAATAATTCTACTATATCTGCTTTACCATGTGCAAAAGCAAGATGTAGAGGCGTATTATTAAACTGATTTCTAATATCAACAAAAACTTTTTTTTCTAAAAATATAGATACAATATTTATATTACCAAATTGGCATGCCGCATGCAACGGAGTATTTAACTCTTCATTTTTGGCTTTGATGTTGGCTCCGTGTTTCAATAATAAATTGACCACTTCTTCGTAGCCAATTTGAGATGCGATGTGAAGCGCCGTATTACCATCAATATCTTTTATTTCCAAATTAATTTTTCTTTTCAAAGTATTTTCGACTGCAGTTTTATCTCCACTTTTTATGGCATCAATAATTGTTGTATAATCGGTTTCTTCTTCCATACCAGTAATTTCTTCGACTTTCTTAACAATTTGTTGGTTGGTTAAATTGTATTTAGTTTTAAGCATTGAACACAATATAGCCAGTAATTTATATAAATATTGATCGTCGTTATTTGTTTCGGCATTGATTTGTTCATTTAATGAACCACATTTGGTGCAGTTATAAAAGTTTGAATCAACGTTGATGGAACCACTAACTGTTGCCGCCATAATTACAGAAAGTTTGATTGATTGTTGCAACTAAATAGTTGACTTGAATGAATAAACTTATTCAATAAACTGAAACGATCGGTCGGTGGCTTTAAATACTCACTTTATTATGACGCGTGCTGTTATTGTTATTAAAATATGTAATAGAAAATAGGAAATAGGATGCGGTTAGATTAAAATAAAATATATTTGTGTTCCAAGGACTTTTATATACGGCGCTTAAATCTAAAATGATAAATTATGAGCTGCCAATTATCACAAATCTCAAAAAATTGTAAAAAGTACACGAACTGTCACCTTGCATAAATCAATAAATTTAAGTTGTCACAAAAACATATATATTTTAATGCCGGATTTAAGTTCTTTTTAACAATAGGTTAATATTTTATTTGATTGGGTTTTACTATTTTTCACATTTCATTAAAATAATTTTGTAATTTTCAACAATTTTCGGGAATTTTATTCTTTCTAACAATATCTTTGTTATATATTATATATTTTATGATAAAAATGTTTATTGAGGTTTTTTTAATATTAATAAATTTTAAGTAATTTGTGTAAATTTTCTTAGCGATTTTTATGTTATAATTATTTTTCTGCATCATTTTAATGTTTTTATAGTTTTCTGCCCCATTGTAGTAAACATAAATTTAGCAAAAAAAGTTAGTTTTGTGGGTGATTGTTATAGTATAAATTCTTTTTGGGTAATTTTAGAATTTTCTAAGCAAATCTTTTACGATATTTAAGTACTAAGCAAATTTTATGCAAGAATCTACTTTTTGCATTTTTACAAATGTTCATTCTATATTTATAATTTTGAGGTTTTCTAAGCTTGTCAGTTTAAATCAATTTTATGTAATGACATGATTTATGAGCGGATTTTATTCTATGAGATGAATTTTCTAGGCACTTCATACTACAAATACTTTTAATGTTTTATAAATAATTTTTTGACATAAAATGAAGTTTCTGTTCCAATTTTATGTGTTAAAGTTGATTTATTTTCTTATTAACTTTCTAAAATCTATTAATTGCAAAAAATGTATCGATATGTGAAAATGTTATGCTAGGAATGAGTTTATTGGGCAATTTTAATGTTATAAACGTTTATTCTGTGCAATTTTTGAAGCAAATTTTATGCTAAAAATGAATTTTTTTGTACTATTTTTATGAAATAAATGTTTTGTACAATTTGAAGTTAATTTTGATAAAGTTTTTGTCATTTTCTGCTCGATTGTGATGTTATAAAAGTATTTTCTGTATAATTTTGAATTTATTTGATACAAATTTTATACTATAATTGGATTTTTCTTATGAATTTTGATCAAATTTATATATTAATCATGATTTTTAGCAAAATTGATCCTAAAAGTGAATTTTTTGTGCAACTTCAATTTTATAAATGTTTATTCTGTGTAGTTTTTTAGTTTTTAAAGCTGATTTTACGCTTAAAATGAGTTTTTCCGTGAATTTTTAAGGTTGTTGCGTTAATTTTAGAAAAGTTTTTATGGTAAACGTGATTTTTAAGCGAATTAGTTGATAGAATTAAGTTTTCTGATTAATATTGATGTTATAAAAGTCTATTTTGAGTAATTTTTAGTTTCAAACAAATTTGATTGTATAAATAAGATTTCTGCGCCAATTTTAATAAAATTTATGTGATTTTTGAACTAATTTTATACTTAAAATAAGTTTTCGGTTTGATTTTTATGCAATTTTGAGACTTTTTTTGTTGTAAATAAATTTTTTGTCCGATTTTTATGTTATTAATGATTTTTCGTGCATTATTAAAAAAATTTAAGCAAATTTTTTGCACTAATATTGACCAAGTTAATATAGTATATGTAATTATTAGCTCATTTTCATGTAATAAATGTTTTTTTCTGTTATATATGAATTTATGTGTGGTGAACGTGTATTTATGTTTGCATCAATTTGAAGATTATGATAAATATTCTTGCATAAAGTGAAGATTATTACTGAACTAAGGATAATCTTCAGTCCAGATAAAGACATTTTTGCATAAAATGATAATTATTGTGGCATGCCTTCTAGTAAAAACTGCCATTTTATGCTCATTTTCTGCAAATCCAGTTTACGATTGTGTAAACTTTGTCGCCACTGTTAGAGTTTTAAGTATATTTTTATTTTTTTTGAAATTTTTAAAGATTTTTTTGCGAATATGCAAATTTTTGTAAATTTTATGTAGTATACATGATTTACGAACAAATTTTATGCTAGAAATGAGTTTTTGTGCAATTTTAATCCTATAAATGTTGTTTTTTTGCAATTTTAAAGTTTTTAGAGTAAATTTTATGTTATAAATCAATTTTGTAAGCCAATTTTGTGCCTTTGTTGGCAATTTTATGTAGTAAATATAATTTTTCAACAAATTTTATGCAAAAAATAAGTTTTTTTTAAGAATTTCATATGATGTACGTGATTCACAAACGAATTTGAAGTTGAAAAGTGTTTTGCACATTTTTATGAAATAATAATTTTGTTGTGCAATTTTAATGTCCGAGTTTTTATTCTATCTGAAAATATTTTAAAGTTTTATTTAATTATTTTTGACTTTTTAAAATAGAATTTTGCACTTTTTAACAATTGATTAAATTTTTAACATTTTATTAAACATATTTTGCACTTTACAATAGTTTATAGCCAAACCCTGTTACTTTTTAATAATATTTTCATGTTTCAAAACCATATTTTGTTGTTTTTAATATTTAATGAACAGAATTTTACATATATGGACGGATATTACTGCTTCCTGAGAACATTTTAAGACCGGATGTTCTTATTTTTGTTTTTTTATAAATAAAATTTTGCACATTTAACAGTTAATGGATAAAAAAAAATCGCAAAATTGTGCACGTTCTTTTTTCTAAAACAGATCTCATCTTAATTAATATTAAAAATGCATTCAATTAGTCAATTGGAATAAACTTGTCCCTGGCAAAAAACATTGCCCAATAACATTTAAACTATTCTCACTATAATCAATCAGATATAACAATTTAATAGTAGATGTTAGTGGCAAGGTTTTTATTTTCGAAGTTTCATTACAGATTTATAATTCAGAGGGCTATTAACAATTTGAAAATTAAATTTAACAAATTTACACTTTTAAAACGCCGTATTTATTATTTCAAGACGGAATTTACATTTTTTAAAACCGGATTTACAGATTATAATTTAGAGGCCGGATTAACAATAGAGTAAATACATTGATGGCCGGATTTAATTTAAAACTTGCAATTACACTTTTGAAAGCTGGATTTACAATTAGAACCGGAATAACCAGTTTTTATACATTTTAAGGTCTGATTTTAGTACACATTGATTTTATTATTTATTTATACTTTTTAAGCTGAATTTTGGTATTATTGAACAATTTATGCTTATTTTAAGGCCGGATTTTAATGTTTTCGACTTTTATAGCTGAATTTTTGTACTTATTCATTTTTGTTGGCCGGATTTTAGTACTTTTTGTCCGAATTTTTGTGTTTTTAAAATTGGATTTAAGTGTTTTTTTCAATTTTATGACTGGACTTTTACAATATGATTTTTGACTAATTTGTACACATATTAAAACCGAATTTTGATTTTGTAATTTATGCTTATTTTGAAGCTGGATTTTGGTGTTTTTGATTGTTATTGCTATTTTTTTTGTACTTTATGGCCGGACTTTAATTTTAAATATTAGATTTTTCTACTTTTATTTCATGACCAAGCTTGTTGCTTCTATGTTTTGACACATTTTATAGTCGGTTTTTTTACTTAAATTTTCAAATAATTATTTTTGATCAATATATGTTAATGATTTTGTTTTATTTTGAATTATTTTACACATTTTGTGGTCATATTGTTTGACCCACTTTTTATATTTGGTCGGATTTTGATGTTTTCGTTTTTCAGGGTCGGATTTTTGTACTTTTTTATTTCTTTTTGTACATTTTGATAAATTGTTGCTTATTTTGTAGCTGGATTTTGACATTTTTCATTTTTTTTAATCAATTTTGTTGTACTTTTTTGATCAATTTTTACATTTAATGGCCGGATTTTTTACTTTACCATTTTTATCAATAATTAGTAATTTTATGTTGATTTTTTTAATTGTTTTATTTATTTTGTGATCATATTCTTTGACCAAGCCTTTATATTTGTCACAATCTTTGACCGACTTCTAATAATTGGTCGGATTTTAGCGTTTTTGACTTTTATGTTCAGATTATTGTAGTTTTGAACCAATTTTACACGTTTTATGACCGGATTTTTCTACATTTTGATCAGTTATAGCTGGATTTTGTCATTTCTTATTTTTATAGTCATATTTTTGTACTTTTTAATCAATATTTACATTTAATGGGCGGATTTTTGTATTTTTTAACTATTTTAAGATTATTCTATAACCTGATTTGACTGTTTTTAATTTTTGCAGCAAAATTTTTGGTCTTTTTAATCAATTTGCTGAATTTCGGTATTTTTTGTTATTGTTACTTAAAAAAATGCTTTTTAGTAGCACATAATTTAGCTAAACGTTTTGAAATTATAAATTGTTACGATAAAATAGTTTTTGTTCGCTTTAAAGTGCAAAAAACAATAAAAATCATGCAAAAACGGTCGTAAAACAAAAAATTGTAGCGTAAATTTAATGAAATCTATTGGATAATGGCAACAAATGTGGTTCAACATATAGAAATTATAAAAACAAAATTATTGTTAAGATAATATAGTTTTTGCACGCTTTAAAGTGCAGTAATACAAAAAATCTTGCAAAATTGGTCGTAAAACAAAAAATAATAGCGTAAATTTAATAAAATTTAATAAATTGCTTTATCCTGGTTTAAAAGTAAATAAAAGTTTGATCAATTTATACCAAATTTTGACCAAGATATGTGTGAAATCTAATCAAAAAATACAAAAATTCGACTGTACAAAATACAGGCCTCAAAATAAGCAAAATACTGCGTCAAAATGTCTAAAAAATATCAAGAAAGCAAACATCTGACTGTGAAAGCCAAAAATATCAAAATCCAATCATAAAATAAACAAAATTTGGAAAAAAGTTATAAATTTGGTTTAAAAATGTAAATAATATCAAAATTTACATTTAATTTGATAAAAATAAGGCCGGATTTTTGTATTAAAGACCGGATTTTCATTCTTTAAGGCAAACATTAAATCGGAGTTTTGTACTTTGATACGAATTTCCAAACCAATCAGCAAAATTTTTGTACAAGTAAGATAAATTTTTACAATTCACATTTAGTTTGATAAAATTAAGTTCAAATTATTGTAAAGCCTAATTTTTATACTTTAATTTTGACGTTTGTGTAAATTTTAACGTTTATGTCAAATTTGAATTTTAATTAAAATTTTCAGAAAAATTATATTCAAAATATTTTTGAAACTGTCAAAATAGTTTTAGTTTATTTTGAATTATAATTGGTAACTGTCAAACTATCAATAAAATTGTCAAACTAAATTATTTTGACAGTTTATAAATTTTTACAAGCTATCAAGTGAACATAGTTTTCAATTTGTTTTGAATTTTAATTGAAAACTGTCAAATTACCATTAAAATTGTCAGATTTTATTTTATATTGTAAACTGTCAAAATGTTTTTAAAAACTGTCAAAGTAATCAAATTTTCAATTTAATCAGAATTATAATTAGTAACTGTCAAACAACCAATTAAATTGTCAAAATGATTTAATATTAGAATTATTAAACTATCAAAATAATTTTAATTTTAAATCATAAAAATTGTCAACATATTTTATAAACCGTCAAAATATTTTTACAAACTGTCAAAGTATAAAATATACTCTTATATATTTAAATTGTCAAAATACATTTTGTTATTTTAACATATGTTTTAAAAGCCAAAATCTGTCATATTAAAAACAGCAGAAACGCAACAAGTGTGGGAATAAGTAAATTTCTTGATAACAAACACTTGGGCGGGTGGGCGGGAACACTGTATCAAACTACCGACCCAATATATATAAATTGTGTTCCCGCCCACCCGCCCAAGTGTTTGTTATCAAGAAATTTGCTAATTCCCACAATTGATGCGTTTCTGCTGTTTTAAATATGACAGATTGTTACTAATACGTCAGAGGTGGGTACATTATCAAAAATATTGATTTATTAAACAATAACAAAATTGTCAAACTGTAAAACTAATCAACTATCCAAACAAACAAACTGTCAAATAATATGTCAATTCTTCAAAACTGTCAAAATTTAAAAAAAATTAAACTGTCAAAATATTTATTGGTCAATCTGTTGAAATTATAATAAAATATCTGTCAGAACAAACTGTCAAATTGTTTGACGTTTTTGTCACTATTATGTAGTTTGTGCTATTTTTGACGTCAGAAGTAAAAATTAGTATAAACGTCAACAATTTAACAAACTTTAAAATTAACATCAAACGTCAAAAATTTCATTTATTTACATAAACGTCCCACAATTTTTGGTTTAGTTTTGACAGTTTTCTATATGATTTAACAGGTTACAATACAAATTTTGATTGTGTTTGACAGTTACTTTTATCATTTGTGTTTATTTGACTGTTATCGTATTTTACACATTTTGATAGTTATTATTGATTTTTGACATTTGTTTGTGCATATTGCAACACTTTTTAATGTAAAATATTGTCAGTTACTTACAATCTTTGCATATTGTTGATTATTACTACTGTTTGACAGTTACTTACATTATATATTTTTTGACAGTTTGTTGGTAAAACACATCTGCCTAAGAATTGACACAGTTTTTGGCAGTTAATGACCAATTTTGACAGTTTATGACATATTTGTCAACTGGATGCAGATCAGACATACAGTTTGTATGTAAAACACATATAAGTCCAAAATTTGATTCTGTTTTTGACAGTTAATGATAAATTTTGACAGTTGCAATCATATTTGTCAGATGGATGCAGATGAAATATTCAATTTGTTTATCAAACATATTAGCTTAAAATTTAATACTGTTTTTGACAGTAGCATTTTATATTTGACAGGTGGATACTGATCTGATATTAAGTTTGTTGGTAAAACTCATAAACCTTAGATGTTTTTATAAATAATCAAACGAAAGACTGGTTTGCCATCTAGTTGCAATTTTTTTAGATGTTTTAGCCTAAATTAATAATAAATTTTGACAGTTGATGACTAATTTTAGTAGTTACATGTCATATTTAACAGCTGGAAGCAGGTCAAATGTTTAATTTGTTGATGTACAAAAAAATTGTTAATTATTATTAATGAGTGACAAAAATGTCAAAAAAGCATACTTTGACAGTTACGTCAAACGGTTAAAAATGTGCTTAAACTGTCAAATAAATAATAATTTGATATCTGTCAAAAAATAATTGTGTCAAATGAACCTAACCTGTAATTATTTTAGATGTTTAACCTAATCCAAAGATTTTTTGACGTTTGAAAATATATTTGTATCAAATTTTTGACAATTTGATTAATGTGCTCTTATTAATAGTTTGACAGATTTGACAGAAATATTTATTAAACAAAACCGTCTTTAAATAAGTTTTTGTTTTAAATTGCTGCACGCATTAAAGTCACGTATATTTGCAGCAGTAATAAGCATTCGGCACGTATTTCAACACAGCTAGTTTTGGGGTTTGAAATTCCGACAGAAGTGCACACATTTGCAGATTATTTCGCCCTAGAAGTAAAAGGGGGGCGAATATCGGCGTCCAATGAGACCCGGGTAGGCGAGCCCCAGTGCGAACCACAAAGTAATTGTGCGTGTCGTTGACATCGATAATTGACATATTGACTGTATCAACGACAGACTCCACTTGTGTTGTGGTTGGGTTGGAACCCACCCTCTACAATTAATTAAAAAAATAGAATGCAGAAAGCGTTGTTTAACTAAATATAATCAAAATTTATTTTCTCCAACCTTATTATTTTTTTTTATCTATGTTTACATCAAGCTGGTTTGCATTAAGGTTGTAATTGGATATTGTTTGTGTTGGTTGTGGAACCTGTTGTTGCCGATGCATAAATTGGATTATAATAAGTAGATGTAGAATGGGGGAAGTTGATATGTGAGTGTGAGGTGCGTAAAGGGTATGGGGGAATGTTTAGTCGGGGTGAATTCCATTGTTTGGCAACGGCGCCAAATGAAACGCCGCCGCTGTGATTACTATATTTTGTTGGGGTGTTAATTGCGTATAAGTGGGCTTTGATTTCAAATGTAAAATAATAAATATTAGGGAAAATTTACAGAAAAAAATTTATTTTGGAAAATTTTGAAAAATTATCTATAAGAAATATTATAGAAAATTTAAATTTGGACAAAATTTGTTTCAAGTATTTTTCAAAATTTTCATCCCTTAATGAATTATTTCGATAAATTCCTATTTAAACTTAGAAATTTGCAAATAACTGCTTTATTTTGGAAAATTTTGATAAATATTCAATGAAAAATATTATAGAAAATTTAATTTCGGACAAAATTTGTTTCAAGTATTTTTCAAAATTTTCATCCCCTAATAAATTATTTTAATAAATTCTTATAAAAACATAAAAAATTGCAATTGACTGCTTTATTTTGAAAAATTTTGAAAAATATTTAATAAAAAATGTTATAGAAAATTTAATTTTGGACAAAATTTATTTTGGGTGTTTTTCAAAATTTTCATCCCTTAATGAAATATTTGAACAAATTCCTATTTAAACTTAAAAATTTGCAAATACTCTTTTTTTTTGGAAAATTTTCAAAAATATTTAATAAAAAATGTGAGAGAAAATTAAATTCTGTACAAAATTTGTTATGAGTATTTTTTAAAATTTTCATCCCTTAAGGTATTATTTCAATAAATTCCCATTTAATCTTACAAATTTGCAAATAACTTCTTTATTTTTGAAAATTTTGAAAAATATTTAATGAAAAATATTATAGAAAATTAAATTTTGTACAAAATTTGTTTCAAGTATTTTACAAAATTTTCATCCCTTAATGAATTATTTCAATAAATTCCCATTTAAACTTAGAAATTTGCAAATAACTTCTTTATTTTTGAAAATTTTGAAAAATATTTGATAAGAAATATTATAGAAAATTTAATTTTTTACAAAATTTGTTTCAAGTATTTTTCAAAATTTTCATCCCCTAATTAATTATTTCAATAAATTCTTATAAAAACATAAAAAATTGCAATTAACTGCTTTATTTTGAAAAATTTTGAAAAATATTTAATGAGAAATATTATAGAAAATTTAAATTTGGACAATATTTGTTTCAAGTATTTTTCAAAATTTTCATCCCCTAATAAATTATTTTAATAAATTCTTATAAAAACATAAAAAATTGCAATTAACTGCTTTATTTTGGAAAATTTTAAAAAATATTTAATAAAAAATGTTATAGAAAATTTAATTTTGGACAAAATTTATTTTGGGTGTTTTTCAAAATTTTCATCCCTTAATGAAATATTTGAACAAATTCCTATTTAAACTTAAAAATTTGCAAATACTCTTTTTTTTTGGAAAATTTTCAAAAATATTTAATAAAAAATGTGAGAGAAAATTAAATTCTGTACAAAATTTGTTATGAGTATTTTTTAAAATTTTCATCCCTTAAGGTATTATTTCAATAAATTCCCATTTAATCTTACAAATTTGCAAATAACTTCTTTATTTTTGAAAATTTTGAAAAATATTTAATGAAAAATATTATAGAAAATTAAATTTTGTACAAAATTTGTTTCAAGTATTTTACAAAATTTTCATCCCTTAATGAATTATTTCAATAAATTCCCATTTAAACTTAGAAATTTGCAAATAACTTCTTTATTTTTGAAAATTTTGAAAAATATTTGATAAGAAATATTATAGAAAATTTAATTTTTTACAAAATTTGTTTCAAGTATTTTTCAAAATTTTCATCCCCTAATTAATTATTTCAATAAATTCTTATAAAAACATAAAAAATTGCAATTAACTGCTTTATTTTGAAAAATTTTGAAAAATATTTAATGAGAAATATTATAGAAAATTTAAATTTGGACAATATTTGTTTCAAGTATTTTTCAAAATTTTCATCCCCTAATAAATTATTTTAATAAATTCTTATAAAAACATAAAAAATTGCAATTAACTGCTTTATTTTGGAAAATTTTAAAAAATATTTAATAAAAAATGTTATAGAAAATTTAATTTTGGACAAAATTTATTTTGGGTGTTTTTCAAAATTTTCATCCCTTAATGAAATATTTGAACAAATTCCTATTTAAATTTAAAAATTTGCAAATACTCCTTTTTTTTGGAAAATTTTCAAAAATATTTAATAAAAAATGTGATAGAAAATTAAATTCTGTACAAAATTTGTTATGAGTATTTTTCAAAATTTTCATCCCTTAATGTATTATTTCAATAAATTCCCATTTAATCTTACAAATTTGCTAATAACTTCTTTATTTTTTATTTTTAAAAATATTTAATAAGAAATGTTATAGAAAATTAAATTTTGTACAAAATTTGTATAAAGTATTTTTCAAAATTTTCATCCCTTAATGAATTATTTTAATAAATTCCTAGTTAAACTTAGAAATTTGCAAATAACTGCTTTATTTTGGAAAATTTTGACAAATATTTAATGAGAAATATTATAGAAAATTTAATTTTGGACAAAATTTGTATAAAGTATTTTTCAAAATTTTCATCCCTTAATGAATTATTTTAATAAATTCCTAGTTAAACTTAGAAATTTGCAAATAACTTCTTTATTTTTGAAAATTTTGAAAAACATTTTATAAGAAATATTATAGAAAATTTAATTTTGGACAAAATTTGTTTCAAGTATTTTTCAAAATTTTCATCTCCTAATAAATAATTTCAATAAATTCTGATAAAAACACAGAAAAGTGCAATTAACTTCTTTATTTTTGAAAATTTTGAAAAATATTTAATGAGAAAAATTATAGAAAATTTAATTTTGGACAAAATTGGTTTTAAGTATTTTTCAAAATTTTCATCCCTTAATGAATAATTTCAATAAATTCTCATTTAAACTTACAAATTTACAAATAACTTTTTTATTTTTGAAAATTTTGAAAAATATTTGATATGAAGTATTATAGAAAATTTAATTTTGGACAAAATTTGTTTCAAGTATTTTTCAAAATTTTCATCCCCTAATTAATTATTTCAATAAATTCTTATAAAAACATAGAAAATTGCAATTAACTGCTTTATTTTGGAAAATTTTGAAAAATATTTTATGAGAAATATTATAGAAAATTTAATTTTTGACAAAATTTGTTTCAAGTATTTTTCAAAATTTTCATCCCCTAATTAATTATTTCAATAAATTCTTATAAAAACATAGAAAATTGCAATTAACTGCTTTATTTTAAAAAAATTTGAAAAATATTTAATGAGAAATATTATAGAAAATTTAATTTTGGACAAAATTTGTTTCAAGTATTTTTCAAAATTTTCATCCCCTAATTAATTATTTCAATAAATTCTTATAAAAACATAGAAAATTGCAATTAACTGCTTTATTTTAAAAAAATTTGAAAAATATTTAATGAGATATATTATAGAAAAATTAATTTTTCACAAAATTTGTTACAAGTATTTTTCAAAATTTTCATCCCTTAATAAATTATTTCAATAAATTCTAATAAAAACATAAAAAATTGCAATTAACTGCTCTATTTTGAAAAAATTTGAAAAATATTTAATAAAAAATCTTATAGAAAATTTAATTTTGGACAAAATTTATTTTGGGTGTTTTTCAAAATTTTCATCCCTTAATAAATTATTTCAATAAATTCCTATTTAAACTTAGAAATTTGAAAATAACTGCTTGATTTTGGAAAATTTTGTAAAATATTTAATGAAAAATGTGAGAGAAAATTAAATTCTGTACAAAATTTGTTTAAAGTATTTTTCAAAATTTTCATCCCTTAATGAATTATTTCAATAAATTCCTATTTAAACATAGAAATTTGCAAATAACTGCTTTAATTTTGAAAATTTTGAAAAATATTTAATGAGAAATGTTATAGAAAATTAAATTTTGTACAAAATTTGTTTAAAGTATTTTTCAAATTTTTTATCCCTTAATGTATTATTTCAATAAATTCCCATTTAATCTTACAAATTTGCTAATAACTTCTTTATTTTTGAAAATTTTGAAAAATATTTTATAAGAAATATTATAGAAAATTTAATTCTTTACAAAATTTGTTTCAAGTATTTTTTAAAATTTTCATCCCTTAATGAATTATTTCAATAAATTCCCATTTAAACTTAGAAATTTGCAAATAACTTCTTTATTTTTGAAAATTTTGAAAAATATTTAATGAGAAATATTATAGAAAATTTAATTCTTTACAAAATTTGTTTCAAGTATTTTTCAAAATTTTCATCCCTTAATGAATTATTTTAATAAATTCCTAGTTAAACTTAGAAATTTGCAAATAACTGCTTGATTTTGGAAAACTTTGAAAAATATTTTATAAGAAATATTATAGAAAATTTAATTCTTTACAAAATTTGTTTACAGTATTTTTCAAAATGTTCATCCCTTAACAAATTATTTCAATAAATTCCTATTTAAACATAGAAATTTGCAAATAACTTCTTTATTTTTGAAAATTTTGAAAAATATTAGATGAGAAGTATTATAGAAAATTTAATTTTGGACAAAATTTGTTTCAAGTATTTTTCAAAATTTTCATCCCCTAATAAATTATTTTAATAAATTCTTATAAAAACATAGAAATTTGCAAATAACTTCTTTATTTTTGAAAATTTTGAAAAATATTTTATGAGAAATATTATAGAAAATTTAATTATTCACAAAATTTGTTTCAAGTATTTTTCAAAATTTTCATCCCTTAATGAATTATTTCAATAAATTCCCATTTAAACTTAGAAATTTGCAAATAACTTCTTTATTTTTGAAAATTTTAAAAAATATTTTATGAAAAATATTATAGAAAATTTAATTCTTTACAAAATTTGTTTCAAGTATTTTTCAAAATTTTCATCCCCTAATTAATTATTTCAATAAATTCTTATAAAAACATAAAAAATTGCAATTAACTTCTTTATTTTTGAAAATTTTGAAAAATATTAAATGAGAAATATTATAGAAAATTTAATTTTGGACAAAATTTGTTTTTAAAAATTTTAAAAATTTTCATCCCTTAATGAATTATTTCAATAAATTCCCATTTAAACTAAGAAATTTGCAAATAACTTCTTTGTTTTTGAAAATTTTGTAAAATATTTTATGAGAAATATTATAGAAAATTTAATTTTTTACAAAATTTGTTTCAAGTATTTTTTAAAATTTTCATCCCTTAATGAATTATTTCAATAAATTCTCATTTAAAATTACAAATTTGCAAATAACTTCTTTATTTTTGAAAATTTTGAAAAATATTTAATGAGAAATATTATAGAAAATTTAATTTTGGACAAAATTTGTTTCAAGTATTTTTAAAAATTTTCATCCCTTAATAAATTATTTCAATAAATTCCAATTTAAACATAGAAATTTGCAAATAATTGCTTTAATTTTGAAAATTTTGAAAAATATTTATAAAAAATGTATTACAAAATTAAATTTTGTACAAAATTTGTTTAAAGTATTTTTCAAAATTTTTATCCCTTAATGTATTATTTCAATAAATTCCCATTTAATCTTACAAATTTGCTAATAACTTCTTTATTTTTGAAAATTTTGAAAAATATTTTATAAGAAATATTATAGAAAATTTAATTCTTTACAAAATTTGTTTCAAGTATTTTTTAAAATTTTCATCCCTTAATGAATTATTTCAATAAATTCCCATTTAAACTTAGAAATTTGCAAATAACTTCTTTATTTTTGAAAATTTTGAAAAATATTTAATGAGAAATATTATAGAAAATTTAATTCTTTACAAAATTTGTTTCAAGTATTTTTCAAAATTTTCATCCCTTAATGAATTATTTCAATAAATTCCCATTTAAACTTAGAAATTTGCAAATAACTTCTTTATTTTTGAAAATTTTGAAAAATATTTTATGAGAAATATTATAGAAAACTTAATTCTTCACAAAATTTGTTTCAAGTATTTTTCAAAATTTTCATCCCTTAATGAATTATTTCAATAAATTCCCATTTAAACTTAGAAATTTGCAAATAACTTCTTTATTTTTGAAAATTTTGAAAAATATTTAATGAGAAATATTATAGAAAATTTAATTCTCTACAAAATTTGTTTCAAGTATTTTTCAAAATGTTCATCCCTTAATGAATTATTTCAATAAATTCTCATTTAAACATACAAATTTGCAAATAACTTCTTTATTTTTGAAAATTTTGAAAAATATTTTATGAGAAATATTATAGAAAATTTAATTCTTTACCAAATTTGTTTCAAGTATTTTTCAAAATTTTCATTCCTTAATAAATTATTTCAATAAATTCCCATTTAAACTTAGAAATTTGCAAATAACTTCTTTATTTTTGAAAATTTTAAAAAATATTCAATGAAAAATATTATAGAAAATTTAATTCTTTACAAAATTTGTTTCAAGTATTTTTCAAAATTTTCATCCCTTAATGTGTTATTTCAATAAATTCCCATTTAAACTAAGAAATTTGCAAATAACTTCTTTATTTTGGAAAATTTTGAAAATATTTTATAAGAAATATTATAGAAAATTTAATTCTTTACAAAATTTGTTTCAAGTATTTTTCAAAATTTTCATCCCTTAATGTGTTATTTCAATAAATTCCCATTTAAACTAAGAAATTTGCAAATAACTTCTTTATTTTGGAAAATTTTGAAAAATATTTAATAAGAAATGTTAGAGAAAATTAAATTCTATACAAAATTTGTTTAAAGTATTTTTCAAAATTTTCATCCCTTAATGATTTATTTCAATAAATTCCCATTTAAACTTAGAAATTTGCAAATAACTGCTTTATTTTGGAAAATTTTGATAAATATTCAATGAGAACTATTATAGAAAATTTAATTTCGGACAATATTTGTTTAAAGTATTTTTCAAAATTTTCATCCCCTAATAAATTATTTTAATAAATTCTTATAAAAACATAAAAAATTGCAATTAACTGCTTTATTTTGAAAAAAATTGAAAAATATTTAATAAAAAATGTTATAGAAAATTTAATTTTGGACAAAATTTATTTTGGGTGTTTTTCAAAATTTTCATCCCTTAATGAAATATTTGAACAAATTTCTATTTAAACTTAAAAATTTGCAAATACTCTTTTTTATTGGAAAATTTTCAAAAATATTTAATAAAAAATGTGAAAGAAAATTAAATTCTGTACAAAATTTGTTATGAGTATTTTTCAAAATTTTCATCCCTTAATGTATTATTTCAATAAATTCCTATTTAAACATAGAAATTTGCATATAACTGCTTTATTTTGGAAAATTTTGAAAAATATTTTATGAGAAATATTATCAAAAATTTAATTTTGTACAAAATTTGTTTCAAGTATTTTTCAAAATTTTCATCCCTTAATAAATTATTTTAATAAATTCCTAGTTAAACATAGAAATTTGCAAATAACTGCTTGATTTTGGAAAATTTTGAAAAATATTTAATAAGAAATATTATAGAAAATTTAATTCTATACAAAATTTGTTTCAAGTATTTTTCAAAATTTTCATCCCCTAATAAATTATTTTAATAAATTCTTATAAAAACATAAAAAATTGCAATTAACTGCTTTATTTTGGAAAATTTTCAAAAATATTTAATAAAAATTGTGAGAGAAAATTAAATTCTGTACAAAATTTGTTATGAGTATTTTTCAAAATTTTCATCCCTTAATGTATTATTTCAATAAATTCCCATTTAATCTTACAAATTTGCTAATAACTTCTTTATTTTTGAAAATTTTAAAAATATTTAATTAGAATTGTTATAGAAAATTAAATTTTGTACAAAATTTGTTTGAAGTATTTTTTAAAATTTTTATCCCTTAATGAATTATTTCAATAAATTCCCATTTAAACTTAAAAATTTGCAAATAACTTCTTTATTTTTTAAATTTTGAAAAATATTTAATAAGAAATATTATAGAAAATTTAATTCTTTACAAAATTTGTTTCAAGTATTTTTCAAAATTTTCATCCCCTAATAAATTATTTTGATAAATTCTTATAAAAACATAAAAAATTGCAATTAACTGCTTTATTTTGAAAAATTTTGAAAAATATTTGATGAAAAGTATTATAGAAAATTTAATTTTGGACAAAATTTGTTTTAAGTATTTTTCAAAATTTTCATCCCTTAATAAATTATTTCAATAAATTCTTACAAAAACATAGAAAATTGCAATTAATTGCTTTATTTTGAAAAAATTTGAAAAATATTTAATTAGAAATGTTAGAGAAAATTAAATTATGTACAAAATTTGATTTAAGTATTTTTCAAAATTTTCATCCCCTAATAAATTATTTCAATAAATTCTTATAAAAACATAGAAAATTGCAATTAACTGCTTTAATTTGAAAAATTATGAAAAATATTTAATGAAAAATATTATAGAAAATTTATTTTTTTACAAAATTGGTTGCAAGTATTTTTCAAAATTTTCATCCCCTAATAAATTATTTCAATAAATTCTTATAAAAACATAGAAAATTGCAATTAACTGCTCTATTTTGAAAAATTTTGAAAAATTATATATAAGATGTATTATAGAAAATTTAATTATGAACAAAATTTGTTTCAAGTATTTTTCAAAATTTTCATTCCCTAATAAATTATTTTAATAAATTCTTATAAAAACATAAAAAATTGCATTTAACTGCTTTATTTTGAAAAATTTTGAAAAATATTTGATGAGAAGTATTATAGAAAATTTAATTTTGGACAAAATTTGTTTCAAGTATTTTTAAAAATTTTCATCCCTTAATAAATTATTTCAATAAATTCCTATTTAAACATAGAAATTTGCAAATAATTGCTTTAATTTTGAAAATTTTGAAAAATATTTATAAAAAATGTATTACAAAATTAAATTTTGTACAAAATTTGTTTAAAGTATTTTTCAAAATTTTCATCCCTTAATGAATTATTTTAATAAATTCCTAGTTAAACTTAGAAATTTGCAAATAACTGCTTTATTTTGGAAAATTTTGAAAAATATTTAATAAAAAATGTTGGAGAAAATTAAATTCTGTACAAAATTTGTTTTAAATATTTTTCAAAATTTTCATCCCCTAATAAATTATTTCAATAAATTCTTATAAAAACATAGAAAATTGCAATCAAATGCTTTATTTCAAAAAATTTTAAAAAATTATGTATAAGAAGTATTATAGAAAATTTAATTTTGGACAATATTTGTTTAAAGTATTTTTCAAAATTTTCATCCCCTAATAAATTATTTTAATAAATTCTTATAAAAACATAAAAAATTGCAATTAACTGCTTTATTTTGAAAAATTTAAAAAAATATTTAATAAAAAATGTTATAGAAAATTTAATTTTGGACAAAATTTGCATCAAGTATTTTTCAAAATTTTCATCCCATAATTAATTATTTCAATAAATTCTTATAAAAACATAGAAAATTGCAAATAACTTCTTTATTTTTGAAAATTTTGAAAAATATTTAATGAGAAATATTATAGAAAATTTAATTTTGGACAAAATTTGTTTAAAGTATTTTTCAAAATTTTCATCCCCTAATAAATTATTTTAAAAAATTCTTATAAAAACATAAAAAATTGCAATTAACTGCTTTATTTTTAAAAATTTTGAAAAATATTTAATGAGAAATATTATAGAAAATTTAAATTTGGACAAAATTTGTTTCAAGTATTTTTCAAAATTTTCATCCCTTAATGAATTATTTCGATAAATTCCCATTTAAACTTAGAAATTTGCAAATAACTTCTTTATTTTTGAAAATTTTGAAAAATATTTAATAAAAAATATTATAGAAAATTTAAATTTGGACAAAATTTTGTTTCAAGTATTTTTCAAAATTGTCATCCCTTAATGAATTATTTCGATAAATTCCCATTTCAACTTAGAAATTTGCAAATAACTGCTTGATTTTAGAGAATTTTGAAGAATTATTTATAATAAATATTATAGAAAATTTAATGTTTTACAAAATTTGTTTCAAGTATTTTTCAAAATTTTCATCCCTTAATGAATTATTTCAATAAATTCCTATTTAAACTTAGAAATTTGCAAATAACTTCTTTACTTTTGAAAATTTTAAAAAATATTTTATAAGAAATATTATAGAAAATTTATTTATTTACAAAATTTGTTTCAAGTATTTTTCAAAATTTTTATCCCTTAATAAATTATTTGAATAAATTCTTATAAAAACATAGAAATTTGCAATTAACTGCTTTATTTTGGAAAATTTTGAAAAATTATTTATGAGAAATATTATAGTAAATTTAATTTTGGACAAAATTTGTATAAAGTATTTTTCAAAATTTTCATCGCTTAATGAATTATTTTAATAAATTCCTAGTTAAACTTAGAAACTTGCAAATAACTGCTTTATTTTGGAAAATTTTGAAAAATATTTAATAAAAAATGTTGGAGAAAATTAAATTCTGTACAAAATTTGTTTTAAATATTTTTCAAAATTTTCATCCCCTAATAAATTATTTCAATAAATTCTTATAAAAACATAGAAAATTGCAATCAAATGCTTTATTTCAAAAAATTTTAAAAAATTATGTATAAGAAGTATTATAGAAAATTTAATTTTGGACAATATTTGTTTAAAGTATTTTTCAAAATTTTCATCCCCTAATAAATTATTTTAATAAATTCTTATAAAAACATAAAAAATTGCAATTAACTGCTTTATTTTGAAAAATTTAAAAAAATATTTAATAAAAAATGTTATAGAAAATTTAATTTTGGACAAAATTTGCATCAAGTATTTTTCAAAATTTTCATCCCATAATTAATTATTTCAATAAATTCTTATAAAAACATAGAAAATTGCAAATAACTTCTTTATTTTTGAAAATTTTGAAAAATATTTAATGAGAAATATTATAGAAAATTTAATTTTGGACAAAATTTGTTTAAAGTATTTTTCAAAATTTTCATCCCCTAATAAATTATTTTAAAAAATTCTTATAAAAACATAAAAAATTGCAATTAACTGCTTTATTTTTAAAAATTTTGAAAAATATTTAATGAGAAATATTATAGAAAATTTAAATTTGGACAAAATTTGTTTCAAGTATTTTTCAAAATTTTCATCCCTTAATGAATTATTTCGATAAATTCCCATTTAAACTTAGAAATTTGCAAATAACTTCTTTATTTTTGAAAATTTTGAAAAATATTTAATAAAAAATATTATAGAAAATTTAAATTTGGACAAAATTTTGTTTCAAGTATTTTTCAAAATTGTCATCCCTTAATGAATTATTTCGATAAATTCCCATTTCAACTTAGAAATTTGCAAATAACTGCTTGATTTTAGAGAATTTTGAAGAATTATTTATAATAAATATTATAGAAAATTTAATGTTTTACAAAATTTGTTTCAAGTATTTTTCAAAATTTTCATCCCTTAATGAATTATTTCAATAAATTCCTATTTAAACTTAGAAATTTGCAAATAACTTCTTTACTTTTGAAAATTTTAAAAAATATTTTATAAGAAATATTATAGAAAATTTATTTATTTACAAAATTTGTTTCAAGTATTTTTCAAAATTTTTATCCCTTAATAAATTATTTGAATAAATTCTTATAAAAACATAGAAATTTGCAATTAACTGCTTTATTTTGGAAAATTTTGAAAAATTATTTATGAGAAATATTATAGTAAATTTAATTTTGGACAAAATTTGTATAAAGTATTTTTCAAAATTTTCATCGCTTAATGAATTATTTTAATAAATTCCTAGTTAAACTTAGAAATTTGCTAATAACTGCTTTATTTTGGAAAATTTTGAAAAATATTGAATGAGAAATATTATAGAAAATTTAATTTTGGACAAAATTTGTATAAAGTATTTTTCAAATTTTCATCCCTTAACAAATTATTGCAATAAATTGTTATAAAAACATAGAAATTTGCAATTAACTGCTTTATTTTGAAAAATTTTGAAACATATTTTATGAGAAATATTATAGAAAATTTATTTTTTTACAAAATTGGTTGCTAGTATTTTTCAAAATTATCATCCCTTAATAAATTATTTGAATAAATTCTTATAAAAACATAGAAAATTGCATTAATTGCTTTAATTTGACAAATTTTGAAAAATATTAAATGAAAAATGTTATAGAAAATTTAATTTTGGACAAAATTTATTTTGGGTGTATTTCAAAATTTTCATCCCTTAACAAATTATTTCAATAAATTCTTATAAAAACATAGAAATTTGCAATTAACTGCTTTATTTTGAAAAATATTTAATAAGAAATATTATAGAAAATTTAATTCTGTACAAAATTTGTTTTAAGTATTTTTTAAAATTTTCATCCCTTAATGAATTATTTCAATAAATTCCCATTTAAACTTACAAATTTGCAAATAACTTCTTTATTTTTGAAAATTTTGAAAAATATTTTATGAGAAATATTATAAAAAATTTAATTCTTTACAAAATTTGTTTCAAGTATTTTTCAAAATGTTCATCCCTTAATGAATTATTTCAATAAATTCTCATTTAAAATTACAAATTTGCAAATAACTTCTTTATTTTTGAAAATTTTGAAAAATAATTAATGAGAAATATTAAAGAAAATTTAATTTTGGACAAAATTTGTATAAAGTATTTTTCAAAATTTTCATCCCTTAATGAATTATTTCAATAAATTCTCATTTAAACATACAAATTTGCAAATAACTTCTTTATTTTTGAAAATTTTGAAAAATATTTTATGAGAAATATTATAGAAAATTTAATTCTTTACAAAATTTGTTTCAAGTATTTTTCAAAATTTTCATCCCTTAATGAATTATTTCAATAAATTCCCATTTAAACTAAGAAATTTGCAAATAACTTCTTTATTTTTGAAAATTTTGAAAAATATTTAATGAGAAATATTATAGAAAATTTAATTCTTTACAAAATTTGTTTCAAGTATTTTTCAAAATTTTCATCCCTTAATGAATTATTTTAATAAATTCTTATAAAAACATAGAAAATTGCAATTAACTGCTCTATTTTGGAAAATTTTGAAAAATATTTTATGAAAAATATTATAGAAAATCTATTTTTTTACAAAATTGTTTCCAAGTATTTTTCAAAATTTTCATCCCTTAACAAATTATTTCAATAAATTCCTATTTAAACATAGAAATTTGCAAATAACTGCTTTATTTTGGAAATTTTTGAAAAATATTTAATGAGAAATATTATAGAATATTTAATTTTGGACAAAATTTGTTTTTAAAATTTTTAAAAATTTTCGTCCCTTAATGAATTATTTCAATAAAATGCAATTTAAATATAAAAATTTGCAACATTTTATGCAAAATAGTCTCAATGTACTTTAACAATTCACATTTCACAAATGTCACAATCAATAAAGCAAACTGAATCTGATTTTAAGCCATTTTGACCACAAACAGATTTACAAATTTCCAAAGTAAATATATCACACAAAAACATTGTTAAAAGCGAGAAGACGAACGATCCCTCTTTGTGCGATCCATCGCGATGCCAATTCAAAGGGGATTTCATCGTGCAGCACATGCAGAATCCAGTTATGGAAATTGATTGGGAACCATCCCAGGGGTGTTTTACTTTCGACTGTACCTTCCAGAGCACATTCGTATTGATCGACAGAGAATATAAACCCTCCGCGCGTCAACCGACCCTCCAGGATATCTACACACAACTTGCACATAACACATGCAATGAAAAATATCGTTTGTGGGGAGCATCAAGCCTGCAATCGTCTACATTCCTGCACGTCACGCTACATCATAGATCATAAAATTGGATAATAAATGACGCAGATTTCACACCGCTTTTGCAGGATGAATCTTATTTCTTTTTTCTCTTATATCCTCACGATTAGGGGAAGTGTAATTGCGTTAATTCGCCGAAAGATATAAATCGTTGCGAGGTTAAACATAAACAATAAATAAATATTCCAAACTTCTTAATCGAGTATAAAATATATTAAGAATAAACTACATTTATTTTACAAGGGGTTTCATATTAATACAAACGGGCAGTAATATTGGTTTAATTAAGATTTCTTCACCAACGAATCCAGATGTCCCGTGTATTTATGCCCGATTTTCATCAAAGCTAAACCAGAACCCACACCACAGACAGTACAGAGAGGAACGTTTTGAGGGACGACACTTCTCAGGATGGCCCACAACAACACGGAACCTAGCGAAAAGGTTACCGCTCCAAAAGCACTGAAAAATATTGTATTAAATAGAATAGGATCAAATTGATTGGATTATATTACCTGAATAAAATTTTATCCCGTTTGCCTAAGCTGCTTAAATGCGGTCTGCTATACAAGTAGAGTCCGGCACCCACAATTGTGTGAGCTAGAAGCACATTTGTTATATCTCTTCTGGGAAACAATCTGAAAGAATAATAATAGTTAGTTAGGTTAGATTTTCAAGTTATGGGAAGCTGAATTTATAATAAAATTGTTTTTTGTACGTTTTCATTAAAAATACTTTGTTTTTCGGTAATTTTCGTTGTTTTTCATCTAATATTTGCTATTTTCCCCAATTTCTGCAATGTTTTCACCATTTTCATCTGTGTTTTGACAATTTTGATCTGCTTATTGTGTTTAATTATTGTAATATTTTGATGATTTGCAACTGAATTTTGTTTTTTTTTGTATATTTTCATTAAAAATACTTTCGTTTTTCGGTAATTTTCATTAACTTTTGCAATGTTTTGATATGTTTCATCTCCGATTGTGCGGTTTTTTATATTTTCATAGTTTTTCGTTAACTTTCACTTTGTTTTTCATTTGATATTTTCCGTTTTTCGGTAATTTTCATTTAATTTTCAATGTTTTTTATCTTACTTTTGCACTTGACAATTTTCAGCATAGATTGTGTTTTTTAGTATATTTTCATCGTTTTTCATTAATTTTCCATTTTATGTTCAACTTTTTTCATTTGTTTTGGCCGTTTTTCTTTGTATTTTGTATTTTTTCATTCAATTTATTTTTTGTTGTCTGATATTTGCCAATTATTCATCATTTACATCTGCCTTTTATGTTTTTGTGTATGTTTTGATTAAATTTACTTTGTTTTTCGGTAATTTTCATTGTTTTTCATCTTATATTTGACCTTTTCACTAATTTCTGCAATGTTTTAACCGATTTCATCTGCATTTTGTAGTTTTTCGTATATTTTTTCTCGATTTCCTTAGTTTTTCATTTAATTTTTATCGATTTCTTCGTTTTTCATTAATTTTCGTTTTAGTTTCAATATTTTTCATCAAAATTTTAATGAACTTTAAAAAAATATATAATTTTCATCTGCTTTTTGTGATTTTTCATATATTTTCATGCAATTTCTTTTGTTTTTCATTCATTTTCAACAGCGTTTTGTGTTTTTTTATTAAATTTACATTGTTTTTCGGTAAAATTCATTGTTTTTCATCTGATATTTGCAGTTTTTCACTAACTTCTGCAATGTTTTGATCATTTTTATATTTAATTTATAGTTTGTAGTAAATTTTCTTTTGATTTGCGTTGTTTTTTAATAATTTTCATTTTGTTTCCAATGTTTTTCATCTAAATTCATGGCGTTTTTCACTGTTTTTTGCAATATTTTGTCAAATTGTCAGATTGTTCTTTTTAGTATAGTTTCATTGATTTTAATTTTGTATCAACATTTTTCATTTGTTTTTGACACATTTTCATAATGGTTTGAGCATTTTTGTTCGCATTTTGTTGTTTTTCAATGTTTTCATTTAATTTTCTTCGTTTTTCATTAATTTTCGTTTTAATTTTTCATCGAAATTTTAATGAATTAAAAAAAATATAATTTTCATCTGTTTTTTGTGATTTTTCATGCAATTTGTTTTGTTTTTCATTCATTTTCATCTGCGTTTTGTGTTTCATCATTAAATTTACGTTGTTTTTCGGTAAATTTTATTGTTTTTCATCCGATATTTGCCGTTTTCACTAATTTATGTAATGTTTTCACTATTTTCATCTGAATTATGTATATTTTCATTGTTTTTCGTCTGATATTTGTCAATTTTAACTAATTTTTGAAATGTTTTCACCATTTTCATTCGCATTTTGTGTTCTTTATTAAATTTACTTTGTTTTTCGGTAAATTTCATTACTTTTTCATTGTTTTTCATCTGATATTTGCCGTTTTTCACTATTTTTTGCACATTTTGGTACATTTTCATTGTTTTTCACTCATTTTGACCATATTTGTTTGATTTTTGTGGTTTTTAGTATGTTTTGATATAATTTGCTTCGTTTTTCATTAATTTTCATTTTATTTTCATCTGCATTTTGTGTTTTTTCAATCAATTTACTTTGTTTTTCGGTAAATTTCATTACATTTTCATTGTTTTTCATCTAATATTTGCCGTTTTTCGCTATTTTTTTGCAATGTTTTGGACATTTTCATTTGCCTTTTGTGTTTTTTATTAAATTTACTTTGTTTATCGGTAATTTTTTTCATATTTAAGGCAAATATGAAAAAAAAATTCTAATAATTTGAATTTTATTTTCAATATTTTTTACTGTTATTTGCAATATTTTGACAGTTTTCAACCCAGGTTGTTCTTTTTAGTACATTTTCATTTGTTTTCACTCATTTTTATGATGTTTTGGCCATATTTGTTTGCATTTTGTGGTTTTTAGTATGTTCTCATTTAATTTGCTTTGTTTTTCATTTATTTTCATCTTGTTTTTGACGTTTTTCATTAATTTTTGTAATCTTTTGACAATTTTCATCTGCTGATCAGTATATTTTCTTCGTTTTTCATTAATTTACATTGTTTTTCGGTAAATTTCATTGTTTTTCATCCGACATTTGCCGTTTTTCAATAATTTTTGTAATGTTTTCATATAAATTATGTGTTTTTTAGTATTTTTTCATATTATTTTCATTGTTTTTCGTCTAATATTTATGATTTTTAACTAATTTTTGAAATGTTTTCACCATTTTCATCCGCATTTTGTAAACTTTTTTAATTTTTATTAAATTTACTTTTTTTTTCGGTAAATTTAATTACATTTTCATTGTTTTTCATCTAATATTTACCGTTTTTCACTATTTTTAGCAATGTTTTGGACATTTTCATCTGCCTTTTGTGTTTTTTTCTAACTTTTGTTAAATTTAATTTGTTTTTCGGTAAGTTTTTTCATATTTTCAATGTTTTTTTACTGTTATTTACAATATGTTGACAACTATCAACCCAGATTGTTCTTTTTAGTACATTTTAATTGTTTTTCATTTGTTTTTCACTCATTTTTATGATGTTTTGATCATATTTGTTTGCATTTTGTGGTTTTTCATATATTTTCATTTAATTTGCTTTGTTTTTCATTTATTTTCATCTTGATTTTGCCGTTATTCATTAATTTTTTTGACAATTTTCAACTGCCGATTGTGTTTTTCAGTACATTTTCTTCGTTTTTCATTAATTTTCGTTTTAATTTCAATGTTTTTCATCGAAATTTTAATGAATTAAAAAAAAATATTTAATTTTCATCTGTTTTTGTAATTTTTCATATATTTTCATGCAATTTGTTTTGTTTTTCATTCATTTTCATCTGCGTTTTGTGTTTCTTCATTAAATTGAATTTGTTTTTCGGTAAATTTCATTGTTTTTCATCCGATATTTGCCGTTTTTCACTAATTTATGAAATGTTTTCACTATTTTCATCCGAATTGAGTGGTTTTTTGTATATTTTCACATCATTTTCATTGTATTTCGTCTCATATTTGTCATTTTTAACTAATTTTTGAAATGTTTTCACCATTTTCATCTACATTTTTTGATTTTTATTAAATTTACTTTGTTTTTCGGTAAATTTCATTATATTTTCATTGTTTTTATCTGATATATGCCGTTTTTCACTATTTTTTTATAATGTTTTGGATATTTTCATCTGCCTTTTGTGTTTTTTAATAAATTTACTTTGTTTTTCGGTAATTTTAATTTTATTTTCAATGTTTTTTACTGTTTTTTGCAATATTTTGTCGAACTTCAACCCGGATTGTTCTTTTAAGTACATTTTCATTGTTTTTCACTCATTTTTATTATGTTTTGACCATATTTGTTTGCATTTTGTGGTTTTTCATATATTTTCATTTAATTTGCTTTGTTTTGCATTTATTTTCATCTTGATTTTGCCGTTTTTCATTAATTTTTGTAATTTTTTGACAATTTTCATCTGCTGATTGTGTTTTTCATTAATTTTCGTTTTAATTTCAATGTTTTCATCAAAATTGTAATGAATTTAAAAATTTGTGTTTCTTCATAAAATTTACTTTGTTTTTCGGTAAATTTCATCACTTTTTCATCCGATATTTGCCGTTTATCACTAATTTTTGTAATGTTTTCACTATTTTCATTTGAATTATGTGTATTTTTGTATATTTTCATCAAATTTGCTTTGTTTTTCGATAAATTTCATTACTTTTTCATCTGATATTTGCCGTTTTTCACTACTTTTTGCAATGTTATGGACATTTTCATCTGCCTTTTGAGTTTTTTATTAATCTTACTTTGTTTTTCGGTAATTTTTTTCATATTTTCATTTGATTTGCGTTATTTTTCAATAATTTTAATTTTATTTTCAATGTTATTTACAATATTTTGACAATTTTCAACCCAAATTTGTTCTTTTTAGTACATTTTCATTATTTTTTCAAAAATTTTCATTTATTTTTCACTCATTTTTATGATATTTTGGCCACATTTGTTTGCATTTTGTGGTTTTTGGTATGTTTTCATTTAATTCGCTTCGATTTTCATTAAATTTTGTAATTTTTTTGACAATTTTCATTTGCTGATTGTGTTTTTCATTAATTTTCATTTAAATTTCAATGTTTTTTATTATTTTCATACTTTTTCATGCAATTTGTTTTGATTTTCATTCATTTTCATCTGATATTTATCATTTTTTAATAATTTTTGCAATGTTTTGACCATTTTAATCTGCATTTTGTGTTTTGTCATTAAATTTAGTTTGTTTTTCGGTAAATTTCATTGTTTTTCATCCGATATTTGCCGGTTTTCACCAATTTATTCAACGTTTTCACTAATTTCATCGGAATTATGCGTTTTTTGTATATTTTCATTAAATTTGCTTCGTTTTTCGGTAAATTTTATTACATTTTCATTGTTTTTCATCTGATATTTGATGTTTTTCACTATTTTTTGCAATGTTTTGGACATTTTCATCTGCCTTTTGTGTTTTAATTAAATTTACTGTTCTTCGGTAATTTCATTTTTCATATTTTCTTTTGATTTGAGTTACTTTTCAATAATTTTAATTTTATTTTCAATGTTTTAGTACATTTTCATTGTTTTCACTCATTTTTATGATGTTTTGGCCATATTTGGATGTCTGCTGATCTTTCTCCAAATACTCTTAAATTACTTTACTGTGCCTTGGTGCGTTCTCATTTAGAGTACGTTCCGTCAGTCTGGTGCCCTTTCTATGAAATCCATAGTCAGAATATTGAACGTGTTCAAAACAAATTTTTTCGCCTGTTGTCCTATAGATCTGGTATATTGTCGGTTAATTTTGATCGCAATTACATTTCTTCACTATACAATTTACCGTCACTAAAAGTTCGGCGCAAAAGATCAGATCTCTCATTTTTGCGTGGTCTAGTGATGTCTGAAGTAGACTGTCCTGAGTTACTTGAATCTCTTCCATTCTACATTCCTATTAGTGAACGACGTACTAGGCAGACTTCATTATTTAGAGAATTTACACATTCTACTAATTATGGATTTCACAATCCTATTGGTAGAATTTGTAGATTTGCAAACAGTCTAACAAACAATTTAAATTTTTTTTGTTCTAAATCTTTGTTTAAGATTCAATTGGGACATATTGATTAAATGTTATGTATTTTATATTGTTTTTTATGTCAATCTTTTGCTTTTGTTTTTTATATATGTATTATATTGTTTATATTTATTGTATTTTTATGTAGATGTAAATGGTTTTACTTACCGTAAATAAAGATTATTATTATTATTATTATTATTTGATTGCATTTTGTGGTTTTTAGTATGTTTTCATCTAATTTGCTTTGTTTTTCATTTAATTTTCATCTTGATTTTGCCGTTTTTCATTAATTTTTGTAATTTTTTGACAATTTTCATCTGCTGATTGTGTTTTTTAGTATAATTTATTTGTTTTTCATCAATTTTCATTTTAATTTTTATGCTTTTCATACTTTTTCACGTAATTTGTTTTGTTTTTCATTCATTTTCATATGATATTTGTCGTTTTTTACTAAGTTTTGACCATTTTCATCTGCATTTTGTGTTTTTTTATTAAATTTACTTTGTTTTTCGGTAAATTTCATTACATTTTCATTGTTTTTCATCTGATATTTGCCGTTTTTCCCTATTTCTTGCAATGTTTTGACCATTATCATCAGCGTTTTGTGTTTTTTAGCATATTTTTATTGAATTCGCTTAGTTTTTCATTGTTTTTGCCTTTTAATATTTATCATTTTTCACTTTTTTGTATGATATTTGCCGTTTTTAGAGAATTTGTATCTGCTTTTATTAATTTTCATTTAAATTTCAACGTTTTTCATATGTTTTGTAAGGTTTTGACCAATTTCTTTTGTATTTTGTAGTATTTTGTGAGTTTTTATTAATTTTCATTTTACTTTTAACGTTTTTCATCAGTTTTTGTAATGTTTCGACTATTCCTATCCGCATATTCTCTAGATCATGATTACCATCGAATAGTTTGAACTAAAGAGCCCAACCACCCGACCGAGTGTTCGTTATCAAAGAATTTGCAAGTTGAATTGATTATTTAGACTATATCTAAATTATTTAAAATTACGTTAAAACATCCTATAGCAAAGTCTTTGAGCAAATGCGACCGCCGAGAACGTACGTTTTGTTTAATTTCGAGCTCCATCTATGTTTCACTAAATGTAACAGTGGTGGCGGATCAAGTAGGCTACTATACTAAAAATTCGCAATGACATTTAACTTCAAATTTATAGTTTATACCATAATTAGTAATTTAGTTTAATTTAAATTATACCATAATATTAAAATAAATTAAAATAATAAATTCGAATAATTTTTATTGTTAATATGATAACCTCAAATTAATACATAACCTCACTTATCAAAAATCTTAATTCATTATTGGTGCAATTGTAATATGCAGCCGGCCCCGGTATTGCTATTTACATTCGTTACATAATTTACGTTCCATAAATAGAGGTTATGTTATGCGGTTTATCCATCAATTTATAAAATTGGCCGTGTGCCAGGATACAATTCATGTTACGAGTTATCGGGCGTTTTATATAATTTACCTTAAGATGAGTGAAGGGTTCATGACATTGACGGAAAGTGCGGTGTAACTGAGGGCCCCTTGGATCGGGGCGTAATAATAGAGTACGTTTTCTGTAGTTATCGGTTTCAGTCCCAGTTTGCCGCACATGGATACTCTTGCATCTGCTGCAGTTGCCATCGTTCGAATTGTTCTATTTTAAATGGAAAATTTTAAGTTTTTAACCCGAAATGTATTTTCTTCCTTGCGCGACCACTAGACCTGAAGTTTGTCACGCGACACTGACAGATTGGATGAATATTTGACAGAATTTTCAATATGTAGAAAATTAATTAATTTAATGAAGCATTTAATAATTAAATTAAAAGTGGAATAGTTTAATTTGCGTTAATTATTAGCACCGCTTTCTAATTAAAACTAAAAAAAAGTATAAATTGAGTTGCAAATTTACTAAGTACTATAATTAATGGTTGTGATCTATACTAAATGCACAAAGTTGCCTACATTCATATATTGTATATAAAGTTGCCTACCAACTCAGAATATTATTTGATTTAATTAAAGAAAACTTTTATTTACTAATAACTAACTATAAAATTACATCTGTACATTTCTATCTTGTGATAAGCCCAGCAACTGACAATCAGCTTCAAGTAACGTCAAATCTTTATCAAAACCAAGAAATTTCGATGACAACTCCAAATCACGAACCATCAATCTTACTCTGGCTCCACGAACATAATTACTGCAACAAATAAATTAAATTAAATCAACAACAACAAACCCAAATAATACCTTGCGTTTTTCTTAGGCCTCGGACAAACACAATGAAATTTCCAACCGAAATCAATATACAAATCGTCTTCTACTACATGATAGATTTTACCGACAACTACTTTCCCTTCAGGATCGCCTAACTAAATAAATTGTTTTAGTTTTATTACTTAAATCATAAATTATACTTACATCCATAAATTTGCTATTCCTTAGTAATGCTGCGAATGTTTTCGGGGCTTTTTTGGGTTCCTCATTTATATTTTCAAACTTTTCAAAGGCTTTAGCATAACCAGTCGGTTTTGTATCTATTGGTTTATCTTCTGTTGATAGTAATCGTATACTTAATCGGTTCGGTTTGATTAATCTTGAGATATTCCTTAACAAACTCATATTTGTTATTAGATAACCTAAAAATTTAATTAATAATGTGATTGAATATAGGCTACCCTATTTGCATCAATTTGTATGGTCTGAAGTTGGCTGTTGAGATACACCAATGTTGTAAAAATTTGTATAATATGCAGAATCTTCAAAGTACATAATAAAGTTAACTTCATTGCATTTGATTAAAGAATTCAAATTTCAGTGGACAGATAAACCGACGTTAAGTTAGCACCCCATTCTGCCGACCCCATTCAAAATCCATACGCGCGCTGTTTCAAAATCCATACAATTGTATAATGCTAAAATAACAATAAATAGAGGTAATTTAAACAATATTAACAAATTATAATGTTAATAATTAAGTAACAATATTAAATTAAATAAAATAAAATAACTCTAACAATATTACAGAAAATTATCGGTTTTTTAATTTTAAAATATATCAACAATTTTCAATGTGTTCCCAGTAGTCAATGTTAATGAAAATTTGGACTTAAGCTTGTCATGACAAAGCCAACCTACCGTGAAAATGTCATGGTGGCCGCGGACCGAAAAATGCCATTTTCTTCTAGTTATACATTTTGGGGTGCTGGCATAACATTTGATTTTTTTGCAATGTGTTCCCGGTAGTCAGTGTTAATGAAAATTTGGATTAAAGCTTGTCATGATAAAGCCAACCTACCGTGAAAATGTCTAACTAGAGGAAAATGACATTTTCACGGTAGGTTGGCTTTGTCATGACAAAGCATCAAAACGCGTAAAAAACGGAAATTTTTCGACTTTTCACCCAAAATTTGAGAAATTTAATTTTTTTCAAGATTTTTTATTTTCAATCAAAACGCGTAAAAAACGGAATATTTTCGACTTTTCACCCAAAATTTGAAAAATTTAATTTTTTTCAAAAAGTCTTATTTTGCATCAAAACGCGTCAAAAACGGAAATTTTTCGACTTTTCACCCAAAATTTGAAAATTTTAATTTTTTTCAAGATTCTTTATTTTCATTCAAAACGCGAAAAAAACGGAAATTTTTCGACTTTTCACCCAAAATTTGAAAAATTTATTTTTTCTCAAAAAGTCTTATTTTGCATCAAAACGGGTAAAAAACGGAAATTTTTCGACTTTTCACCCAAAATTTGAAAAATTAATTTTTTTTCAAAAAGTCTTATTTTGCATCAAAACGCGTAAAAAACGGAAATTTTTCGACTTTTCACCCAAAATTTGAAAATTTTAATTTTTTTCAAGATTCTTTATTTTCATTCAAAACGCGAAAAAAACGGAAATTTTTCGACTTTTCACCCAAAATTTGAAAAATTTATTTTTTCTCAAAAAGTCTTATTTTGCATCGAAACGCGTAAAAAACGGAAATTTTTCGACTTTTCACCCAAAATTAGAAAAATTTAATTTTTTTCAAAAAGTCTTATTTTGCATCGAAACGCGTAAAAAACGGAAATTTTTCGACTTTTCACCCAAAATTAGAAAAATTTAATTTTTTTCAAAAAGTCTTATTTTGCATCAAAACGCGTAAAAAACGGAAATTTTTCGACTTTTCACCCAAAATTTGAAAATTTTAATTTTTTTCAAAATTCTTTATTTTCATTCAAAACGCGAAAAAACGGAAATTTTTCGACTTTTCACCCAAAATTTGAAAAATTTATTTTTTTCAAAAAGTCTTATTTTGCATCAAAACGGGTAAAAAACGGAAATTTTTCGACTTTTCACCCAAAATTTGAAAATATAATTTTTTTTCAAAAAGTCTTATTTTGCATCAAAACGCGTAAAAAACGGAAATTTTTCGACTTTTCACCCAAAATTTGAAAATTTTAATTTTTTTCAAGATTCTTTATTTTCATTCAAAACGCGAAAAAAACGGAAATTTTTCGACTTTTCACCCAAAATTTAAAAAAATTATTTTTTCTCAAAAAGTCTTATTTTGCATCAAAACGGGTAAAAAACGGAAATTTTTCGACTTTTCACCCAAAATTTGAAAAATTAATTTTTTTTCAAAAAGTCTTATTTTGCATCGAAACGCGTAAAAACGGAAATTTTTCGACTTTTCACCCAAAATTTGAAAAATTTAATTTTTATCAAAAAGTCTTATTTTGCATCGAAACGCGTAAAAAACGGAAATTTTTCGACTTTTCACCCAAAATTAGAAAAATTGAATTTTTTTCAAAAAGTCTTATTTTGCATCAAAACGCGTAAAAAACGGAAATTTTTCGACTTTTCACCCAAAATTTGAAAATTTTAATTTTTTTCAAGATTCTTTATTTTCATTCAAAACGCGAAAAAAACGGAAATTTTTCGACTTTTCACCCAAAATTTGAAAAATTTATTTTTTCTCAAAAAGTCTTATTTTGCATCAAAACGGGTAAAAAACGGAAATTTTTCGACTTTTCACCCAAAATATGAAAAATTTAATTTTTTTCAAAAAGTCTTATTTTGCATCGAAACGCGTAAAAACGGAAATTTTTCGACTTCACCCAAAATTTGAAAAATTTAATTTTTATCAAAAAGTCTTATTTTGCATCGAAACGCGTAAAAAACGGAAATTTTTCGACTTTTCACCCAAAATTAGAAAAATTTAATTTTTTTCAAAAAGTCTTATTTTGCATCAAAACGCGTAAAAAACGGAAATTTTTCGACTTTTCACCCAAAATTTGAAAATTTTAATTTTTTTCAAGATTCTTTATTTTCATTCAAAACGCGAAAAAAACGGAAATTTTTCGACTTTTCGCCCAAAATTTGAAAAATTTATTTTTTCTCAAAAAGTCTTATTTTGCATCAAAACGGGTAAAAAACGGAAATTTTTCGACTTTTCACCCAAAATTTGAAAATTTTAATTTTATTCAAGATTCTTTATTTTCATTCAAAACGCGAAAAAAACGGAAATTTTTCGACTTTTCACCCAAAATTTGAAAAATTTATTTTTTCTCAAAAAGTCTTATTTTGCATCAAAACGGGTAAAAAACGGAAATTTTTCGACTTTTCACCCAAAATTTGAAAATTTTAATTTTTTTCAAGATTCTTTATTTTCATTCAAAACGCGAAAAAAACGGAAATTTTTCGACTTTTCACCCAAAATTTAAAAAATTTATTTTTTCTCAAAAAGTCTTATTTTGCATCAAAACGGGTAAAAAACGGAAATTTTTCGACTTTTCACCCAAAATTTGAAAATTTTAATTTTTTTCAAGATTCTTTATTTTCATTCAAAACGCGAAAAAAACGGAAATTTTTCGACTTTTCACCCAAAATTTGAAAAATTTATTTTTTCTCAAAAAGTCTTATTTTGCATCAAAACGGGTAAAAAACGGAAATTTTTCGACTTTTCACCCAAAATTTGAAAATTTTAATTTTATTCAAGATTCTTTATTTTCATTCAAAACGCGAAAAAAACGGAAATTTTTCGACTTTTCACCCAAAATTTGAAAAATTTATTTTTTCTCAAAAAGTCTTATTTTGCATCAAAACGGGTAAAAAACGGAAATTTTTCGACTTTTCACCCAAAATTTGAAAAATTAATTTTTTTTCAAAAAGTCTTATTTTGCATCAAAACGCGTAAAAAACGGAAATTTTTCGACTTTTCACCCAAAATTTGAAAATTTTAATTTTTTTCAAGATTCTTTATTTTCATTCAAAACGCGAAAAAAACGGAAATTTTTCGACTTTTCACCCAAAATTTGAAAAATTTATTTTTTCTCAAAAAGTCTTATTTTGCATCAAAACGGGTAAAAAACGGAAATTTTTCGACTTTTCACCCAAAATTTGAAAAATTTAATTTTTTTCAAAAAGTCTTATTTTGCATCGAAACGCGTAAAAACGGAAATTTTTCGACTTTTCACCCAAAATTAGAAAAATTTAATTTTTCTCAAAAAGTCTTATTTTGCATCAAAACGCGTAAAAAACGGAAATTTTTCGACTTTTCACCCAAAATTTGAAAATTTTAATTTTTTTCAAAAAGTCTTATTTTGCATCAAAACGCGTAAAAAACGAAAATTTTTCGACTTTTCACCCAAAATTTGAAAATTTTAATTTTATTCAAGATTCTTTATTTTCATTCAAAACGCGAAAAAAACGGAAATTTTTCGACTTTTCACCCAAAATTTGAAAAATTTATTTTTTCTCAAAAAGTCTTATTTTGCATCAAAACGGGTAAAAAACGGAAATTTTTCGACTTTTCAACCAAAATTTGAAAATTTTAATTTTTTTCAAGATTCTTTATTTTCATTCAAAACGCGTAAAAAACGGAAATTTTTCGACTTTTCACCCAAAATTAGAAAAATTTAATTTTTTTCAAAAAGTCTTATTTTGCATCGAAACGCGTAAAAAACGGAAATTTTTCGACTTTTCACCCAAAATTTGAAAATTTTAATTTTTTTCAAAAAGTCTTATTTTGCATCAAAACGCGTAAAAAACGGAAATTTTTCGACTTTTCACCCAAAATTTGAAAAATTTAATTTTTATCAAAAAGTCTTATTTTGCATCGAAACGCGTAAAAAACGGAAATTTTTCGACTTTTCACCCAAAATTAGAAAAATTTAATTTTTTTCAAAAAGTCTTATTTTGCATCAAAACGCGTAAAAAACGGAAATTTTTCGACTTTTCACCCAAAATTTGAAAATTTTAATTTTTTTCAAAAAGTCTTATTTTGCATCAAAACGCGTAAAAAACGAAAATTTTTCGACTTTTCACCCAAAATTTGAAAATTTTAATTTTATTCAAGATTCTTTATTTTCATTCAAAACGCGAAAAAAACGGAAATTTTTCGACTTTTCACCCAAAATTTGAAAAATTTATTTTTTCTCAAAAAGTCTTATTTTGCATCAAAACGGGTAAAAAACGGAAATTTTTCGACTTTTCAACCAAAATTTGAAAATTTTAATTTTTTTCAAGATTCTTTATTTTCATTCAAAACGCGTAAATAACGGAAATTTTTCGACTTTTCACCCAAAATTAGAAAAATTTAATTTTTTTCAAAAAGTCTTATTTTGCATCGAAACGCGTAAAAAACGGAAATTTTTCGACTTTTCACCCAAAATTAGAAAAATTTAATTTTTTTCAAAAAGTCTTATTTTGCATCAAAACGCGTAAAAAACGGAAATTTTTCGACTTTTCACCCAAAATTTGAAAATTTTAATTTTTTTCAAAAAGTCTTATTTTGCATCAAAACGCGTAAAAAACGGAAATTTTTCGACTTTTCACCCAAAATTTGAAAAATTTAATTTTTATCAAAAAGTCTTATTTTGCATCGAAACGCGTAAAAAACGGAAATTTTTCGACTTTTCACCCAAAATTAGAAAAATTTAATTTTTTTCAAAAAGTCTTATTTTGCATCAAAACGCGTAAAAAACGGAAATTTTTCGACTTTTCACGAAAAATTAGAAAAATTTAATTTTTTTCAAAAAGTCTTATTTTGCATCGAAACGCGTAAAAACGGAAATTTTTCGACTTTTCACCCAAAATTTGAAAAATTTAATTTTTATCAAAAAGTCTTATTTTGCATCGAAACGCGTAAAAAACGGAAATTTTTCGACTTTTCACCCAAAATTAGAAAAATTTAATTTTTTTCAAAAAGTCTTATTTGCATCAAAACGCGTAAAAAACGGAAATTTTTCGACTTTTCACCCAAAATTTGAAAATTTAATTTTTTCAAGATTCTTTATTTTCATTCAAAACGCGAAAAAAACGGAAATTTTTCGACTTTTCAACCAAAAATTTGAAAAATTAATTTTTTTTCAAAAAGTCTTATTTTGCATCAAAACGCGTAAAAAACGGAAATTTTTCGACTTTTCACCCAAAATTTGAAAATTTTAATTTTTTTCAAGATTCTTTATTTTCATTCAAAACGCGAAAAAACGGAAATTTTTCGACTTTTCACCCAAAATTTGAAAAATTTAATTTTTATCAAAAAGTCTTATTTTGCATCGAAACGCGTAAAAAACGGAAATTTTTCGACTTTTCACCCAAAATTAGAAAAATTTAATTTTTATCAAAAAGTCTTATTTTGCATCAAAACGCGTAAAAAACGGAAATTTTTCGACTTTTCACCCAAAATTAGAAAAATTTAATTTTTTTCAAAAAGTCTTATTTTGCATCGAAACGCGTAAAAACGGAAATTTTTCGACTTTTCACCCAAAATTTGAAAAATTTAATTTTTATCAAAAAGTCTTATTTTGCATCGAAACGCGTAAAAAACGGAAAATTTTACGACTTTTCACCCAAAATTAGAAAAATTTAATTTTTATCAAAAAGTCTTATTTTGCATCGAAACGCGTAAAAAACGGAAATTTTTCGACTTTTCACCCAAAATTAGAAAAATTTAATTTTTTTCAAAAAGTCTTATTTTGCATCAAAACGCGTAAAAACGGAAATTTTTCGACTTTTCACCCAAAATTAGAAAAATTTAATTTTTTTCAAAAAGTCTTATTTTGCATCGAAACGCGTAAAAACGGAAATTTTTCGACTTTTCACCCAAAATTTGAAAAATTTAATTTTTATCAAAAAGTCTTATTTTGCATCGAAACGCGTAAAAAACGGAAATTTTTCGACTTTTCACCCAAAATTAGAAAAATTTAATTTTTTTCAAAAAGTCTTATTTTGCATCAAAACGCGTAAAAAACGGAAATTTTTCGACTTTTCACCCAAAATTTGAAAATTTTAATTTTTTTCAAGATTTCTTTATTTTCATTCAAAACGCGAAAAAAACGGAAATTTTTCGACTTTTCAACCAAAATTTGAAAAATTAATTTTTTTTCAAAAAGTCTTATTTTGCATCAAAACGCGTAAAAAACGGAAATTTTTCGACTTTTCACCCAAAATTTGAAAATTTTAATTTTATTCAAGATTCTTTATTTTCATTCAAAACGCGAAAAAACGGAAATTTTTCGACTTTTCACCCAAAATTTGAAAAATTTATTTTTTCTCAAAAAGTCTTATTTTGCATCAAAACGGGTAAAAAACGGAAATTTTTCGACTTTTCACCCAAAATTTGAAAATTTTAATTTTATTCAAGATTCTTTATTTTCATTCAAAACGCGAAAAAAACGGAAATTTTTCGACTTTTCACCCAAAATTTGAAAAATTTATTTTTTCTCAAAAAGTCTTATTTTGCATCAAAACGGGTAAAAAACGGAAATTTTTCGACTTTTCACCCAAAATTTGAAAAATTAATTTTTTTCAAAAAGTCTTATTTTGCATCAAAACGCGTAAAAAACGGAAATTTTTCGACTTTTCACCCAAAATTTGAAAATTTTAATTTTTTTCAAGATTCTTTATTTTCATTCAAAACGCGAAAAAAACGGAAATTTTTCGACTTTTCACCCAAAATTTGAAAAATTTATTTTTTCTCAAAAAGTCTTATTTTGCATCAAAACGGGTAAAAACGGAAATTTTTCGACTTTTCACCCAAAATTTGAAAATTTTAATTTTTTTCAAAAAGTCTTATTTTGCATCAAAACGCGTAAAAAACGAAAATTTTTCGACTTTTCACCCAAATTTGAAAATTTTAATTTTATTCAAGATTCTTTATTTTCATTCAAAACGCGAAAAAAACGGAAATTTTTCGACTTTTCACCCAAAATTTGAAAAATTTATTTTTTCTCAAAAGTCTTATTTTGCATCAAAACGGGTAAAAAACGGAAATTTTTCGACTTTTCAACCAAAATTTGAAAATTTTAATTTTTTTCAAGATTCTTTATTTTCATTCAAAACGCGTAAAAAACGGAAATGTTTCGACTTTTCACCCAAAATTAGAAAAATTTAATTTTTTCAAAAAGTCTTATTTTGCATCGAAACGCGTAAAAAACGGAAATTTTTCGACTTTTCACCCAAAATTAGAAAAATTTAATTTTTTTCAAAAAGTCTTATTTTGCATCAAAACGCGTAAAAAACGGAAATTTTTCGACTTTTCACCCAAAATTTGAAAATTTTAATTTTTTTCAAAAAGTCTTATTTTGCATCAAAACGCGTAAAAAACGGAAATTTTTCGACTTTTCACCCAAAATTTGAAAAATTTAATTTTTATCAAAAAGTCTTATTTTGCATCGAAACGCGTAAAAAACGGAAATTTTTCGACTTTTCACCCAAAATTAGAAAAATTTTATTTTTTTCAAAAAGTCTTATTTTGCATCAAAACGCGTAAAAAACGGAAATTTTTCGACTTTTCACGAAAAATTAGAAAAATTTAATTTTTTTCAAAAAGTCTTATTTTGCATCAAAACGCGTAAAAAACGGAAATTTTTCGACTTTTCACCCAAAATTAGAAAAATTTAATTTTTTTCAAAAAGTCTTATTTTGCATCGAAACGCGTAAAAACGGAAATTTTTCGACTTTTCACCCAAAATTTGAAAAATTTAATTTTTATCAAAAAGTCTTATTTTGCATCGAAACGCGTAAAAAACGGAAATTTTTCGACTTTTCACCCAAAATTAGAAAAATTTAATTTTTTTCAAAAAGTCTTATTTTGCATCAAAACGCGTAAAAACGGAAATTTTTCGACTTTTCACCCAAAATTTGAAAATTTTAATTTTTTTTCAAGATTCTTTATTTTCATTCAAAACGCGAAAAAAACGGAAATTTTTCGACTTTTCACCCAAAATTTGAAAAATTAATGTTTTTTCAAAAAGTCTTATTTTGCATCAAAACGCGTAAAAAACGGAAATTTTTCGACTTTTCACCCAAAATTTGAAAATTTTAATTTTTTTCAAGATTCTTTATTTTCATTCAAAACGCGAAAAAAACGGAAATTTTTCGACTTTTCACCCAAAATTAGAAAAATTTAATTTTTTTCAAAAAGTCTTATTTTGCATCGAAACGCGTAAAAACGGAAATTTTTCGACTTTTCACCCAAAATTAGAAAAATTTAATTTTTTTCAAAAAGTCTTATTTTGCATCAAAACGCGTAAAAAACGGAAATTTTTCGACTTTTCACCCAAAATTAGAAAAATTTAATTTTTTTCAAAAAGTCTTATTTTGCATCAAAACGCGTAAAAAACGGAAATTTTTCGACTTTTCACCCAAAATTTGAAAAATTTAATTTTTTTCAAGATTCTTTATTTTCATTCAAAACGCGAAAAAAACGGAAATTTTTCGACTTTTCACCCAAAATTTGAAAAATTTAATTTTTATCAAAAAGTCTTATTTTGCATCGAAATGCGTAAAAACGGAAATTTTTCGACTTTTCACCCAAAATTTGAAAAATTTAATTTTTTTCAAGATTCTTTATTTTCATTCAAAACGCGAAAAAAACGGAAATTTTTCGACTTTTCACCCAAAATTTGAAAAATTAATGTTTTTTCAAAAAGTCTTATTTTGCATCAAAACGCGTAAAAAACGGAAATTTTTCGACTTTTCACCCAAAATTTGAAAATTTTAATTTTTTTCAAGATTCTTTATTTTCATTCAAAACGCGAAAAAAACGGAAATTTTTCGACTTTTCACCCAAAATTAGAAAAATTTAATTTTTTTCAAAAAGTCTTATTTTGCATCGAAACGCGTAAAAACGGAAATTTTTCGACTTTTCACCCAAAATTAGAAAATTTAATTTTTTTCAAAAAGTCTTATTTTGCATCAAAACGCGTAAAAAACGGAAATTTTTCGACTTTTCACCCAAAATTAGAAAAATTTAATTTTTTTCAAAAAGTCTTATTTTGCATCAAAACGCGTAAAAAACGGAAATTTTTCGACTTTTCACCCAAAATTTGAAAATTTTAATTTTTTTCAAGATTCTTTATTTTCATTCAAAACGCGAAAAAAACGGAAATTTTTTCGACTTTTCACCCAAAATTTGAAAAATTAATGTTTTTTCAAAAAGTCTTATTTTGCATCAAAACGCGTAAAAAACGGAAATTTTTCGACTTTTCACCCAAAATTTGAAAATTTTAATTTTTTTCAAGATTCTTTATTTTCATTCAAAACGCGAAAAAAACGGAAATTTTCGACTTTTCACCAAAATTAGAAAAATTTAATTTTTTTCAAAAAGTCTTATTTTGCATCGAAACGCGTAAAAACGGAAATTTTTCGACTTTTCACCCAAAATTAGAAAAATTTAATTTTTTTCAAAAAGTCTTATTTTGCATCAAAACGCGTAAAAACGGAAATTTTTCGACTTTTCACCCAAAATTAGAAAAATTTAATTTTTTTCAAAAAGTCTTATTTTGCATCAAAACGCGTAAAAAACGGAAATTTTTCGACTTTTCACCCAAAATTTGAAAAATTTAATTTTTTTCAAAAAGTCTTATTTTGCATCGAAACGCGTAAAAACGGAAATTTTTCGACTTTTCACCCAAAATTTGAAAATTTAATTTTATCAAAAAGTCTTATTTTGCATCGAAATGCGTAAAAAACGGAAATTTTTCGACTTTTCACCCAAAATTAGAAAAATTTAATTTTTTTCAAAAAGTCTTATTTTGCATCAAAACGCGTAAAAAACGGAAATTTTTCGACTTTTCACCCAAAATTTGAAAATTTTAATTTTTTTCAAGATTCTTTATTTTCATTCAAAACGCGAAAAAAACGGAAATTTTTCGACTTTTCACCCAAAATTTGAAAAATTAATGTTTTTTCAAAAAGTCTTATTTTGCATCAAAACGCGTAAAAAACGGAAATTTTTCGACTTTTCACCCAAAATTTGAAAATTTTAATTTTTTTCAAGACTCTTTATTTTCATTCAAAACGCGAAAAAAACGGAAATTTTTCGACTTTTCACCCAAAATTTGAAAAATTAATGTTTTTTCAAAAAGTCTTATTTTGCATCAAAACGCGTAAAAACGGAAATTTTTCGACTTTTCACCCAAAATTTTGAAAAATTTAATTTTTATCAAAAAGTCTTATTTTGCATCGAAACGCGTAAAAAACGGAAATTTTTCGACTTTTCACCCAAAATTAGAAAAATTTAATTTTTTCAAAAAGTCTTATTTTGCATCAAAACGCGTAAAAAACGGAAATTTTTCGACTTTTCACCCAAAATTTGAAAAATTTAATTTTTTTCAAAAAGTCTTATTTTGCATCGAAACGCGTAAAAACGGAAATTTTTCGACTTTTCACCCAAAATTTGAAAAATTTAATTTTTATCAAAAAGTCTTATTTTGCATCGAAACGCGTAAAAAACGGAAATTTTTCGACTTTTCACCCAAAATTTGAAAAATTTAATTTTTATCAAAAAGTCTTATTTTGCATCGAAACGCGTAAAAAACGGAAATTTTTCGACTTTTCACCCAAAATTAGAAAAATTTAATTTTTTCAAAAAGTCTTATTTTGCATCAAAACGCGAAAAAAACGGAAATTTTTCGACTTTTCACCCAAAATTTGAAAAATTTAATTTTTTTCAAAAAGTCTTATTTTGCATCGAAACGCGTAAAAACGGAAATTTTTTCGACTTTTCACCCAAAATTTGAAAAATTTAATTTTTATCAAAAAGTCTTATTTTGCATCGAAACGCGTAAAAAACGGAAATTTTTCGACTTTTCACCCAAAATTTGAAAAATTAATGTTTTTTCAAAAAGTCTTATTTTGCATCAAAACGCGTAAAAACGGAAATTTTCGGACTTTTCACCCAAAATTTGAAAAATTTAATTTTTATCAAAAAGTCTTATTTTGCATCGAAACGCGTAAAAAACGGAAATTTTTCGACTTTTCACCCAAATTTGAAAATTTTAATTTTTTTCAAGATTCTTTATTTTCATTCAAAACGCGAAAAAAACGGAAATTTTTCGACTTTTCACCCAAAATTTGAAAAATTAATGTTTTTTCAAAAAGTCTTATTTTGCATCAAAACGCGTAAAAAACGGAAATTTTTCGACTTTTCACCCAAAATTTGAAAAATTTAATTTTTATCAAAAAGTCTTATTTTGCATCGAACGCGTAAAAAACGGAAATTTTTCGACTTTTCACCCAAAATTAGAAAAATTTAATTTTTTTCAAAAAGTCTTATTTTGCATCAAAACGCGTAAAAAACGAAAATTTTTCGACTTTTCACCCAAAATTTGAAAAATATAATTTTTTCAAAAAGTCTTATTTTGCATCGAAACGCGTAAAAACGGAAATTTTTCGACTTTTCACCCAAAATTTGAAAAATTTAATTTTTATCAAAAAGTCTTATTTTGCATCGAAACGCGTAAAAAACGGAAATTTTTCGACTTTTCACCCAAAATTAGAAAAATTTAATTTTTTTCAAAAAGTCTTATTTTGCATCAAAACGCGTAAAAAACGGAAATTTTTCGACTTTTCACCCAAAATTGAAAATTTTAATTTTTTCAAGATTCTTTATTTTCATTCAAAACGCGAAAAAAACGGAAATTTTTCGACTTTTCACCCAAAATTTGAAAAATTAATGTTTTTTCAAAAAGTCTTATTTTGCATCAAAACGCGTAAAAAACGGAAATTTTTCGACTTTTCACCCAAAATTTGAAAAATTTAATTTTTATCAAAAAGTCTTATTTTGCATCGAAACGCGTAAAAAACGGAAATTTTTCGACTTTTCACCCAAAATTAGAAAAATTTAATTTTTTTCAAAAAGTCTTATTTTGCATCAAAACGCGTAAAAAAACGGAAATTTTTCGACTTTTCACCCAAAATTAGAAAAATTTAATTTTTTTCAAAAAGTCTTATTTTGCATCGAAACGCGTAAAAACGGAAATTTTTCGACTTTTCACCCAAAATTTGAAAAATTTAATTTTTATCAAAAAGTCTTATTTTGCATCGAAACGCGTAAAAACGGAAATTTTTCGACTTTTCACCCAAAATTAGAAAAATTTAATTTTTTCAAAAAGTCTTATTTTGCATCAAAACGCGTAAAAAACGGAAATTTTTCGACTTTTCACCCAAAATTTGAAAATTTTAATTTTTTCAAGATTCTTTATTTTCATTCAAAACGCGAAAAACGGAAATTTTTCGACTTTCAACCAAAATTTGAAAAATTAATTTTTTTTCAAAAAGTCTTATTTTGCATCAAAACGCGTAAAAAACGGAAATTTTTCGACTTTTCACCCAAAATTTGAAAATTTTAATTTTTTTCAAGATTCTTTATTTTCATTCAAAACGCGAAAAAAACGGAAATTTTTCGACTTTTCACCCAAAATTTGAAAAATTTAATTTTTATCAAAAAGTCTTATTTTGCATCGAAACGCGTAAAAAACAGAAATTTTTCGACTTTTCACCCAAAATTAGAAAAATTTAATTTTTTTCAAAAAGTCTTATTTTGCATCAAAACGCGTAAAAAACGGAAATTTTTCGACTTTTCACCCAAAATTTGAAAAATTTAATTTTTATCAAAAAGTCTTATTTTGCATCGAAACGCGTAAAAAACGAAAATTTTTCGACTTTTCACCCAAAATTAGAAAAATTTAATTTTTTTCAAAAAGTCTTATTTTGCATCAAAACGCGTAAAAAACGGAAATTTTTCGACTTTTCACCCAAAATTAGAAAAATTTAATTTTTTTCAAAAAGTCTTATTTTGCATCAAAACGCGTAAAAAACGGAAATTTTTCGACTTTTCACCCAAAATTTTGAAAATTTTAAGTTTTTTCAAGATTCTTTATTTTCATTCAAAACGCGAAAAAAACGGAAATTTTTCGACTTTTCACCCAAAATTTGAAAAATTAATGTTTTTTCAAAAAGTCTTATTTTGCATCAAAACGCGTAAAAACGGAAATTTTTCGACTTTTCACCCAAAATTTGAAAATTTAATTTTTTTCAAGATTCTTTATTTTCATTCAAAACGCGAAAAAAACGGAAATTTTTCGACTTTTCACCCAAAATTTGAAAAATTAATTTTTTTCAAAAAGTCTTATTTTGCACCAAAACGCGTAAAAAACGGAAATTTTTCGACTTTTCACCCAAAATTTGTTAAATTTTATTTTTATCAAAAAGTCTTATTTTGCATCAAAACGCGTAAAAAACGGAAATTTTTCGACTTTTCACCCAAAATTGGAAAAATTTAATTTTTTTCAAAAAGTCTTATTTTGCATCAAAACGCGTAAAAAACGGAAATTTTTCGACTTTTCACCCAAAATTTGAAAAACTTAATTTTTCTCAAAAAGTCTTTTTTTTGCACCAAAACGCGTAAAAAACGGAAATTTTTCGACTTTTCACCCAAAATTTGTAAAATTTTAATTTTTCTCAAAAATCTTATTTTGCATCAAAACACGTAAAAAACGGAAATTTTTCGACTTTTCACCCAAAATTTGAAAAACTTAATTTTTTTCAAAATGTCTTATTTTGCACCAAAACGCGTAAAAAACGGAAATTTTTCGACTTTTCACCCAAAATTTGTTTAATTTAATTTTTTTCAAAAAGTCTTATTTTGCATCAAAACACGTAAAAAACGGAAATTTTTCGACTTTTCACCCAAAATTTGAAAAATTATTTTTTTTTTCAAAAAGTCTTATTTTGCGTTTTGGTGCAAAATAAGACTTTTTGAAAAAAATTAAATTTTTCAAATTTTTTGGTGAAAAGTCGAAAAATTTCCGTTTTTACGCGTTTTGATGCAAATTAAGACTTTTTGAAAAAAATTGAATTTTTCAAATTTTGGGTGAAAAGTCGAAAAATTTCCGTTTTTACGCGTTTTGGTGCAAAATAAGACTGTTTGAAAAAAATTAAATTTTCAAATTTTGGGTGAAAAGTCGAAAAATTTCTGTTTTTTGCGCGTTTTGATGCAAAATAAGACTTTTTGAAAAAAATTAAATTTTTCAAATTTTGGGTGAAAAGTCGAAAAATTTCCGTTTTTTACGTGTTTTGATACAAAATAGGACTTTTTGAAAAAAATTAAATTTTCAAATTTTGGGTAAAAAGTCGAAAAATTTCCGTTTTTTACGCGTTTTGATGCAAAATAAGACTTTTTGAAAAAAATTAGATTTTTCAAATTTTGGGTGAAAAGTCGAAAAATTTCCGTTTTTTACGCGTTTTGATACAAAATAGGACTTTTTGAAAAAAATTAAATTTTTCAAATTTTGGGTGAAAAGTCGAAAAATTTCCGTTTTTACGCGTTTTGATGCAAATTAAGACTTTTTGAAAAAAAATAAATTTTTCAAATTTTGGGTGAAAAGTCGAAAAATTTCCGTTTTTTACGCGTTTTGGTGCAAAATAAGACTGTTTGAAAAAAATTAACTTTTTCAAATTTTGGGTGAAAAGTCGAAAAATTTCCGTTTTTACGCGTTTTGATGCAAATTAAGACTTTTTGAAAAAATTAAATTTTCAAATTTTGGGTGAAAAGTCGAAAAATTTCCGTTTTTTACGCGTTTTGAATGAAAATAAAGAATCTTGAAAAAAATTAAATTTTTCAAATTTTGGGTGAAAAGTCGCAAAATTTCCGTTTTTTACGCGTTTTGGTGCAAAATAAGACTTTTTGAAAAAAATTAAATTTTTCAAATTTTGGGTGAAAAGTCGAAAAATTTCCGTTTTTTACGCGTTTTGATGCAAAATAAGACTTTTTGAAAAAAATTAGACTTTTCAAATTGTGGGTGAAAAGTCGAAAAATTTCCGTTTTTTGCGCGTATTGATGCAAAATAAGACTTTTTGAAAAAAAATTAATTTTTCAAATTTTGGGTGAAAAGTCGAAAAATTTCCGTTTTTTACGCGTTTTGATACAAAATAGGACTTTTTGAAAAAAATTAAATTTTTCAATTTTTGGGTGAAAAGTCGAAAAATTTTCGTTTTTTACGCGTTTTGATGCAAAATAAGACTTTTTGAAAAAAATTAGATTTTTCAAATTTTAAGTGAAAAGTTGAAAAATTTCCGTTTTTTACGCGTTTTGATACAAAATAGGACTTTTTGAAAAAAATTAAATTTTTCAAATTTTGGGTGAAAAGTCGAAAAATTTCCGTTTTTTACGCGTTTTGATGCAAAATAAGACTTTTTGAAAAAAATTAGATTTTTCAAATTTTGGGTGAAAAGTCGAAAAATTTCCGTTTTTACGCGTCTTGGTGCAAAATAAGACTTTTTGAAAAAAATTAAATTTTTCAAATTTTGGGTGAAAAGTCGAAAAATTTCCGTTTTTTACGCGTCTTGGTGCAAAATAAGACTTTTTGAAAAAAATTAAATTTTTCAAATTTTGGGTGTAAAGTCGAAAAATTTCCGTTTTTTACGCGTTTTGATGCAAAATAAGACTTTTTAAAAAAAATTAAATTTTTCAAATTTTGGGTGAAAAGTCGAAAAATTTCCGTTTTTTACGCGTTTTGGTGCAAAATAAGACTGTTTGAAAAAAATTAAATTTTTCAAATTTTGGGTGAAAAGTCGAAAAATTTCCGTTTTTACGCGTTTTGATGCAAATTAAGACTTTTTTGAAAAAATTAAATTTTTCAAATTTTGGGTGAAAAGTCGAAAAATTTCCGTTTTTTACGCGTTTTGAATGAAAATAAAGAATCTTGAAAAAAATTAAATTTTTCAAATTTGGGTGAAATGTCGAAAAATTTCCGTTTTTTACGCGTTTTGATGCAAAATAAGACTTTTTGAAAAAAATTAAATTTTCAAATTTTGGGTGAAAAGTCGAAAAATTTCCGTTTTTACGCGTTTTGGTGCAAAATAAGACTTTTTGAAAAAAATTAAATTTTTCAAATTTTGGGTGAAAAGTCGAAAAATTTCCGTTTTTACGCGTTTTGATACAAAATAGGACTTTTTGAAAAAAATTAAATTTTTCAAATTTTGGGTGAAAAGTCGAAAAATTTTCGTTTTTTACGCGTTTTGATGCAAAATAAGACTTTTTGAAAAAAATTAGATTTTTCAAATTTTGGGTGAAAAGTCGAAAAATTTCCGTTTTTTACGCGTTTTGATACAAAATAGGACTTTTTGAAAAAAATTAACTTTTTCAAATTTTGGGTGAAAAGTCGAAAAATTTCCGTTTTTTACGCGTTTTGATGCAAAATAAGACTTTTTGAAAAAAATTAGATTTTTCAAATTTTAAGTGAAAAGTTGAAAAATTTCCGTTTTTTACGCGTTTTGATACAAAATAGGACTTTTTGAAAAAAATTAAATTTTTCAAATTTGGGTGAAAAGTCGAAAAATTTCCGTTTTTACGCGTTTTGATGCAAAATAAGACTTTTTGAAAAAAATTAGATTTTTCAAATTTTGGGTGAAAAGTCGAAAAATTTCCGTTTTTACGCGTCTTGGTGCAAAATAAGACTTTTTGAAAAAATTAAATTTTTCAAATTTTGGGTGAAAAGTCGAAAAATTTCCGTTTTTTACGCGTTTTGGTGCAAAATAAGACTTTTTGAAAAAAATTAAATTTTTCAAATTTTGGGTGAAAAGTCGAAAAATTTCCGTTTTTTACGCGTTTTGAATGAAAATAAAGAATCTTGAAAAAAATTAGATTTTTTCAAATTTTGGGTGAAAAGTCGAAAAATTTCCGTTTTTTACGCGTTTTGATGCAAAATAAGACTTTTTGAAAAAAATTAAATTTTTCAAATTTTGGGTGAAAAGTCGAAAAATTTCCGTTTTTACGCGTTTTGGTGCAAAATAAGACTTTTTGAAAAAAATTAAATTTTTCTAATTTTGGGTGAAAAGTCGAAAAATTTCCGTTTTTACGCGTTTTGATACAAAATAGGACTTTTTGAAAAAAATTAAATTTTTCAAATTTTGGGTGAAAAGTCGAAAAATTTTCGTTTTTTACGCGTTTTGATGCAAAATAAGACTTTTTGAAAAAAATTAGATTTTTCAAATTTTGGGTGAAAAGTCGAAAAATTTCCGTTTTTTACGCGTTTTGATACAAAATAGGACTTTTGAAAAAAATTAACTTTTTCAAATTTTGGGTGAAAAGTCGAAAAATTTCCGTTTTTTGCGCGTATTGATGCAAAATAAGACTTTTTGAAAAAAATTTAATTTTTCAAATTTTGGGTGAAAAGTCGAAAAATTTCCGTTTTTTGCGCGTTTTGATGCAAAATAAGACTTTTTGAAAAAATTTAATTTTTCAAATTTTGGGTGAAAAGTCGAAAAATTTCCGTTTTTTGCGCGTATTGATGCAAAATAAGACTTTTTGAAAAAAATTTAATTTTTCAAATTTTGGGTGAAAAGTCGAAAAATTTCCGTTTTTTGCGCGTTTTGATACAAAATAAGACTTTTTGAAAAAAAATTAAATTTTTCAAAATTTGGGTGAAAAGTCGAAAAATTTCCGTTTTTTACGCGTATTGATGCAAAATAAGACTTTTTGAAAAAAATTTAATTTTTCAAATTTTGGGTGAAAAGTCGAAAAATTTCCGTTTTTTGCGCGTTTTGATGCAAAATAAGACTTTTTGAAAAAAATTTAATTTTTCAAATTTTGGGTGAAAAGTCGAAAAATTTCCGTTTTTTGCGCGTTTTGATGCAAAATAAGACTTTTTGAAAAAAAATAAATTTTTCAAATTTTGGGTGAAAAGTCGAAAAATTTCCGTTTTTACGCGTTTTGATGCAAAATAAGACTTTTTGAAAAAAATTAAATTTTTCAAATTTTGGGTGAAAAGTCGAAAAATTTCCGTTTTTACGCGTTTTGGTGCAAAATAAGACTTTTTGAAAAAAATTAAATTTTTCAAATTTTGGGTGAAAAGTCGCAAAATTTCCGTTTTTTACGCGTTTTGGTGCAAAATAAGACTTTTTGAAAAAAATTAAATTTTTCAAATTTTGGGTGAAAAGTCGAAAAATTTCCGTTTTTACGCGTTTTGGTGCAAAATAAGACTTTTTGAAAAAAATTAAATTTTTCAAATTTTGGGTGAAAAGTCGAAAAATTTCCGTTTTTACGCGTTTTTGATACAAAATAGGACTTTTTGAAAAAAATTAAATTTTTCAAATTTTGGGTGAAATGTCGAAAAATTTCCGTTTTTTACGCGTTTTGATGCAAAATAAGACTTTTTTAAAAAAAAAATAATTTTTCAAATTTTGGGTGAAAAGTCGAAAAATTTCCGTTTTTTACGCGTTTTGGTGCAAAATAAGACTTTTTGAAAAAAATTAAATTTTTCAAAATTTTGGGTGAAAAGTCGAAAAATTTCCGTTTTTTCGCGTTTTGATGCAAATTAAGACTTTTTGAAAAAAATTGAATTTTTCAAATTTTGGGTGAAAAGTCGAAAAATTTCCGTTTTTTACGCGTTTTAA